>CM070752.1:7065703-7394760 GCA_036346245.1 Bonia amplexicaulis | reverse complement strand
CGCTAGAAACCTAGTGACGAGGTAAGCAACACTTGCTAATCACATCTTATGTGACTCTTGTTTGTTGGGTGGCATCCAATGCCCCGCTCCCAACACCATGCCCCAAGGCCCAAATCCAATTTGATAGCCTTGTCAAGTAAACCAATACTATGCATGTGGATGTCCGACATCCACCCTATTAGATCAAGATAGTTGATGGTACTCGCTTTGGCACCTACCAAACAATGATCATGATTCTTATAGGCGCAAAGAATTGGAAGGGCATCAAAACAAATTCTTAATTTTTCTTGAGAGAAGCTATTCTATCATGAAAAACACACCTCTATAGGTATGGCATGAAAGAATAGTATGACAAGAAATAAACATCACATGCATATAATCACATTATACTGTGAATGGTATGGCATTTTGTATCGTAGTGGTCGCCATCGCCATGGTTCCACGGTGATATTCTTCGCCACACTTCTTGTCCTCTTTGTCATCATGCTTGAAGCCTCCATAGCAAAGAACTAAACTATTACAACTAATAGGTAGCAAATGAATTACATGAGGAGCTCAAGCATCACAAGTCGACACGCAGTGTCGTTATACAATTAAAGAACGACCTCAACCCTACTGTGATTAATACGACACACAGGCCGCCAAAACACACATGCATCACATATGCATCTATGCCATACCATTCACATCATTCCCTACAAAAACAAGTTAAGCGTAGAACGTATTCTACCGCCCTGACATGAATGTGTTTCTATAACAATCTATGCGTGTACGCAATGGCGGTCCGATCAAATCAACCCAAATCCGAGCCATTCAAAATGTCTCAATTTTCATTAGATCAATCACATTGATCATCGCGATCGGTATGCTTGAGGAGACCGCAACACAAGACCTCGATCTGTTGGCTCAATCTACTGACTGTGCGCGCAGTTAGCCCCGATGGTGTTACCAGCCGGTAGGGGCAAGTCGTGCGTACATCAAAGAAGGAGCACGAACTAATCTTTTTGGCCACATGATGCTATCAACTCATACATATTCCAACCCCTTATGACCGATTGATCTAATCAACCCGTGCTACCAATGATTCATCACATGAACCGACTGATCTAGTCCGTAATAGATCCAATCTATTACAACCGCATATCAACATATGCGCTGATCCAGATCGCAAACTAAGCAAGATGGCTCGATACCACTAATGGATCGCTACGAGGCTACGCAAGCGTAAAACAAAACTTTTCTACCGCGCACACAAGGACATCATGCTTAAGGAGGATCATGGATCGTTACCACTAGACGCCAGAAGCGCGCGGAAGAAGAGTTGGAGAAGCCGATCCAACCACGCCGTCGAGGTAGTAGTGGAAGTAGCCGATCGTCCCGAACCGATCGTCTCCTCCACACGATCAACCACACCACGAGCGATCCAATCAGAGGTTGTCGATGCCGATCAACGCCGCAACGAGCGCCGCCCACCGGTATCCACACGTCCGGGCCGGAACGCCGATCGCGAGTGTACCAAAGACTCATGAGCGACTAGGGTTTGGCTCGGGAGGTGGCGCTGTGGTTTAGCTCGGGATTATCGATGCATCCCCTCCCCTCGCCTCCATATATATAGACCTCCTCACTTGGGCCTCGTGGTGAAGCCCAATAGGAGTCTATCAGGATCTCTATCCGATTGAGCCCACATCCGAATCATATTCGAATTAGTGTTCCAACCCGTTAAGTGTGCGACCAGAGGTTCACGTATACTTGGTCGCGACCCGTAAACACCTTCCGGTCACCCCGTTAATAGCGGCCTCTAGTAAGACATATTAACCCCAAAGTATACGTAAAGATCATATCGGTGAACTCGTAATGTTCTCATGTACTAATCCCTTTGCCTCACGATATAGATTAAGCTCAAGGCGAGACCGTGTCATCCTCTTAATAGCTCAATCACTCTCTCGATTCCGTGATGGATTATAAACTCGTGATTGACTCCTCAATCACCTTGGCATGGCCATGCACTTTAATAATCCATTACATCGAGGGCCCGAGATATCTCTCCTTAAGGGCAAATTCTATCTTGATCATTCATATCCCACTACATGTTTCATGGCAAACCCAAAGACTACTTTTATGACTACCCGATTCACGGAGTAGTATTTAGTAGTCCCAAAATAAGCTACTACGCATCTTGGGAACCATGATGATCTCAAGTCTAAGGATTCCACATAAACACTACTTGAGACCAAGCGATGACACATGGAATCTCTGCGGTGTCTCATGGCGGGTCTATCCAACATATGTTCACTAACACATGTCCATATTATTGATTTGGTATCTCCATACCATGATCCATGAGACATGATCATCAATCAATACATATGCTGATCTTTGAATCATATTTGTTCCTCATATGAAATATAATCAGGGATCATTTAGAAATAGCAACATTTTGGCATTAAGAGTCTCATGAATAAGTCACATACTCATTGATCAATAATAATAATGTCTATTTCAAGGAACAAAGCAATGTATCATAAACATAGTATGTGATATATTCAACATCTCCATGTTGCCTCTAGGGCATATCACCAACACAATTAACTCTACAAAATTCATCCGCTCTTCATGATTCAACCAAATCACCCAAAATTGATATCATGAATTGTTTATGATAATTCAACTTCTTAATCTTTTAATCTCTTCCTTTACTGGATCAATCTCTTAACACTAATTCTCCAACGATCACAAATAATCCCTTCAACAAAAATCTTATTTTACTTCCAATTGCTCCTTTCAATCCTAGATAACAAATCCAAGGCAAAGTTTAGACTTTTCTCATGATCTAATTAGCTGCTCCAAGTTCAACTTTGTACTTATTCTCAAGTCAATCCACAAAGATGACACTCTTTAGATTTATTTAAAATCAATTGGTATCCACAAATATACCTTTTTATCTCAATCCTCTCAAATATTATCCAATCTTGCCAATTCTACACCCAAATGTATCACGCTACCAAAAATTCTCCAAATTACCTAACTTGACATCTATTGATTATGATGACTTTCCGACAAGAGTACTTTCCATAAATTTGTTGTCTTCCATATACTCTGAGTCCTCAATTATTTTCCAAACTTAGATTTCAGTGAAAGAATTGGAGCTTGCTTCATTGCGAAGAATGGGGTTAGCACAAGGTAAGAGGGAAGTAGCATAGATAAGAGATCAGGGAAACGACTAAACACTAGCTTTAGACGAAACTTAGCTTGAAATTAAAATAGTTTTTAAGGATGATTGTACTACAAGTATACAAAGACTTGGTACAATGCATCTAGCACACAAACAAGTAGTATATAAGCGTTCTAAAATCGTAGAACTTTACTTGGGTACTACAACTAAAGAACTAGTCATCGCTCCTTCATGATGTCGCGCTTCTCCAAGTGCTTCTCAGACGCAAACTCATTGAGCCATCTATAGAAATTACAGAGAGAAGGAAATACAATTATCATTCCAAAAGGGAGATAAGCAGATAGAGAAGGAAGAATACCATGACGAAGGTAAGGAGAGAAAGACAAGAAAAGATGAGGATAGCACATTATTAAATTTTTATTTTATAAAATAAATTTTGAAGCTCTTCTACTAACGACCATTCTAACTAGGTCACGTCCTACAGTCAAATTGGCTCTGATACCATATCTGGCGGGACCCTGGATTTCCGAATCCGGACCCTCTGTGTATTACAGCACTAGTCCCAGATCAAAGCTAGTGCACACAGTCAAACAGTGATGATTACATAACCAACAACGCTTTATTACAATAATAGAGAGTACAGGCTGAAAGACCTTATTATTACAACTGAGGTTTCAAGACCTCACACACACACAAAAGATAAAGCACAGCGGAAGCAAAAGTAAATTCAACGGAGACCCATCAATTCGCCACAGGCAATTGACTGGGGAAGCACAACCTAGTACTCCGGAAAGCCTTCGTCGAATCCATACATGCCGTAGTCGATGTTTCCTTCTTGGACTTCATACTCTTCTGGTTATTATTTTAAGTGTAGCATGTGAGTACATAAAGTACTCCGCAAGTCTTGGAAAAATGCAATAGATGCAAGGCTTAACAAAGGAGGGTTATATGGTTCTTTTGCACCAACAAATATTTTATTTCAAATACCATTACGTATTTTTGAAGGCATCAATTTAAATAAGATAATTGGGTTAATAGAAACTATCAATTTAAATAGTGAAGGTTACAACCACCAACACTAGATCACTGGCTCTAACTGCCAAGGGTACAGAAAAAGGGTTACATCCACCCACACTGGCTACATCCGCCAGGACAACTCCGGGAGTTCCAACCACTCCCGGTTCCCAAATCTTTTACTTTAAAACCAAAAACAATGATATACCATGTGAATGCATTCCTTGCCCGCCCTTGACCATGGGCACGGCTATTCGAATAGTTTTACACTCTGTAGAGGTTGTACAACTTTACCCACAAGAGACAAGTTATCTTAATAGCCATCATGCTTCCGTAGGCATGAGACCCAGATAATTCACCACAAAGCCTTTACCTTACTCTAGTCTAGCTAGTCACCGCCCGCTGAGGTTTCACCGCTGAAGGGTTAAACCACCCAGTCAGAAGCCCCCTCTTGCGCCGTATGAGTACAGTAAACCACATCCCTCACTGTGAATAACCAAGACACCGGCACCCACTTTCCATCGGTGGTACCTAAACTAGTCTATCATAAGTTAATCAGCTAGGTCGTACCCATATAGACTTGTGGTTGTACGGTAGTGCTCAGTTTGGACAATCACAAGAGTGGGTCCTTAATTGACTAAGGCGGAACATACACATTTCAAGTTCTCGTGCTAACCGTACCAATCCAATCTTACCATCCGCCTACGTCTAAACCAACTCTCACATTTTTTTATTTTAAAGAACAGTGGCAACACCAACCGCCACTAATTTCTGAATGAAAGTCTAAATCAATGAAATATAATTTCCCATTCCAAGGTTACAAAAATTATATAGCATGACTAAGCATTTTACTACTGGTACAACATTCACCAAAGTTTTATAATAATCTCATTATTGAGACAAAGGAAATCCTAGGGTGTCAAAGGTACATGGTTGTCAATGTCAAATGAGGGCATAACAATTATTGGTTTAACTATTATCTCTACAACAGAAATTATCACAAACATAGGTTCAAGATGTTCAAAGGAGACTTGCCTTCGTGTGCGATATCTTCACTTTCTTGCTGCAGGTCGGAAAATTCTTCGGCGACGTCGGGTTCTACGCGCGGAACGATAAATACAAATGAACAAATAAATACAAATAAAATCAAAAAAAATATAAAATATACACTGGAAGAAAGGTTAAGATTTTAGATGAATTTAGGAAAAAGAATCAACGGATTCGGAGTTCGAATGAGGGAGAACGAATTTCTGGAAGTTTTAGATATCACATGAAATGATAACAAAATCCGAGAATTACTTTTTGAACAGTACGGTGCCAGTTGGTTGCGAGGTGATGGCGAACGGACAAAAATGGAACCTCGGCAACAAGGCGAATGTGGTGACGTGGGTACGGCGTCGAGGAACGGCGGCAATCACTGGCGGTGAGGAAAAAATGACAGTGACGGCGAGGTTGCGACAACGGCAGGTTCGAGAGTTAATACCGGGTATGGAACGTGGAGATGTAGGGAGAGCACGGGGTAGAACATAGTATGGTGAAGCTAGAAAAATTATTGTCTAAGTTGAAAATTCAACGGAGATGATACAATCGACGTTTGAACGACGACGGTAGAGAAAAAGGAAAAACTTGATATCTTGGTGCTCGGTGAAGCGAATCCAAAACCATTTGGAAGGTAGCTACCTGGGATGGTTTGGCACGATATGACACGAACGGATTGGGGAAAACACCCCCGGATAGATGGAGACACTAGATGCCATTGGCGGCCATGGCGAGGTGTCGGAGGCAAAAATTTGCGGAGACTTTTTGGGGAAAAGGAAGGAAGCAAGGCATAGAACGCGGTGAGAGAAGTCTAAGAAAAATTATGGCACAGGCTAAAACTCAACACAGACGACGAATCAGCCTCGGGAGTCGAAAACGGCCATTTTCGCGGAAAGTTCAATTTCTGACAATTGGCTTCACGAAAAATTAAATAAAAATGATAGATAAATTTCTTGGAGGCTAGGACACGATATGACGCGAACAAAAATCAAAGCGTTTACCGAAAAAGTGGTGTACGCGCGAAGGCACGGTTTCAGCGTCTGGCTCAACCAGGTCAACGAGGACTCGGGGAGTCTTCGAGTGATGGCGATAGAAGCATGGCATAGAACGCATCGAGGCGAACTCAACGGTACAGACGGCTCGGCCAACGGACATCGGATGGTGACGGAACACGGCGGAGAAGACATTTGGCGACCGACGGGTTGACATCGGCATTCCGGGCAAACGGAGAGGAGTTAGAGGGTGAGGTTTGCGGCGAAACGAAGAGGAGAATGTCGAGAATACAATGCTCACCTTGGTTTTGATGGAACACGCGCGGTCGGCTCGCAGCGAGGAGAGGAACGATGGCGCGATTTGGCCACGGTGGTCCAGCGATGCTCCAGTGATTCTTCGGCGAAGGCGAGGGGAGCACCGCGTAGAACGCGAGAAGGCAAAGCCAACGGTGTGGTCAAAAGTGACCGGACTCCACTGTTGGAGGTGCAAAAGGCCGATGAACACCGCTCGGTTCACAGAAGACAAATGGCTATTGCGGAGAAGAAAGGGAGAGAGGACTTGAGATTTCAGGTGTTGGGTGAGTATGAGAAGGGGCACCCGGTGCTCCCTTTTATAGGGGTGGAGGTGGACGGGAGAGGGAGATTAAACGTTCATGCCATTTAGAGCAATATTTTAATTTCGTGTAAATTCACATAAATGAGAGGGGAAACGGTAGAGAATTGAAAGCTCTTGATGAGAGGAATTTAATGCACTTGATTTCACGAAAAACCGTTGAGAAAATAATAAGAAATCAAAGCTTTCAGACGAACGGCCATGGCGCTGTGTCGCGTGCGCTCGTTCGGCTCTGCTGGAAGATGAATAGTGCTGTGAGGCACGGTTCATTCTCTCCTCTTTCTTTTTTTTTGAAATTTTAAAATTGAGCTCAAACAAATTCTGAAAAATCTAAAAAAAATTACGAAGATTCCTTGAGACTCAAAGAACTCAAATAAAATATTTTTAGCAAATTTTAATGTTTAATTAAATTTTATTAAATAAAAAATTCAAATTAAGATTTAGTTTAAACCAAATAAATTCAAAAATTTGAAAATAGGATAGAAATGGATAGATTATAATTTTTTATAAATTTAGAAATTTGAATGGGCTTAATCGGAGTTAAAACGAAAAAGAACGAGCTCTTGGAATTTTGAAATGAGAGAAAAAGAATAAACTGATTTTCTGGAATTATTTTTGGACTGAAAAATCAAATTATGATGTCATCAAGGGAAATGATTTTTAGAGGAATTATTTTTCTATGGAAAAGGAATTTATGACGTCAGGAAGGATTTTGATTTTCTGGCCAAATTATTTTTGTAAAGGAAAATGATTTATTACTTTAACAAGTGGGACCAGGTTTATCAGCGAGAGAGAAGAGAGAGACGAAAGAGCGGACGGTCGGATGAGCGATGCGGCGCATGGAGGAAATCGGGACCATTGGATAGAGAGCGAAGGGGTTAAGTGAAGATGGGCGCACGAGATTAGATCGGGCGGTGGAGGATTAAATTTGATTTAGATTTTCAGAAAACACCAGAAAATTCAATAAAGGTCAGAAAAATATGAAATTATATCCAAAAATTCTAGAAAAATTCAAACAACTTCCTGTAGACATTTTGTACTTAATAAAAATAATTCCAACTACTGTTGGTATTTTAATTTTCATACTTAAAATACTTTTTATTTTCAAAATAGATTTTAAAACTCTAGAAAAACTCAGAACACCAAATAAAGGCCAAATAAATGCAAATAATTAATTTGAATTAGGATTTTTATAGAAAATCAAAATATCATTTTATTTAATAATATTTTTAAGTTTTACTTTAAATTACTTTTCAAATCCAAATTTTCTAAAAGCGTAAAATCGTGGCAAACAAATTTCAAATTTCACACAAATAAAACTCTTATTTTTATTTTAAACCAAATTAATCTAATTTAATAATTTAAATTTTTTTCCTCCAAAAATTTGAAATAAACAACTGGGCTGTTACAGGAACAGAGCCACTAGCTTCTGAATATGCTGATCTCCTCGAGGTGCGGTGGTAGAAGTAGGCACCTCAAGGGGAGGATGAACTGAATCAGGTAGATAACCCTCATCTCCATCCTCCTCATCATCCACGAAGATGGTCTCGGACTGCTCTAGAGAACCTGAGATATCAGGCCTAGTCCCCGGACTAGCCTCATCAAAGGTCACCTCACAGGTCTCTACCATTTTGCTAGACTCGCAGTTCCAGACCCTATACGCCCGCGAAGAAGTCCCATCACAAGATCGTGACTCGAACTTATCTAGGTTCCAGACTTTAGAATAAAGCACTGCAACCAAACACACGAAAATGCCAGACGTTGGGCTTTTGCCCATATCTCAACTCATAAGAAGTGCGATGCAAGTGTGCCCTAAGAAAAACTCTATTTGAAACA
Organism: Bonia amplexicaulis; assembly: GCA_036346245.1. NCBI lineage: Eukaryota > Viridiplantae > Streptophyta > Magnoliopsida > Poales > Poaceae > Bonia > Bonia amplexicaulis. The sequence continues at coordinate 7,386,095 of CM070752.1, read as the reverse complement.
TGGCACGCGGTAGCAATAGCTTCAGCCCAAAACTTCCTAGGTGTAGAGTACTAATCAAGCATCGTCCTGGCCATCTTGACCAAGGTACGGTTCTTCCTCTCCACGACGCCATTTTGCTGTGGGACGTGTAGAGAAGAGAACTGATGCTCTACACCTGTCTCATCGTAGAACTGCTTAAAGTAGGAGTTCTTGAACTCCGTGCCATTGTCACTGTGAATCGCTCATAAGGCACCTGGGAGCTCAACAGAAAGCCTACTAAACAGACCCCGAAAATGTGAAAATGTCTCATCCTTCGAGGCTAAGAAAAACACCCAAGAGTACCTCGAGAAGTCATCGACCACAACAAGAACATACCACTTCCCTCCTGCTGACTGCGCTCTAGCTGGTCAAACTGTGTTCATATGGAGCAGCGTCCTGGTGCATCGGTCATAGTCACTGTAATTGGAGGATGTGAAGTGGCAACCATCTTGCCATGCCGGCAAGGAGTGCAAATAAGATATTTGACCATCTTGAGTTTAGGCAGACCACGAATGAGGTCGTGGCCTCTAACTCAAGTCAAATGGTCAAATCCAATATGACCAAGTCTCCTATGGCAGAAGGTGAGGTCACGGGACTCAGAAGCAACTAAACACCTGAGAGAATCACCAGAAGACTCAACAAGATTAGCACGAAAGATTCTCCCATATCTAGAAATCTCTCAAACCAGACTCCCCAAAGAATTAAGAATTTTGCAAGCATTTTTCTTAAAGCTCACCTCGAAACCGTCATCGGTAAGCTGGGAAACCGAAAGCAAATTATATTGCAGCTTACTCACCAAGGCGACATCTTTTAAAATGAAGGAATCATTAACGCGCACTGTACCTTTAGCGATGACGCGCCCAAAAGAGGCATCTTCAAAGGTGATCGTCTCATCACCTGGAGCTCGGGCTAGGGAAAAGAACCAACGAGAGTCTCCGGTCATGTGTCGAGAACATCCGGAGTCTACGAGCCAAACCTCTCCCTTTCCTGCCCGGCGACCCTGAGTCAACGAGCGAGAAATGGCTCAGTACTGGGAAAAAACAAAAGAGATTTTGGAACCCAATACTGAGTCACACGGCGAGTAAAAGAAGTAGCCACATGCGACTGACCTCTAACTACCCTACGCTCTCCGTCGCTCAGAAGGCCAGAAGGTCTATGAGGAGACCTGAAGCTGTTGTTGGGCTTGACTGCTGTAGAGGAGCAAGTCTGAGCACCAGCAACACGCTGATCTCGCCGCGGGTAGCTATCTTGATGGAGAGAACGAGATCTACCCTCAGGACGGTGGAAGTCACGACTAGAGGTAGATCGAGGACGAAAATCAAAAACACTGGAAAAACCAAGTCCTCAATGGTGCCTAACCACGTCAAGCTGACCAGCTCTAGACCTCGTGTTGGTCTTAGGTACGTCTAGGAGCCTGAACACGGTCTTTCCGCGCGATCTTGACGCTCTTGAAGCATTTCTCGATCAAATGTCCATCCTTCTAACATAAGGTACAATGATATTTCACCTTTTGAGAGGTGGAAGTAGCATGATGAGGCTTTGCCTTCTGAGAGGTCGAAGCGACAGATGTAGCCACTTTATTGTCAGAGATCCCTTGGACAAAGCCCGCTGACTTGAATTGAACTTTCTTAGTTCTGGGCTCAACCTTGATCACACTTGCTGTTATGGGTCTAAGAACAGCAGGTGGATGCTTCCTAACATCCTCAGAAAAATCGTATCCTAGACCATGATTGAATTTGCAAATCTTTGATTGGTCTAGAATAAGATTAAGCTTCTTCTTGCCTCCTACAAATCTCTCAAAAGTGTTCATAAGATACTGACACTCCCAGAAGAGAGAGGTGCAAGAAGTGCAGGGGGAAGAAGAGGCAGCAGAAGGTAAGGGAGTAGAGGAAGAACCAACAGCAGAAGAACGTAAGGCATGTGCACGCATAGCCTCGTAAGGGACAATCCCATCGCTAGCCATTTGGTTCACGTTGCTAAGCGTCTCTACGTTACCCTTGGGCTCCTTCCCAACATCAGCACAATCATTACAAGCAAACGATGACTTCTCTAGAAGGTCCTTAGTTAGCTTCACACATTTGTCATCCAAGGCAATCAAGTCAGATTTTAATCTAACAGGATCCTTAGAAGCATATTGAGCCAATTTATTACTGTTATCAATCATCTCTTGAAACTGTTTGGAAATAGATTCAAGCTCAGTAGTCAACTTGGGACAGTTCATACATGAAGCAATGGGCTCAAGTAGAAAAGCTTGTAACTCAGCAATTTTATGATCTGTGTCGAGACCCGGATTTCCAAATCCGGACCCTCTGTGTATTTCAGCACTAGTCCCAGATCAAAGCTAGTGCACACAGTTAAACAGTGATGATTACATTGCCAACAACGAATGTTACAATAATAAGGAGTACCGACCAATAGGTCTTTTCATTACAACTGAGGTTTCAAGACCCCGCAAATAAACAAAACACAACGGAAGCAAATAAACTTGATAAAGACCCATCAATACGCCACAGGCAATTGACTGGGGAAACACAACCTAGTACTCCAGAAATCCTTCGTCGAATCCACACGCGAAGTAGTCGTAGTCTCCTTCCTAAGCTTCGTATTCCTCTGAGATTTTATTTTTAGGTGTAGTATGTGAGTACATAAAGTACTCCGTAAGTCTTGGAAAAATGCATTAGATGCAAGGCTCAACAAGGAAGGTTATGTGGTTCTTTTGCACAAAGCAATATTTTTATTTCCAATATCATTAAACATATTTGAAGGCAATATATTAACAAAGTAATTATCTTAACTGAAACTATTAAATATTTTAAAGTGAAGGTTATAATCACCATTTCTGGATAACTGGTTCCAACCACCAAATTACAAATCTACGGGTTCCAACCACCCACACTAGTTTCAACTATTTGAACAACCCCAAGAGTTTCATCCACTCTCAGATAAAATCATTCCTTTCTATTTTCCACCCGAGGGTTATACTGATCGACTAGTTTGTCTAAGCATTTACTACCGTTCTAAAATTATCAAATTCATAATAATCTCATTACTGAGACAAAGGAGATCTATGGTGACAAAGGTACACAGTTGTCAATGTCAAATGAGGGTATAACAATTATCGGTTTAACTATTATCCTTACAACAAAAATTGTCATTTTATGAAACATAGCACATGCAATAAATTTAAAATAATCAAAAACATTTCACAAACATAGGTTCAAAATGTTCAAAGGAGACTTGCCTTCGTGTGCGATATCTTGACTTTCTTGTTGCGGGTCTTCGAATTCTTCAACAACGTTGGATTCTACGCGCAAAACGATAAAACGAACGAACAAATAAATACAAATAACATTACAAAAATATAATGTAACTACTGGAAAGGAGTTTATAATTTTATAAGAATTTACGAGAAAGTTTCAACGGATTCGGAGTTCGGACGAGGGAGAAGGGATTTTTGGAAGTTTAAATGAAAAAGAATTTGAATACAAAATATCTGATCTCAGAAAAATAATATAATTTTATGGATATTTTACTAGGTTCGATTTGGATCTTTGGAGGTGTACAGAAAATTTGGGATGAAACTGAGATTTTGAAAATGAACTAGGTGTTTGAAATTTAAAATTTGAATTTTAAAATATTACAAAAATTTCAAAAATTTCAAAGGATGGCAAAAATGAATAGTTTGGAATTTTTTATGAATTTTGAAATTTGAATGGACTCAATCGGAGTTAGGATGAAAAAGTACGGGCATCGGGAAGTTTAAAATGAAAGAAAAAGAATAAACTGGATTTTTGGAATTATTTTTCTAAAGGAAATTCGGAATTATGACGTCAGCAAGGAATTTTTTGGCGAATTATTTTTCTGGGAAAATCGTATTTATGACGCCAAGATGACGCCACAGGGTGGGCCGATCGACGGTGGACCCGTCCATGTGGACCGAGTCCACTGACCGGAGGAAGCCGAGGTGGCACGGAGCCGAGGTGTGGGCGCGTGGCGCCGACGGGGCAAGGGAGCCGAGGTGGTCGGGGCGTGGGCGCGTGGCATGCCACGTGGCACGGGTGGCGGCCGACCGGGCGGCGCTCGGGCGGGGCTCGCCAGCTCCATGGGTGATGGCCTGGCAGTGTGGAAATGGGAAGAGGGTCGAGGGAAACCGGAGGTGGCTTGGCTTTCTGGGAGGTGGCCGGAGGTGCGTCGGCAACGGTGAGGGCGGCGGGCGGCTCGGTCGACGACGGCGGGGCCCGGTGGCGAAGAGGTGTAGTCGAGGGGGTAGGCGGGGGGGGGCGAAGGTGATGGTGGGAATGGCGAGGCGAGGCGGGGCCTGTGGTGACGGCGATTGCTCGTCGGACTCCTGTCTTGGCGGCCTCAATGGCGCACGGTGCGGAGGCGGTGGAGTGGCCGGGAGAGAGAGAGAAGTGGGGGAAGAGGTGGCGCCGACAAGTGGGGCCCTCGGCTCGTGAGAGGGGAAAGCAGGCATGAGATCGACCAGCGCGAGACGTGGTCGATCCGAGCCGCCACGTGTCGGGCGTGGGAGAGGGTAAGCGGGATGGCGGCATAACGCTGGTTGATCCCGCCGTCACGTGGCGGCGGAGGGAGGTTGGGTTTTATTTTTAGTTTTTGATTTTCAGAAAATCCTAGAAAATTAAATATAGCTCAAAAAAATACAAAATAAACTCCAAAAATTCTAGAATAATTCATATGAGTTTCTGGGGGTATTTTGAACTTAGATAAAATATTTCCAAGTTATTTTGGTATTAAATTTTCAAACTAAGATTTTTTTAATTCTAGAAATTGATTTTAAAATCTAGAAAAACTCAGAAAAATTCAAATATGATCTAATTTCTTTAAAGTAATTAAATTAAATTTAAATTTTTAGAAATCACAGATTTTGGAATGTTACAAACCTACCCCCTTAGGATGAATCTCGACCCCGAGATTCGGATGGACTGGGAAAAAGATCGGGAAACTCTGATCTCAAATCTTCTTCACGCTCCCAGGTTGCTTCAGACTCAGAATGATTACTCCATTGTACTTTACAAAATTTTATGCTCTTGCTTCTGGTTCGACGTTCTGCTTCATCCAAAATTTTGACTGGATACTCTGGATATGTTAGGTCCTCCTTTAAAGTCACTTCTTCTAAAGGCATTTGTTCTTCTGGCACTCTGAGACACTTTCTTAACTGAGACACATGGAAGACGTCATGCACATTCGACAACTGAGGTGGGAGCTTTAACTGGTAAGCAACTTCTCCCCTTTTGGCTAGAACAGGAAATGGTCCAATAAATCTCGGAGCAAGTTTCCCAGTAACACTGAAACGACGCAAACCCTTGAGAGGTGAAACTTTCGGATACACATGATCTCGGATATAAAGCGTAAAGCTCTCCGACGATTGTCTGCGTAGCTTTACATCTTGTTTGTGATGTTTTAGTCCATCCGAACTGATTTAACTTGCTCTTTCGCTTGCTTCAAAACATCGTGTCCAAATACTTGTCCTTCTCGGTTTCTTTCCAATACAATGGTGTTCAGATTTCGCCATACAAAAGTTCAAAAGGAGACATTTGTAGGCTAGATTGGTAACTATTATTGTAGGAAAACTCGCATAGGGCAAACTTTGATCCCAATTTGCTTTATTTGCCAAGGCACGGGCTCTCAACATGTCTTCCAATATTTGATTTACTCTTTCTGTTTGACCATCGATCATGGGTGATATCTCAGTCTTGAAATTTAGATTTGTGCCCAAAATTTCATGCACACGCCAAAATCTTGAAGTGAATTGAGGTCCTCGATCTGACACGATCTTCTTTGGGATTCCACGCAAACACACAATCCTTGACATATACAGTTCTGCGAGTCTATCTCCAGAATAGGTGGTCTTAACTGGAATGAAATGTGCTACCTTTGTCAGTCGGTCCACAATAACCCAAATTGAATCATACCGACTTTGTTCTTGGCAATCCGCTTATAAAATCCATTCCAATTTCTTCCCATTTCCATTCGGTATCTCGCAAGGGTTGCAAAGTTCAACAGGTCTCTGATGTTCATCTTTAACTCGTTGGCACACATCACATAGGGCTACATATTCTGCAATTTCTCTCTTCATGCTTGACCACCAGTATCTTTCTTTCAGATCTTGATACATCTTTGTACTTCCAGGGTGAATTGAGTATCCTGATTCATGTTGAAGGATCGAAATGGCAACAGAGGGGGGGTGAATGGTGCCTTAAAAATTCCTCCTCATATTCAACCTTATCTTTTCTTCGATAGCTATATAGCTATGAAGAAGAGGATTGATTGCTTACTGAAAATCTGAGAGAGAAACAGAAAAGAAAACTTTTTGGTCACGGTAGACCACGACGAGCAGCGGTCGAGAGAACCAACCGTGAGCGAAACACCCCCAGGCGGACTTGGCGATGTCTCGGTAGTGGTCGTGAAAAACGATGAATACTCTGTTGTCGGGCGCACGACCGCAAAGCAAGAATTTGAAGAACTTTTTGTTCAGAGATCCAAGAAGCATGAAACTTGAAACCTAGTAAGCATGAGATCTCTAGAAGTGAATTTACCAAGAATCTCCAAAGTCTTCGCAGACAGTCTGAGAGAACAGCAAAGTCGAAATCCTAGACAGAGAGCTTCAGGCGGAAGTTCACATAAAACGAATTTCTCTCTGATTTGTTCTTTGCTCTCGGAATGGTCTTGACAAACCGACTTAAGACAACTTCCCGATTCGAGCAAATCAAATGTAGGCCAACTCTCAAAGAAGACACGAGATGACAAGAAGAATAGAGGCGACAAACAAATCAAACAAATCATCTCAAGAACATAAAGCGGAAAGATACAGAGAGATGAATCCAATCTTTTCTATTTCACATGGAGGTTTCTCTGACCACTCCATCGGAGGTACACGAGCATACATGCTCTTACCCAGAGACAACTCACACAAGATAGAGAGGAACACTCAGAGCACTCAGGGGACAACCTCTCTTTGCTCACGAGACCTAACCTCTCTATTTATAGTCTCACACGCTAACGGGTCTCAACAGACCACCGTACTGAGAGTCCAGTGCTTTGGGCCTCGAGTGCTTTGCCCATTACCCGGTGCAACGGCTCCACCGCTTTGCCCAATAGCACCACCAACTCGAGTGCTTTCCCAGAGGACCTGACTTCCTTTGCGAGGCTTTGGCATTTCTCCAAAATGCCCTTGCCAGCCTCCCAAGCTTCCTCCTCATGCCTTCTTGTTTTTCGTTACACCACTCGGGCAAGACCACGTCCTCTTGGCTTCCACGTCGTTCGGACCTCAACATCTCCTATGTCTAGTCCCGACCTCTCTAAGCCTCACCAAGACATGTCTCCCAAGACCGCAACCATCACAGACAACAAAACCATCACATAGCACCGATCCATACTGCGCACGACTCACGAGCTCAAGTCTCTTTTCCACAGAAATTAGACTTTACTAAACCTTGTCAAAATGTAGAACAAACCAGTCTACAAGGTCCATGACTTCACAAGGAACCCAACCGACCAAACCTCACCGTAATCGGACACCATATGAGCCCACACGACCGGTTTGAATGAACCCGCACGACCACGGTCAATCTGCCGACAACGTGGTCGAACACTCGACCGCACTGGCGTGATCGAAGACCATAGCCACGACTACCGACCACGTTCGGACCCGTGCTAGCGTGGTCGTGGCTCGATCGCCAACGTGGTCGCACCGCTAGCGATACAATGTGGTCGAGACCCAAGTCACGACTGCCGACCACGGTCAAATCTTCCGAGGGCTCCGCAACGTGGTCGTATAAGCTTCCGATCACTAAATGCACGCTGCTCGACCGCAACCCGATTACCACCAACGTGGTCGACGCTACCGGTGAGACTTCGATCACGTTCAAATTCGCGGGGCGCCACGGCGTGGTCGCACGCCGTCCGCCGACTTCGATACTCGGCAATATGGTCGACGCCACCCGATATGCGCCAGCGTGGTCGAACGCCTTCCGACCACCGCCGCTTTGCCGAGAACACCTCAACGTGGTCGCACGCTCTCGAACGAAATTCGACCACGACCAAGCGTGGTCGTATGGCATCCTACATGGTCGTGCGAGCGGGGACAAGTCGTACCGACTTCATTTCGACCAGAATTAAGACTTTGCAATAAAAGCCCAAAACAAACTCAATTTTCCTTCAACCAAGAGTCAATTACTCATCATAAAGATGGGATCATCTCCACATGATCTCTCAATCTCCCCCTTGATGAGTATATTGACAAACACCGTGAAATAAGAAGTTGAGTTTGTAGAAGACGACATGGTCCAAAGAATGAAAATAAAATTATGACCATGTCGACAGAGAGAACACTAGAGTAATAGAATAAAGAGCAAATTGATCTCCAAAGCTCTAGCAAGTTCCCGTAAAGAAATTTTCTCTTTTTCTCCAATCTATTCTCCCCCTTTTGGCAATAAACACATCAAGTATGCAAGAGAGAATAAGTCAAAATGATGGATGGAATGGTGATTTGATTATTCAAAGTATGCGAGCCATGAGAATTATCCAAAATGACCAAAATGTATTACACCAAGCCATAACATACAAATATGCTATAAAGATCATGACTAAGTATGTAAAGTGAAGCTAAACAATGAAGGTATAATCTGAATTTTAATTGAAGTGCTTAGCAAGTCAAGTCAAACAAGATTTTAGTCTAGCTAATGATATCCACAAATGATGCAAACCATGTCAATAAGCTAAATGGAATCAAGAAGCTAGTGTTGAGCAAACTAGAGTGCTATTTGTTCAAGAATGATACATTTGTTTAAGTACTTTGACATTTTGCAATTGAGCACAAATGACATTTTTCTTTAGAGAACACATGGTTGTTTTCAACCATCTTTTTATTCAGTCATGTGCTAGACCTCAAGCCTTATGCGATCATTCCAAGCGAGAAGCTTAAGGAAATGATCTTGGTCATCAAAACTCCCCGAGTTCATGCCTTGTGCAATGGCAAGCCGTCTCATGAGAAAGAATTGGTGAGATCGGTTTTTCGCACAAAAGAGATCTTTTTGCTTTTAATAGATTGTACTAACTTATGTGTCATCAAGAAACTGTATAGCTCAATCTATTGCTCAACTAAGATTCAAGACTCAACTCAGCCTATTTGACATGGCGAGAATCATAAAAGGATAACACAAGGTCGACTAGTCTCAAATATGAACATGACATGAATTAGGTCAAATTTGGCATTTTAATTAACCTATCATGGCAAAGACTTGACTACACATATAAAGTCATGATCAGACTAGCAATGGAGCACAAATCATGGCAATGTGTAAGGCATTGAAAGCATGTCATAACCGGATAATAATCAAGGCTCAATGTGGTTATATTACAATGCGAATGCAATGCGAAAATCCACTCCCCTCAACATGTGATGCGACTTTTAGTTCAAGTTGAGTTTAAGTCAAAATTAAAATCTAGAAGTTCCCAAATGAACTCCCCCTGAACCAAAGCAATAAAAATCAAGAGCTGGCAAATAAATCAGAAAAGCAGAGTCCTTAAAGCATAGATAAGATATAGAGGATACTATGGCTCGATCGACTCTCATCTACCGTATATGTCTCGGGACAACATTTGTCGAGAAAACGCACACCAGAGAGCAAACACATACTGCTCACCCGAGGGTGGCCCAACCCTCGCTAGAACCTAAAAGAAGTGAGTGAGCTCAACCTAGTGAGATAAGAAACACTATCCCGAAGCACAAGATAAGAGCAAGAAGTCTAAGCAACTCGCAAGAGACACACTCTAACCTATGCTAGAAGGACTAAACCCAATGCACCAAAATGCGATGCAACAGTAAGGATATAGAAGCACAATTAATATGATAAAGCAGTAAAGTCCAAAGCTCCCCTCACAATAGTCCGTAAGGACAAACCACCCCAAGCTCTCCCGCAGGTGAAAACCTCGTGCTATCCAAAGGCTTGGTGAAGATATCGACCAACCGGTGGTCACTCTCACAAACCGGAGCACGATGTCACCCTTCTCTACATGATCTCAAGAAAATGATATCGATATCGATGTGCTTGGTCCGAGAGTCTTTGCGGGTTCTTAGCAATGCTAATCGCGGGCGTGTTATCGCAAAAGAGCGGAACACGATCGATAGCTAACCCAAAGTCCCGCAGAGTCGAGACCATCCAGCACTTGGCTACAAAGAATCGGTGCGACAGCGAACTCGGCCTCTGCGGTGGATGTGCAACACCGGATCGCTTCCTCAAGACCAAGAAACGAGAGAAGTGCCAATGGTGGCGGTTCGAAGTGCTCTTCCTATCTATCCTACAGTGGCAAAGTGCGCATCCGAATAGGCTCTAAGGGATAGCAGGATGAGGAAGAGTACCGATACCATAGTCAATGGTAGCTCGAATGTCTTAGAAAAATGCGCTCGCTTTGGCGGTGAGATACGCGAGGAGAAGCTCAAACAGGGCACAAAGACACACGAGAAAAGTGTATGTCCGGTCTCGAGGCGTTGAGGTACAAGAGAGAGCCAATCATACTTCGAACTCTTTTTGGTCAAGCGGCTCACCGTCCTCATCTCGGGTCAAGTGTGGCCGTAGAAGCCATCGGAGTCGACACCGCTTTCCATCACTCATGTCGAGCGTCTTAGAAGATCTCGTGTACTTGCCTTGATGCAAGAAGGTACCTCCCGAGTCTGTTTGATTTGGAAGCCAAGGAAGAAAGTCAACTCACCCATCATGCTCATCTCAAACTCGGTGCTCATGACATCCGAGGCTGTGAAACTAGAGCATGAGAAGAGCGCCAAAGATAATGTCATCGACATAAATTTGTGGCGAGAAGGTCATTGCAAGCCGGCGAATGAACAAGGTCTTGTCAACTTTACCCATCTTGAAATCATGTCTCAATAGATAGGACTTAAGCCTCTCATACCAAGCTCTAGGGGCTTGCTTAAGTCCATACAACGCTTTGGAAAGCTTGAAGACATGACTTGGGTATTTGGGGTTCTCGAAACACGGAGGTCGTCGACATAGACTTCTTCCTCAATGAAGCCATTGAGAAAGGCACTCTTGACGTCCATCGGTAAAGCTTGAAACCTTTAGAAGCGCAAAGGCAAGCGAATTCTAATGGCCTCAAGGCGAGCTACGAGGGCAAAGGTCTCCTCGAAATCCGGACCCTCAACACAGGAGTACCCCTGCAACCAGTCTAGCCTTGTTTGAATGACTACCCCATCCTCACTTTGCTTGTTCTTGAACACCCATTTGGTTCCAATGATATTGTGATCTCGAGGGGCTCAACAAGCGTCGGACCTTGTTTCTCTCGAAACTCTCTAGCTCCTCATGCATGGCGTTGACCCAAGACTCGTCCGATAAAGCATGGCAAACGTCCTTGGGCTCAAAGGAAGCTACTGAAGGCGAGTGGAGATGTAAAAGTGACACGCCGAGACTTGGAGCGTGTGACTCGCTCAAATAGATCTCCAATCATCTCGCTCGGAAGGATGAGATTTTGGATTTGTCTTGGAGGTCTGGATGAGATGAAGAAGTGGCCTCTACCTCGTTACCGACGGGTAGGAGCAGAGCCACTAGCTCCGAAAAGCGAAGGCAAGGGTCGGTCTCCTCGAGGTGCGGTGGAAGAAGGCACCTCAAGGGGTGGAGGAGGAACCGGATCGGGTAGACAACCTTCATCTCCATCATCCTCATCATCCACGAAGATGGTCTCGGATCGCTCTAGTGAACACGAGATATCGGGCCTAGTCCCGGATGGCCTCATCGAAAGTTACCTCACTGTGTTTCTACCATTTTACTAGACTCATGAGTTCTGGACCCTATAGGCCCGCCAAGAAGTCGAGTAGCCCGGAAAAAGTCCATCACAAGAACGTGACTCGAACTTATCTAGGTTCCGGACTTGAATAAAACACTTGCAACCAAACACACGAAAATGAGAAACACCGGGCTTTCGCCCGTATCTTAACTCATAAGTGCGGTGCAAGTGTGCCCAAGAAAACTCGATTGGAAACATGGCGCGGTGGCTATAGCCTCACCCAAAACTTCCGGTGTAGAGTACTCATCAAGCATCGCCCGGCCATCTCAACCAAGGTGCGGTTCTTTCTCTCCACAACGCTGATTCTGCGAGGGACGATGGAGAAGAGGCGGTGCTCTACACTGCCTCACCACGAAACTCTCAAAGTAGGAATTCTTGAACTCCGTGCCATTGTCATGCGGATCGCTCGTAAGGCACCGGAAGCTCAATAGAAAGCCTCTTGAAAAGACCTCGAAATGTGAAACGTCTCATCCTTCGAGGCTAAGAAAACACCCAAGAGTACCTCGAGAAGTCATCAACTACGACAAGAACATACCACTTCCCTCCTGCTTGTTGCAGACTCGATTTGGTCCAACCGTATCCATATGGAGCGGTTGTCCTGCATCGGTCATAATAATCGTGGTTGGAGGATGAGAAGCGGCAACCATCTTGCCGTCTCGGCATGGAGCGCAAACAAGATCTTTGACCATCTTGAGTTTCGCGAGACCACGAATGAGGTCGTGGCGCTAACTTTCGAGTCAAATGGTCAAATCCAATATGACCAAGTCTCCTATGCGAGAAGGAAAGGTCGCGGGACTCGAAGCAAGCAAACAACGGAGAGGATCACCAAAGACTCGGAAAAATCAGCACGAAAGATCCTCCCAAAACGAGAAATCCATAAACCGGACTACCCAAAGAATCAAGAATTTTGCGGTTGTTTTCTTAAAACTCACCTCGAAATCGTCATCGAAGTGGAGAGAGGCGAAAGCAAATTGTCTTTGCAGCTTACTAACCAAGGCAACATCTTTTAAAATAAATGAATCATTAATGCAAGATTGTACCTTTGGCGATGACTCGCCCGGAAGAGGCGTCTCGAAGGTGATCGTCTCATCACACGGAGCACGGGCAAGGGAAGAAAACCAGCGGAATCTCCGGTCATGTGTCGTGAACACCCGAGTCTACAAGCCAAACCTTTCCTTCCACACTGGCGAACCCGAGTCAACAAGAGAGCAAAGTCTCGATCTTGGGATAAATCAAGATAGATTTTGGAACCCAATCTTGAGTCACACGTCGAGCGTAAGAAGTAGTCACACACGATCGACCTCTAACTACCCTACACTCTCCGTCGCTCAAAGAAGCGAAGGTCTATGAGCAGACAAGAAGGCGGGTTGAGTCTGGCCCACGGACGAGCGAGTCGGTGCCAACAGCAGTCGATCACGCGGGTAGGCATCTCGATGGGAAAGCGAGATCTACCCTCGGGACGGCGGAAGTCACGACCGAGAGGAAGCACGAGGACGAAAAGCAGAAGACTCGGAAAAACCAAGTCCTCGGTCTGCCCAAAGCTGTGATAGCAAACCTAGACCTCGTGTTGGTCTTAGGTGCACTCAAGGTGCAGGGCTGACCACGAATACGCCTAAGAGACTCAAGACGGTCTCTTGCGCGATCTTGGCGCGCTTGAAGCATTGGTCAATCGGATGTCCATCCTTCCGGCGGAAGGTGCAATGATACTTTGCCTACGAGGGGTGAAGTAGCATGAGATGGCTTCGCCTTACGAGAGGTCAAGCTGCGGTGAAATCACCCTTGTCGAAATCCCTTGGACAAAGCCCACGATCTAAATTGAACTTTCTTGTTCTTGGCTTGACCTCGATCACACTGCGGCTATGGGTGCGAGCACGACGGTGGATGTTTTCTCACATCCTCACGGAAATTATATCCTAGACCTGTTTGAACTTGCAAATTTTTGATTGGTCTAGAATAAGATTGAGATCCTTCTTGCCTCCTACAAATTTCTCGAGAGTGTTCATAAGGTACCGACACTCCCGAAAGAGAGAGGTGCAAGAAGAGCAAGGAGGAGGAGAAAGCAGAAGGTAAGGGAGCAGGAGAGCGACCAAGCAGAGGGAAGGCGGCTTGTGCACGCACACGGTAGGCGAGAAGGGACGCCCCCTCGCTAGCGATTGGTTCGCATCGCTAGGCGTCTCTACCTTACTCGGGGCTTCTCCCCTTCTTCACAATCACATTACAAGCACAAGGTGGCTTCTCTAGTAGGTCCTTAGTTAGCTTCACATTTCTCATCCAATGCAATCAAGTTAGATTTTAGTTTGTTACAACTAATGCATGGTGAGCTAACGAGGTCCTTAGAAGCAAACCGAGCCAACTTCTTATCATGATCAATCATTTCTTGAAACTGTTTGGAAATGATTCAAGCTCGTGATCGATTTAGGACAATTCACACATGAAGCAATAGACTCAAGTAGAAAAGCTTGTAATTGACAATTTTATGATCCGCCTGCTTTAGGTTCATCTTCAAATTGTTACAACTTTCACAAGTCTCGGGCGGATCGAGAAGCAATGTATAAAGACCTCTAAAAGCATTATCCTTATCCTCACATGAGGTGCAAGAAGTAGTCTCAACGGTAGATGAAGGAAAAACAATCCTAGACATCTCTAGTTCGTGACGGACTAACATTCTCCACCTTAAGAATATCTAGCTCGGAGGTCACACTATCATATGAAGTCCTTAGCTTCTCCATATCACCAATCAAGGCGGGGCATGTATCACATTAAATCACGAGAGGAAGCGGATGTAAGTGAAGTAAGCTCTCGTGACAATCTAGCTACTTCCTTCTCTAACTCAAGACACCTAGCCTTAGCTCTAGCATGAAATCCACCTAGCTTAAGAAAAGCATGATTGAGCTGGTCATAGGTGGGGCATACCTCATCCGAGTCGGATCTGCTCATTGTCGCTCGGTTAAGCCCTCGAGGCCATGAAGCACATCTTGGGAGAAGTCGTCGCCGCTCTTGGGGTCTTGATCACCCGTCCGTCGTCGTCGCTCCATCCCTCCACCTCGCCGAGGTCGAGGTCGTCGAGCAGCGTGAGGACGCGGTGGAACAGCTTTTGGCCTTCCCAAAGTCGCGGTACTTCTTTTTGCCTTGCGTCGAGTGGAGGCTTCTTGTTGCGGTTCTTGTCGATGTAGTCGTTCTTTGCCGAACCGCCAACGTCGATTTGCCCTTCTCCGCTTGGGCGGTTGCGAATGTGGTTGGGGCCACCACACTCAAAGCAAATCATCGGTCCTCTTCTTTTCCGTCCCTCCTTCTCTTGTAAGCATGGGAGAACTTCCGAGCTAGGAGGGCCACTGTTCATCCTCTAGCCGCTCTAGCGATCATCGGTTACATCACGTAGAGTCGCTAGGGAGAAACCGCAAAGAGAATCGGCGAAGAACCGGCCGGAAGTGGGATCCGTGACTAGAGCCATCGATTGTGACTTGACCGACGAGAGACTATGTCAATCTCGTGAGTCTTGAGGCGCGAGTAAAGCGCATCAAGAGTCAAGGTCGAGAGGTCCGTGGTGTCCTTGATGGTAGTCACCTTCATCTCCCAAACCCAAGATCGAGTGAGAAAGCATCTGTCGGCGTTATCCGAGTCGGTGTATGTGAGACCGACCGCTCGGAGATTGCTCAAAATCTTGTGAAAGCGTGAAAAGCACTCGTCAAGGGACTCTCCGGCAAGCATCTCGAATTTGTCAGATTCGCTGAGGCGATCTGTCGAACCGTCTTGATCCGGGAGGTGCCCTCATGGTATGCATCGAGGGTCACCCGGATGTCGTGAGCGGACGACGGTGAGAGATGCGATCAAATTAACCTGCTCAATCCACGTATGATGATGTTCCTTGCCTTTGCATTTGCCTCAACATCGACCATATTCCGGCATTGATGTTCTCATCGGCGGGAACAACAAATTGTATTTTCACCTTAGCCAAATAGCATACCCCGAGCACGGATATATGTTTCCATTCGGCTCTTCGGAAGGGTAATCCAGCCATCGAAAATAGGCGCTTGGTGGAATACTTGTCTGTTGCCATGGCTCTTTGAGACCGGTTAAGATCTATGAAGAAGAGCTAGCAGGCTCGATACCAATTGAAGGATCGAAATGGCAACAGAGGGGGGGTGAATGGTGCCTTAAAAATTCCTCCTCATATTCAACCTTATCTTTTCTCCGATAGCTATATAGCTATGAAGAAGAGGATTGATTGCTTCTTGAAAATCGAGAGAGAAAGCAGAAAAGAAAACTTCTCGGTCACGGTAGAAGGCGACGAGCAGCGGTCGAGAGAACCGGTAGTGAGCGAAACACCCAGGCGGACTTGGCGATGTCTCGGTAGTGGTCGTAAGAACGCAACGATGAATACTCGTTGTCGGGCGCACGACCAAAAAAGAATTTGAAGAACTTTTGTTCGAGATCCAAGAAGCATGAAACTTGAAACCTAGTAAGCATGAGATCTCTAGAAGTGAATTTACCAAGAATCTCCAAAGTCTTCGCGATAACAGACAGAGAGAATAGCAAAGTCGAAATCCTAGACAGAGAGCTTCAGCGGAAGTTCACAGAAAACCAATTTCTCTCTGATTTGTTCTTTGCTCTCGGGAATGGTCTTGACAAACCGCCTTAAGACAACTTCCCGATTCGAGCAAATCAAATGTAGGCCAACTCTCAAAGAAGACACGAGATGACGGTAAGAATAGAGGCGACAAACAAATCAAACAAATCATCTCAAGAACATAAAAGCGGAAAGATACGAGAGATGAATCCAATCTTTTCTATTTCACATGGAGGTTTCTGACCACTCCATCGGAGGTACACGAGCATCCATGCTCTTACCCGAGACAACTCACACAAGATAGAGAGGAACACTCGAGCACTCTGGGGACAACCTCTCTTTGCTCCCGAGACCTAACCTCTCTATTTATAGTCTCACACGCTAACTTGGTCTCAACAGACCACCGTTCTGAGAGAGTCCAGTGCTGCGGGCCTCGATTGCTTTGCCCATTACCCGGTGGCAACGGCTCCTTTGCTTTGCCCAATAGCACCACCAACTCCAGTGCTTTCCCGGAGGACCTGACTTCCTGCGTGCTTTGGCATTTCTCCAAAATGCCCTTGGTAGCCTCAAGCTTCCTCCTCATGCCTTCTTTGTTGCTCGTTACACCACTCGGGCAAGACCACGTCCTCTTGGCTTCCACGTCGTTCGGACCTCAACATCTCCTATGTCTAGTCCCGACCTCTCTAAGCCTCACCAAGACATGTCTCCCAAGACGCAACCATCACGAGACAACAAAACCATCACATAGCGATCTATACTCGCACGACTCACGAGCTCAAGTCTCTTTTCCACAGAAATTAGACTTTACTAAACCTTGTCAAAATGTAGAACAAACCAGTCTACAAGGTCCATGACTTCACAAGGAACCCAACCGACCAAATCTCACCGTAATCGGACACCATATGAGCCCACACGACCGGTTTGAATGAACCCGCACGACCACGGTCAATCTGCCGACAACGTGGTCGAACACTCGACCGCACAACGTGATCGAAGACCATAGCCACGACTACCGACCACGTTCGGACCCGTGCTAACGTGGTCGTGGCTCGATCGACCAGCGTGGTCGCACCGCTAGCGATACAATGTGGTCGAGACCCAAGTCACGACCGCCGACCACGGTCAAATCTTCCGAGGGCTCCATAGCGTGGTCGTATAAGCTTCCGATCACTCGCACGCTGCTCGACCGCAACCCGATTACCACCAGCGTGGTCGACGCTACCGGTGACTTCGATCACGTTCAAATTCGCGGGGCGCCACGGCGTGGTGGTCGCGCCGTCCGGTGACTTCCGATACTCGGCAATATGGTCGCACGCCACCCGATATGCGCCAGCGTGGTCGTAACGCCCGACCACCGTCGGTTTGCCGAGAACACCTCAGCGTGGTCGTGCGCTCTCGAGCGAATTCGACCACGACCAAGCGTGGTCGTATGGCATCCTACATGGTAAATGCGAGCGAGGGACAAGTCGTACCGACTTCATTTCGACTGAATTAAGACTTTGCAATAAAAGCCCAAAACAAACTCAATTTTCCTTCAACCAAGAGTCAATTACTCATCATAAAGATGGGATCATCTCCACATGATCTCTCACATGTGCTTCCTTCAGGATTAACTCTTTTATTTCTTTTTTTTCGGGTACGAGGATTCTTTTTCCAAACCAAAGGGTACCTTCTTCATCTTCTGAAAATCCTGGTGCTCTACCTTTCTTCATATTCTCTTTGATTTCTTTGACATAAATGTCCTCTCTTTGAGCTGTCTTGATCTGTTCTTCTAAAGTTGGTTGAACTTCCAAAGTGGCTAGGAATCTTTCATTTACCACTTCTAAATTGAGTCGCTGGAACTCTTCATGAAGTGTAGGCTGACTGTATTTTATCATCAGATTATTGCAATAGCTTTTTCTGCTCAAGGCATCCGCTACTACATTAGCTTTTCTTGGATGATAATGGATTCCAACATCATAATCCTTTATTAACTCGAGCCATCTTCGCTGTCTCAGATTGAGGTCAGGTTGGGTAAATATATACTTCAAACTTTTGTGGTCGTGTAAATCTCACAACGATTCTCGATCGATAATGCCTCTATATTTTAGAGCATGCACAACTGCGACTAGCTCTAAATCATGAGTTGGATAGTTCTGCTCATGCGGGCGTAATTGCCTTGAAGCATAGGCTACTACCTTTCTTTCTTGCATCAAAACACAGCCTAGACCTTGTTTGGATGCGTCACAGAAAACTTCAAAATCCTTCCTGATATCTGAAAATATTAATACTGGTGCAGAAGTTAATCTCTTTTTCAGCTCTTAGAAACTGTCCTCACAAGATTTACTCCATTCAAACTTCTTTTCTTTCTTTAGTAACTGAGTAAGTGGTCTTGCAAGCCTGGAAACTCCTTCGATGAAGCGACGATAGTATCCGGCTAAACCCAGAAAACTTCGATCTCATTCTTGACTTGGGTTGTGCCCAATTGAGTACATCTGTTACCTTTTCGTGATCTCTGAGACACTCCTCCTGCCGAAATCACATGTCCCAAGAAAGCTACCTTCTTCAACCAGAACTCGCACTTGCTAAACTTGGCGCATAAATGATGTTCTCTGAGCTTTTCTAACACTATCCTCAGATGTTTAGAATGTTCTTCCTCATTAGGGGAGTATATCAGGATGTCATCAATGAACACAACAACAAACTTGTCCAAATATTCCATAAACACTTTGTTCATCAGATTCATAAAGTATGCAGGTGCATTGGTCAAGCCAAAAGACATCACTGTAAACTCGTATAATCCATAACGCGTGGCAACTGTTGTCTTTGGTATATCTTCCGGTCTAATCTTCATTTGATGATAACCGGACCGAAGATCAATCTTCGAAAAGACACATGATCCTTTTAATTGATCAAATAAATCATCTATCCGGGCAAAGGATACTTGTTCTTGATTGTCGCATCATTCAAAGATCCGTAGTCCACACACATCGAAGACGCCATCCTTCTTCTTTACTAAATCTTGGTGCTCCCAAGATGAAGAACTTGGTCTAACATAACCTTTCTCTTGCAATTCCTGAATCTGCTTCTTAACTTCCGCTAGGTCATTAGCAGACATGTGGTAGGGTCTCTTGAAATTGAGCTGTTCGGTGCAGATTAATGACAAATTCAACTTCTCTATCTGGTGGCATTCCTGGCAGATCTTCAGGGAACACATCTAGATACTCACTTACTATAGGTACCTTTTCCAGAGTTATTCCTTTCAAGCTGTTTAGCCCACACCATTCGAGGACATGCTAAACACACTCTACTTGGATTCCTTGAGTTGGTAAGAGTAATGGCACGATTGGCACAATCTATCTGTCCTTTATACTTGGTTAACCAGTCCATACCAAGTATTACATCTAGGCTATTAGAATCTATTATAATAAGATTCGCTAGGAATTTGACTCCATTTATATCTACAGTTGCTCTAGGGCAAACTGTATTAGTCCTCATTTCTTTTCCCGGTGATTGGACTAACATATGGTTCTTTAACAAAAGTGCATCCCACTTATATCTTTCAACAAAACCTTTGGAAATAAAAGAATGCGAAGCTCCAGAATCAAATAATACTGATGCAGGTACTGAGTTGACAAGAAACTTACCCAGAACTACGTCTGGTGCATCCTGGGCTGCTTCCGCAGTAACATGGTTAACATGTCCTCTATTCATCCCTTGAGGAGTCCTTGGTACTTGGGGTGTCCCGCGGCCTTGTCCTGCAGGTGGGGCTCGTGCTAGTGTAGTCCCCAAGTTAAAATGAACAGGGGTTACTGCTGGGCGTTTCTGGGGACAATTATTGGCATAATGTCTCATGTTCTTGCAATTGAAACATTGTACTCCTGCAGTTGAAGTCTTGTTCTGCTGAGGTTGGCCCCCATTATTAGCTCGTGGAGCTTGTGGAATTGGGCGAGGTCCACTGAATGGTGTCCTTGGCACACTTGGCGCTGGAGGCCTACGGAAATGAGATTGATTAGGACGATGACGAGAACTGCTTGCACCCTGTTGGGCTTGGAATTTCCTCTTCCGAATCTCATATAACTGGTGTTGAGCATCTTCTTGTATAATAGCCTTGTTTACCATATGCTGAAATGTTGGGTAATCATTAGACACCAACTGCACTTTAAGGTTGGGGTCCAGTCCTTGCATGAATCGCCAAATCTTTGTTGCATCTGTTGCAACATCATCTGGTGCATACCTGGCCAATTGTGTGAACTTATTCAGGTATTCAGACACACTAAGGTTTCCTTCTCTGCGACTTGTGAAATTCCATTTTCTTCATATCCATTATCCCTGTAGGAACATGTGCAGTACGGAAAGCTTCATCAAATTCAGCCCAAGTGATACCTTGCACATTTTGATGAGTTGCACAATAATTGTCCCACCAATTAGCTGCAATTCCTTTTAACTGATGGGCAGCATACAACACTTTCTCACGATCATTGCACTGAGCAAAAGTCAATTTCCTCTCCACATCCTTAATCCAGTCATCAGCTTCCATTGGATCTACTGAACCATTGAAGGTTGGCGGTCGAGTTCTCATAAATTCTCCTAGCTTGGACTGCGGTGCAGGCATTGGGGCATGTGGAGCTTGTTGGACTTGATTCTAAGCAAGATCTTGCAGAAGTTGAAGTTGCATAGCCATCATCTGTTCCAAGTTAGGGGCCTAAACAGGAGGGGGTGGAATTGGTTCATTGGCTTCTGATTGAGGATTGGTACCACGGCTGTTGCCGGCGTTGGTTCTTCTGTTCACCATCTGAAGAGTTAACCGGATTTAGCAAAAGATAAGGGGGAAGTAGGTTTAGGCAAGAGATCAGGGGAGACTAAACAACATCCCAAACCAACACACAAGAAGAACACATACAATCAAATTGGAGAAACTCAACTTTGAATTCAAATTAAAATTTTAAAAATGGTTGTACCACAAGTGCACAAGTGCTTTGGTACAGTCCATCTAGTACACCAAAATATAGCAATAAAACGTTCTAAGGAAGTAAACATTAAATTGGGTGCTACTGTCTCAACAACTACTCGTCCTCCTCTAAGATGCGCTCCTTAGGATCCTCCTCTGGGTCTTCTTCTGGATCTTCTTCTGGGTCTTCCTCGAGCTTACCCACGTGGAGCTGCCTACAACCACACAAGGGACAGTTGCAAGATGCGCGGGTGTGGGTATGGCTATGATTGGAGGCAGTCGACCGAGAGCAGGAACGGGAACGAGAGAGACTACGTCTTTTGTTGGAATCTTCAAGGTCGATGTCGGGTGGTGGACTAGGGTGTCGCACACTCTTGCGTGCTGTGAGCAAGGTGAGGGGTCCTGTGCATCTGGTCGGCATCTGGTTGTTGGGGACGACGGCTGGTACGGTGAAGATAGTGTGTAGTCTTTGGGAGACTGCTGTGTGGCTCGGAGTCGCCCCAGCTCAAACTCTGCTGCCTGGCTCTGGATGAGCTGAGCACGGAGGGTGTCGGAGTGCTGGTAGCTAGAAGTAAGAAGCATCCGAAGTTGTCCAATCTCCTCCTAGGCACTGGCGTAGGTGGCTGCCATCGCCTGAGTAAGCTGCACCTGGTGCGATAGTCGAGGATCATCCACTGAGATCTCGAAGGGTTGCGGATAACTCTGTCCCGCTCGAGTGGATGAAAAGAAGCAGTAAGGTGACTGTAGCAGGCTCTCCTTGTGAATCTGGCACAAGTCAGCAATAGCCAAACGAGCTGCATCCTGGAGGGCGTCAGAGCGGTCAGACCGAGGATGATCGATAGGGTATCTGTGGGAGTTGAATTGCTTTTCCCGTGCATACAGGAATGCTTCCATCGACCAAGAATCTCGGTCCATAATTTTGAATTTCCGCCCTCTGAAAATAGGCGGTTGGCGATACTTCAGATACTGCATGAGTTGACGAAGAAGTTCAACAAATGCACCCTCATTCTCGCCGTGAGAAATGAAGTCCCACGAGTCAACGGAGGAAGAACCGGCCATCTACAAGTTGAAATAATAGAAAAGATTAGTAAGAAATTTTTGAACAAGAGGATATAAATAGAGTGGGAGTAAAGAGGTATAGAAAATTTTCAAAAATATAAAATTTTTAATAAATATAGATCCTTAAGGTTTTTGCAATTCTAAACTAGGTCACGTCCTACAATCAAATTGGCTCTGATACCATCTCTGTCGGGACCCGGATTTCCAAATCCGGACCCTCTGTGTATTTCAGCACTAGTCCCAGATCAAAGCTAGTACACACAGTTAAACAGTGATGATTACATTGCCAACAACGAATATTACAATAATAAGGAGTACCGACCAATAGGTCTTTTCATTACAACTGAGGTTTCGAGACCCCACAAATAAACAAAACACAGCAGAAGCAAATAAACTTGATAAAGACCCATCAATACGCCACAGGCAATTGACTGGGGAAACGCAACCTAGTACTCCGGAAATCCTTCGTCGAATCCACACGCGAAGTAGTCGTAGTCTCCTTCCTGAGCTTTGTATTCCTCTGAGATTTTATTTTTAGGTGTAGTATGTGAGTACATAAAGTACTCCGCAAGTCTTGGGAAAATGCATTAGATGCAAGGCTCAACAAGGAAGATTATATGGTTCTTTTGCACAAAGCAATATTTTTATTTCCAATATCATTAAACATATTTGAAGGCAATATTTTAACAAAGTAATTATCTTAACTGAAACTATTAAATATTTTAAAGTGAAGGTTATAATCACCATTTCTGGATAACTGGTTCCAACCACCAAATTACAAATCTACGGGTTCCAACCACCCACACTAGTTTCAACTATTTGAACAACCCCGAGAGTTTCATCCACTCTCGGATTCCCAAAACTTTTACTTTAAACCAAAACCAAAGTTCTACCATGTGAATACATTCCTTGCCCGCCCTTGACCGTGGGCACGGCTATTCGAATAGTTTTAACACTCTGCAGAGGTTGTACAACTTTACCCACAAGAGACAAGATATCTTAATAGCCAGCATGCTTCCTTAGGCATGAGACCCAGATAATTCGTCACAAAGCCTTTTGATTACTCTAGTCTAGCTAGTTACCACTGCTTTGAGGTTTCACCGTGAAGGTTAAATCCACCACATTCGAAGCCCCTCTTGCGTAGTATGAGTACGAAGAACACTGTCCCTCACTGTGAATAACCAGTACACCCTGGCACTCACTTTCCACTGGTGGTACCTAAACTAGTCTATTGTAAGTTAATCAGCTAGGTCATACCCATTTAGACATGTGGTTGTACGGTAGTGCTCAGTTTGGACAAACACAAGCGTCAGTCTTTAATTGACTTGGATGGAACATACACTTTTCAAGTTCTCGTGCTAAACAGCACCAATCCAATCTTACCATCCACCCAAGTCTAAAATAGTTTTCACCAACTTAACAACAATAACAATATTGATTGCTACTCGATAAAATCATTCCTTTCTATTTTCCACCCGAGGGTTATACTGATCGACTAGTTTGTCTAAGCATTTACTACCGTTCTAAAATTATCAAATTCATAATAATCTCATTACTGAGACAAAGGATATATATGGTGACAAAGGTACATGGTTGTCAATGTCAAATGAGGGTATAACAATTATCGATTTAACTATTATCCTTACAACAAAAATTGTCATTTTATGAAACATAGCACATGCAATAAATTTAAAATAATCAAAAATATTTCACAAATATAGGTTCAAAATATTCAAAGGAGACTTGCCTTCGTGTGCGATATCTTGACTTTCTTGTTGCGGGTCTTCGAATTCTTCAACAACGTTGGATTCTAGGCGCAAAATGATAAAATAAACGAACAAATAAATACAAATAACATTACAAAAATATAATGTAACTACTGGAAAGGATTTTATAATTTTATAAGAATTTAGGAGAAAGTTTCAACGGATTCGGAGTTTGAACGAGTGAGAAGGGATTTTTGGAAGTTTAAATGAAAAAGAATTTGAATATAAAATATCTGATCTCAGAAAAATAATATAATTTTATGGATATTTTACAAGGTTGGATTTGGATCTTTGGAGTTGTCTGAGAAAATTTGGGATGGCGAGATTTTGAAAATGAACTGGTGTTTGAAATTTGAAATTTGAATTTTAAAATATTACAAAAATTTCAAAAATTTAAAAGGATGGCAGAAATGAATAGTTTGGAATTTTTGATGAATTTAGAAATTTGAATGGACTCAATCGGAGTTAGGATGAAAAAGTACGGGCATTGGGAAGTTTAAAATGAAAGAAAAAGAATAAATTAGATTTTTGGAATTATTTTTCTAAAGAAAATTCGGAATTATGACGTCAGCACGGAATTTCTTTTTCAGCCGAATTATTTTTCTACGGAAAAATCGGATTTATACGCTTGACGTGACGTCGACCCAGGTGGGTCGTGACGGTGGACGTCCATGTGGACCGAGTCCACGGACCGGAGGAAGGCGAGGTGGCACGGAGGCGAGGTGTGGGGCGTGGCGCGAGGCGGGGCAAGGGAGCCGAGGTGGCGGGGCGTGGCGCGCGTGGCATGCCACGTGGGCACGGGTGGCGGCGGACCGGCGGCGCTCGAGGCCATGGCCGCCGGCCTTCCGGCGGGTGATGGCCGGCGGTGAGTGTGGAAATGGGAAGAGGGTCGGGGAACTCGGATGTGGCTCGAGCCACTGGGAGGTGGCCGGAGGTGCGTCGGCAGCAGTGAGGCGGCGGCGGCTCGGTCGGCGACGACGAGGGGCTCCGGTGGCGGAGAGGTGTAGTCGAGGCGGCGGGGTGCGGGCGCGAAGGTGATGGTGGGAATGGCGAGGCGAGGCGGGGCCTGTGGCGACGGCGATTGCTCGTCGGACTCCTGTGCGGCGGCGGCCTCAATGGCGCACGGTGCGGAGGCGGTGGAGTGGCCGGGAGAGAGAGAGAGAAGTGGGGGAAGAGGTGGCGCCGACAAGTAGGGCCCTCGGCTCAGCGAGAGGGGGAAAACGGGCGGCGGAGATCGACCAGGCGCGAGACGTGGTTGGATCCGAGCCGGCCACGTGTCGGGCGTGGGAGAGGGGTAAGCGGGATGGCGGCGGTGACGCGGGCTGATCCCGGCCGGAGGGGAGGGTTGGGTTTTATTTTTAGTTTTTGATTTTCAGAAAATCCTAGAAAATTAAATATAGTTCAGAAAAATAGAAAATAAACTCCAAAAATTCTAGAATAATTCATATAAGTTTCTGGGGGTATTTTGAACTTAGATAAAATATTTCCAAGTTATTTTGGTATTAAATTTTCAGACTAAGATTTCTTTTTAATTCTAGAAATTGATTTTAAAATCTGGAAAAACTCAGAAAAATTCAAATATGATCTAATTTCTTTAAAGTAATTAAATTAAATTTAAATTTTCAGAAATCACAAATTTTGGGATGTTACAATCTGGCCTTTTTAAATTCATCTTCAAATTATTGCAACTTGTAGAAGTCTCGGGCAGATCGAGAAGCATGGTATAAAGACCTCTAAAGGTATTATCCTTATCCTCACATGAGGTGCAAGAAATAGTCTCAACAGTAGCTGATGAAAGAGAAGCTACCCTACTCATCTCTAGTTCAACAAGAAGACTAATATTCTCTACCTTAATCATGTCAAGCTCAAAGGACAGACTATCATGAGAGGTCATTAAATTCTCTATGTCACCAAGTAAAGCACAGTATGTATCACATTCGTCACGGGAGGGAGCATATATAAGTGAAGTAAACTCCCGTGACAATCTATCTACTTCCTTCTTCAACTCGCTACACCTAGCTCTAGATCTAGCATTAAATTTTTCTAGCTTAAGAAAAGCATCATCAAGCTGGTCATAGGAGGGGTATACCTCGTCGGAGTCGGAGTAGAGCTCGCTATCGCTCACATCGCCCTCAAGGGCCATGAAGCACATGCCGGAGAAGTCATCGCCATCCTTCAGATCTTGATCGTCCTTCCCATCATCGTCGCTACACCCCTCCACCTCGCTGAGGTCGAGGTCGTCAAAGGCGGTGAGGACGCGATGAAAGAGCTTCTTGTTGCGGTTCTTGTCGGTGTAGACGTTCTTGCTCGAACTGCCGTAGTTGCCCTTGCCCTTCTCCAGTTTGGGGCAATTCGCCCGAATGTGGTTGGGGCCACCACACTCGAAGCAGATTATCGGCCCACTCCTCTTTCTATCTCTCACTCTCTTGTAAGCGTGGGAGAACTTTCTGGCTAGAAGGGCTAACTGGTCCTCTGGTAGCTGCTCTAATTGATCATCGGTTACTTCACAGAGAGCAGCTAAGGAAAAACCATTAGCATTATCCGAGAAAACACCAGAAGTAGGACTGGGATCGGTGACTAGGGCCATCGACTGCGACTTCGACCTACGAGAGACTATGTCTATCTCATGAGTCTTGAGGCATGAGTACAATGCATCAAGAGTCAAGGTCGAAAGATCGGTCGTGTCTTTAATGGTGGTCACCTTCATCTCCCAAACACGCAAGTCAAGAGCAGAAAGCATCTGTCGAGCGTTATTCGAGTCGGGGTACGTGAGACCGACCGCTCGGAGGATGTTCAAAATTTTGTGAAACCTCGCAAAACACTCATCCAAGGACTCTCTAGTGAGTATTTTAAACTTGTTGTAATCTCGCTTGAACTGGTCCTGTCGTACCGTCTTGATCTGGGTGGTGCCCTCATGGTATGCATCGAGGGTCACCCAGATGTCGAAGGCCGACGTCAGAGAGAGATGCGATCGAACTCGCTTCTGCTTAGACCCTGAATTATGATGTTCCTCACCTTAGCATTCGCCTCAACATTAGCCATGTTTCCGGCATTGATGTTCTCATCGGCAGGAACAACATATCGGGTCTTGACCTTCCTCCAGATGGCATAGCCCTGAGCCTGGATGTAGGTCTCCATCCGACTCTTCCAGAAGGGATAGCCGATCCCATCGAAGATCGGGGGCTTGGTGGAATACTTGTCTGTTGCCATGGCTCTAGAGACCAGTTAAGATCTACGAGGAAGAGCTAACCGGCTCTGATACCAATTGTAGGACCGAAATGGCAACAGAGGGGGGTGAATGGTGCCTTCAAATCCGCCCCGTGTATCCACACCTATGCTTCTTCTCCAATAGCTATAGAAGCTATGAAGATAGAAAGTAAACACTCACTGGAAATTGTCAAGAAGATCAGCTAAGAAAACCAGAGAGAGACAATCTATAAAAAGGAGATTCAGGGCTAGTCTGACTGCAAGCGGTAGTACCGCTGTGTGAGCGGTAGTACCGCTGAGCGGTAGTACCATTGAGCCGAACGGTGGTACCGCCTATGCACTCAGTCCCTGAGCGGTAGTACCATTGAGCCGAACGGTAGTATCTATTTGTGAACTCGATCATTGGCGGTTGTACCGTCTAGGAGCGGTAGTGCTGGTCAGGCGGTACTCTTGGGTTTTCACGTCGGAGTTCTTGAAAATCAAGAAGTGTCGCGGTTTCTTTGCTCTTCTCGGGTCAATTGAATAGGACATCATCCTAAACAACATATTGACCTCATTGAGAAGAAATTGCAGACAAAGATCAAATAGGCATAGGAAATTCGGATTTTACCAAAAAGGAACACAGGGCATGAGGCAAACTGAAAATGGCAGAAACAGTAAAAACTGCAGTTGGCCGATAAGACAAAGAAATTCGAGGATCTTTGCTTCTCTTCTCTGGACAAAAACATTTGAGCTTTGAACTAAATATTGTGTTTGTCTCAGGACCAAGAAGCAGCAAACAACAGATCAATTCGGCTGAAAGGAGAGCAAATTGAGCACATAACCGAAAAGGACAAACCAAACATGAATGAGATCAAATGCATGAATAACCTGAGATTCTCATATCTATAGATTATGAGGATCTTGATCTCAAAAGGAAATGGCCTTAGGGCAAGAAAGCACTAATCAGAGAACATATTTTTGAAGGGAAAACGAGAATACCAAAAATACTCGGCTCACCGTAATAGTAAACCCTAGAAGTACAAGAAAATAGAGGAACTCTTGGCGCATGCCTGAGAAATGAGATTATCCATGAAATCTAATTTTTGCTCTTGGGAATGGATTGGTCAAGTGACCTTTAGGCTATTCCCAGTTCATAGCAAACACAATCTGCTGCTACTTGCCCAAAAATCAACTCAGAGAGACAAGAACAAGGAAGAACGCAGAGTACAAAAATTCAAGCCGATAAATCAAAACATCACAAAACAACAGAACTAAAGAAAAACGCAAAGGGATGAATGATTTCATTAACTGAGAGTCTTACAACCAGTTCATACAAGATTTCACATTACGTTCCCATACACTTTTGTGTACAGGATGAACTCACACAAGAGTCTCACACTCTCATCACATCCTGAAGAAGACTCACGCAGGAACACCACACACACACTCCCTCAGTTAGACATGGGAGAGGAAAGCAAAAAACCAACTCTCTACTCCTTCACCAACTTCTCAACCAAAAGAGAAAAGAGTGCCCAAAGCAAAAGCAAAACCCTAAAAATCCATACACATGGAGAGAAAAGAAAACCCTAACTCTCATCTTTCTCTCATGCCTATCCCTCTCCTTTTATAGTCTCCACTAATGGGTTTATAATTTCACCTTTACCCAATAGCTTCAACTACTTCCGTACTTTACCCAATAACTTGAACCGAATCCGCTTCCACTTTTGCAGCCTTGCGCATTTACCACAATGCCCCTGCTACACCTTCCGGGAAGCTTCCTTGTTTCTTGCTGTCCAAGCCTCGCAACCACTTCGAGTCTCGCCGCCTTTGGCACATCCCGACCGCTCCGACCTTAGCACCGCCTATGCCTAGTCGGGTCATCCCGTGCCTCGCCACGACTCCGCCTCAAAGTCCTGCAGCCATCACAGACAAGAAAACATATCACATAGCACCGCTCGAGATAATGAAGTTAACATTTGCACTTGTCGATACTTAAGTACGAAACACTCAACTCAAACTCAAACTTTCAGAACACGTGTCAATTACTCATCACAAACATGAGAGAACCTCTCACATGGTCTCTCAATCTGCCCCTTGATGAGTGTATTGACAAACACCGAAAAAGCATATAAAGTTGAGTTTGAAAGTCACATGTGGTCTAAGAGAAAAGCAAAGAAGCTTATGACCATGTTGACAAAAGAGAATACTAGAGCAAAACAGAAAGAGCAAGTTTTCCTTAGAAGCTCTAGAATATCCCCATGAAATAGCTTTTTCTTCATTATTCTCCCCCTTTTGGCAATAATCTCATCAAAATGTATGGAGGAAAATAAATCATGATTTGGATGAAATGGTTGGATGCTATTCAAATTAAGCATTAGAACCATGAAGATTATCCAAAATGACTTTTGAAGTATTACACCAAGCCATAACACTATAGAGTGCTATCTAGATCATGACAATGCACGTATAGACAAGTTAAGCCAAATAAGTCACAATCTGAAATTTAATCGAATTTCTTAGCATGTCAAGTTATCCAAGATCATAGTCTAGCTAAAGGTATCCAAGGATGATGCAAGCCATGTCAATTATTCTAAGTGAAACCGAGAAGCTAGAATTGAGCTAACTTAGAGTGCTACAAGTTCTAAGATGAATCATTTGTTCAAGCACTTGATCATTTTTATAATTAAGCAATTTTAGAACAATTGACTTGTTTTCTTTTTGAGAAACTCATGGTTGTTTTCAACAAGATTTTTGTTTAGTCATGTGCTAGATCTCAAGCCTTATGCGACCATTTCAAGCTAGAAGCTTAAGGAAATGATCTTGGTCAACCAAAACTCCCCCTGAGTTCATGCCGAGTGCAATGGCAAGCAGTCTCAGGAGAAAGAATTGGTGAGATCAGTTTTTTCGCACAAAAGAGATCTTTTTGCTTATGTTGAATTTAATTCACGAACAAGGAGTTAAAAACTAACTCATTCTTCATAAAAGAACTAGCATAGCTCACTCTAAAGCTTAATAAAGATTCAAGACTCAACTCAGCCTATTTGACATGGCATAAATTATAAAAGGATAACTAAAGACAGACTAGTCACAAGAGCTATCATGACATGAATTAATTCAAGTTGTGCATTTTTAATCAACTTATCATGGCAACCACTTCAAGTCTCGCCGTCTTCGACACATCCCGACCCCTCCAACCTCAGCACCGCCTGTGCCTAGTCTGGTCATCCCGTGCCTCACCACGACTCTGCCTCAAAGTCCTGCAGCCATCACAGACAAGAAAACATATCACATAGCACCGCTCGAGATAATAGAATTAACATTTGCACTAGTCGGTACTTAAGTACGAAACACTCAAATCAAACTCAAACTTTCAGAACACGCGTCAATTACTCATCACAAACATGGTAGCACCTCTGAAATGGTCTCTCATTTTGAAATACATATCCCCACCTCCGACTCTTCTCTCCTTACTTCTATGGGTGGTCTACTGGTTCAACTAAAAAAAGGGCATGAAACATTGGGAGTAGGAGTAGTAGTTGTACAAGAGGAATATTACAATACTATACACGTGAGCTTCAAAAGGTTGAAGCAAATTAATTTTCTTCTGCGCTTTTCAAGCCCGTGTGTGTGGTGTTTTATTGTTCGTCTTTTAGTTGTTGAGAAATACATATCCCCTCCTCCATCTCTCCTCTCCTTACTTCTATGGGTGGGCAACTAGTTCAAGTAAAAAAGAGTATGAAACAATGGAGTCAGAGTAGTAGTTGTACAAGAGGAATATTACAACACTATACACCTGTGCTTCAAACGGCAGGAAGCAAATTAATTTGCTTCCTGCCGTTTGAAGCACAAGTGTATGGTGCTTTAATGTTCATTTTGTAGTTGTTGACAAATGCATGTCCCCTCATAGCTGAGACACTAGGCTGTGTGATTTGGGATGTTAGTATTGCAAAGAGAACTTGTAGCAATAATATACATCGTTGAATGTTCTAATTTCTTGTAAGATCAACCATTTGCCAATGTTTACACTCACAACTCACTGTAATTAGTTTTTTCTTGTAAAAGAGATGACATCATCATCGTCGTCATTGACATCACTGAATAGGACTGATGCTCCAAAGACAGGGGTAACTAGGCATGGCAGAGGAGTATCAAAAAGCCAGAGGGCCAAATGACCATCACGGCGGTCTCTCCAGATAGGTTCGTCTACAACCAAAGAAAGCAGCGGCAGCATTTCAGACTACCTATGGGATAATTGGAAGGCAATGGGTCCTCATCACCATAGCAAATTAGAAAAGTTTGATAAGAGACGAGAAAAGTGCACTGTGGACAGAAATTTCAAACATATTCGAGATCCTAGCAGAAGTCTAGGGACTCATGTGATGGCAGGCACTCCTTATGATGGGAAAAGCATGAAAGACCTTCAAAAGCACGCTTGTCACAAAGTACATGACCAAGGATCGCACGCCCTTCACAAGGTATCCTTTCGTGTTGCCGAAAACATAGGAGTCCTTTGTACGGATGAAGCCGAAGACCGAAATTCAATAGGAAAGTACGGTGCTCAAGGCTCTCGTGGCACAGAACACTTACCCCACAACTCGGCACCACTGGGTATGTAGGTAAAATCTCGCAATGGAGAATAAAGGATGAGGTCGCAATCCAATCAGAGGCCTTCCCAACATTTGCTGGAATCACAAACGAGTGCACCCGAACTAGTTAAGAGCGAGGTCATAACCATGTCTTTGAGCATCGCCTCTTTCAGAAATCCCATAGACGAGGAAGTATCCCAATGCCTGGTAAGATATGTTAAACTACCTAGTTGTTAATATGTACATAACTTCATGGGGACTAAAATAACATGATTGCCTCTTACAACAAACATTGACTACCAAATCTTCCGAAGGCTCCTTCCAAGCAATTAGGGAGAGGGATATACTATCCACATCCCTGGGAAGCAGGGAGCACCCAGGTCGCACATGAGACCTAGGGGTTTACGTCTCTTGGAGGAATGGATTCCCAAATGACTCCGAGGCATATAGGAGTAGGAGAGATCCAAGGCCAAGCGCGATGAATGTATGAAATGGGACTTTGATGCAAAACTTGAGAACATAACTGTCTTACTTCGAGGAGAGATAGATGCATTGAAGGAAGAACTGAGAGAAGTCTGTAGCCAGTGGCCAGACATCACCGTTATTATAGTACATGGTCCCCCTCAACGTCAGAGTAGCTGTGCGTCTACGCCACTTTCTGAACATAGCGACGCCCACTTACCTATCGATGACATCCAAGTAATGTATATCTCTAAAATGGTACATAGATAGACCTAGTGGACGCCTTAGCTCATCATGTATCGTTATGTAGGAGGCCATGCCGTGCATCATCAGAATCAGGGTTGTTGGCTCCATTCCCATTGATGCTAGGTGGGGGTTGGCGTATCTATGCCTGCTAGGGACGTTGGTACACAGTGCCCAGCTAGGGACCGATTTTGCGAAGGTCCAGGTGGACAGGATTAATTACGTTTTCAAGGTTATCCCACTTGAGAGGCCCTCAAATGGAGAAATCATGACACTAGAGGATGCCATCCATACATTCGTCCAATGGCCTAAGAGGGACATCACCCTGAGCCCTTCTTTGCCGCGATCTCCACATGACCATGCCTGCCAAACAGAATCCTCTGTGACTCTAGCTCAAGCTCCGCTTCACAACTCCATCGCATCGGCTCCCATGGAGACGACGCCGAAGATGTTCGCAAGCGAGGCACTAAGGCCCAACCAAAGAAGACTAAGCCACCTCTCGAATCCTGGAAGTACCAGCATGGACTGTCGTTGGTCCCTGAGTCGCAATTACCCAGCCTTAGACTGACTTACAGGTCTTTGCATACCTAGTACATGCAGATGTACAACAAGAAGCCAAACCAGTAAAGTGGATTCACCGTGAAATACATAGAGGGACATTTCCACCACGATTCAGGCTAAATCGTCATGACCTTCAAAGACTTGTTTTTACTATTCAACCTCGACAAACTCGACGCCCCACTTCTACGATGTTGGATACTGTAAGTGTACTATACAATGAAGTTCAACGTTCACGTAATACCGATAAATGTCATAACTCATTACTTATGTATAGATCCATGATGCAATGAGTCCAGCGACGGTGAAAACCGATGGGTTTCCTAGACCCACACTTGCTCTCTGAGCAATCCATCAAAGCAAATGCATCCCTCGAAAAAGAATACATAACGACGGGATTTCTTGCTCACACTGACAAGGAGTACATCCTGGTACCCTTCAATCAGGAGTAAGTACTTCACTAGTTGCTATACAAGTTTCATTTATACTTTATACTCAACAGGAACTTAGGATTAATCACTACAGTGACACACATGACTAGGTCTCACTGGATTCTGATTGTGATTGCACCAAAGTGGAGCAAGTTAATATACCTTGATTCCCTACTTAACAGCAACCACCGCTTCACCCATATGCAACAAACAATTTACAGGTAAACTTATTTCCTCTTTACATAACTCTATTGTAATCTTCCCTTAATTTGCAATGGCCGAAGCTAACTTTGTGGAATCACATAGGTCGTTCAGCGCTTACGTTACCCAGGAAGGGAGACACGAGGGACCTAGCGTCACACTACGATACAGGACGCAATTTTCAGTACCCGCTACAACACAACAATCCTGCTATATCACACTTCATAATAATACTTCTAGAACTGACAATACCTATGTATATAATTCTATTTTTATATTCCCACCAGCAACTATAGGGCAACGTATGTAGATTCTACGTTTGCCGCCATATGTAGGAAACCATGGACACTAAAATGAATGATCTAGATGTTTGTTAACCTGCCAATATTATATATATATAACGCTAATGACTTTAACACTGCTAGCGACAGTGCGTGGAATTCAACAAAAGTACATTCGATCTTGACAAACTCACTTAAGTTCGAGGATAGCTCTCCGAATTCTTGATGGGTGAGGTCATACATCATACACAAGAATGGAGAGTTCCACGTCGACGATGATGATTAGATGTTAAAACATTTGATACAATTGTAATCACTCAATTGTGCTTAATCAAATAATTCATTCAGGTGTACTTCCTTCAGTTGTTTAATTCATTTGTGATATTTGCGTAATGATTGTCATGTGCTATATGTGATTTGTTTGCTTATTTTCAGAGGGCATGCTAGCATTTTCTGAGGCTAGCTGAAAAACAGGAAATAATTTAGCTATTAAAATAGCTATCATAGACAGTTTGTAACAACAAACCGTCTGTGATATATGATATATCACAGAAAGTTTTTGGTATTAGCCGTCTGTAATATTTCAGATATCACAAACGTCTATGTTGAAGAACTGTCTGGTTTTTAGTATTAGCCGTCTGTGATATGTGAGATATCACAGACGGCTATATTTAAAAACCGTCTGTGATATCTATAAAATCACAGACGATTTTTAGTATTATTCGTCTGTGATATTCGTCTGTGATATCTGGCATATCATAGACGGCTATGTTTAAGAAATGTCTCTGATATCTGATATATCACATACGGTTTTATTGAAAAATCGTCTGTATTGTAACTTATCACAGACATATAAATTCAGATGGTTCGAAAATCATCTGTGATGACGGTTTTGTACCATTTGTGATGACTATTTTGTAGTAGTGAAGAGAGAAAATAGCATTAACTATACGTGCATGTCTTATAATTTACAACAAGGGTGTAAAACAAACATGTTTTATAAAAATCAGCAGAGAGAGTAGCATTTTCACATGCTAGCTTCCCAACACGATTGAGACTCGGCATATTGGTTGGTCGGATCTTATGCTGCCATGTGTACTTTTTAAAAATATCTTCCTTTGTGATTTCTTATAAGGCACGTTTTTTTTCTGGCTTGGGTCACAAAATTTTAAGAGATGTAGTTTTTTATAAAAAAATACTAACAATTATTCCAACAATCAATATATAGGTTTTTAGCAACAGGAAAAGGCATTCAATAAGACTTTTATTTAAAAGTATTTTCATGCAATCATGATTTTATAGTTATTAACAACATGTTGTAAACAAAACATAATGGTCAATTTTCAATTTAATTTGGTGGTCAAGCTAAATCAACCGGCGCACTTTTTGCATGTCGCTACCAGGGAGTATACAACAATCCACACTACAAATGTATGGGCGCATAGTAGTCCGAAGACGATGAGTTATATATAGGGCCGCATGCATGTTTGTTCCTCCGATTTAGGCTCCCATCATTTGATAACTTACACACCACTTGCATTGTGATTCGTGAGTGGGAGAAGAAAGCAACGGAGTTCACAACCAACGGTGCATGATCTTATATTATAATATAGCGCGAGTGATACTTGTGCTTGATAACTATAGCTTACCAGCCTTCACGTGGATGATATATTATTTTTATGTGATCACTGGTGCTTGATAACTATAGCAGCCGCTCTTGTTTACTAGTCGCTTAGTTAAATAAATAAATTGACCGAACTTACTATTTATTCATCATATGCACAGCATGCAACAACACTCGTCGTCATGGGGCTAGAGACCAAATTTACTCATTATATTATTTTTACAATAGAGCCTAACATGGGATATCATCTTCATGTACATGATCCACAACAAGATATTAGGGCATCTCCAATACTCCCTATATTACAGCCGGGGGAACTCCGGCCTCCCCCCGCGCCACGTCACCTTTTTTTCCAAAAAAACCGCTAGATTTTCCGAAATCACATAAAGGTCCTTCGTTCTCGCAAAAATATCCCTACTAGGTTTTTTTTTCAAAAACC
Organism: Bonia amplexicaulis; assembly: GCA_036346245.1. Taxonomy (NCBI): domain Eukaryota; kingdom Viridiplantae; phylum Streptophyta; class Magnoliopsida; order Poales; family Poaceae; genus Bonia; species Bonia amplexicaulis. The sequence goes on along the minus strand of CM070752.1, from coordinate 7,349,924 downwards.
CCTCCGTTTCACCGAAATTACGTATCCTTTGCTGGATAGCACCCTGTGTTTTCAAAAATTACGTACGGGTCCTTGTTTAGTTACGTATAGACCCTTACGGGTCCTCGGTTTTTTGCGAAAAAGACCTCCGGTTTTCTCAAAATTACACACGTGTCCTCGATTTTTTTAGAAAAACTTTTCTGTGAATTGCCGTCTCTTTTATTTCGGTACACATCGTATCTAGCGCGGCGTGACGCTACACTCATGCTGCTAGTACTACAGATGAGCTGTCCTTTTAGGCAAACCACGTCGGATAGTTGTTCAGGCGGAGGACAGAGCGTAAGCAAATAGAGTGAAACCGTCCCTTGGACGAGGGACAACCTTATCATGCTTGCCAAGTGCACTTGGTAGTGTACATGGAGTATGGCGAGTCCAAGAGAGGTAAATGGTTCTTTCAAAAATTTTACTTAAATATAAAAAATAACCACAGTGAAAAAATAAATTCATAATCTCATTAAAACCCTGCAAAATCTCAACCTTCACCGATCAAACCGAAATTACCAACTGGCCAGACCTATGGTGACGGCGGTTAGACCTCTAGCTTAATGACGGTCAAAACTCTAGCTCAATGGTGGCCAAATCTCTAGCTCAATGGTAGCCAGACCGAAATGAACAGTAAAATCAGGGGATGAACAGTAATTTCAGCGCTATTTTAAATCCGAAAATCTACGTAATTTTTGATCTGATAATCCAAATGATGTAAAACTTTGCATACACCTTCTCTAGAATGTCAAGAACCTATTCCAATCAAAGATCAAGAAAGTTGTTGCTAAAGTTCTGACCTTTGTCTGATCAAAGGAATAGTGCACCAAAACTGAGCAAAAGAGGGAAACTTCAATCTACTGTTACTCGTGAGTTCTAGATGATTTATGTGACCTTGGATGGGTTCTAATATATTATAACAAGTTAGAACACATCATGAATTCAACCTAAACACACCCACAAAAGAAAAACCCGAAAATCACCTCTCTTGAGAAGAATCGAGCAAACTAAAGAACTTTCTCTAGATTATGCCTAGATGGATGGTATCTTGTCTTCTGGAGGCATCTCCACCTCTTATACAGCCTTGGCACCAGAAAAGCTCAAGAGAAGAGAAATCGTGACATGAAAGCTAAGAAAATCAAAAGCACATGAGGGGATCCTTGGAGATGAATCTTTTATAGCCAACCCATTAGGATAGCAGAGTTCTAAGCCTAGAGTATACACACAAGACTCCAATACAACGAAACCCTAAGCCTAATCACTCTAAGTCTCTCACAAGACTCAACACAATGCTTATATAGTGGAGGCTCTCACCTCTCACCAACCAGCCACTCCTTAGTGGATTACACTACTTATATATGGGGAAACCTGATAACCCACACACAAACAGGTTTTACTCACACACACTTGCATATTTTTTAAAGAACAACTTCCAAAGGCTCCACAAGCCCGATAAGATATTTCATCTACAAAGACGTGACCTAAACCACTTAGGCTAGCGCCGCGGTTTAGCAAACCACCACTTCTCCCAGTTTCGGACAATTTTCTAAATTACCACCCGCCGCTCTTCACGACAATGTGATGCCCATAACTTGTCGCCAAGATTATACATCTGTGTTGAGGCCATCACTGTTGGAAATAGTCCTACATCGATTGTGGGAAGAAGAAAGTGCAACTTATAAGTGTGAGAAATACCTCACCCATTGGACTAGTATTTTGGAGGAGAAGGCCAAATACCACTTATAAGGCTGTTGCTTTAGGGTTTGCATACGATAGCCCATGTGGTTAGTTTGTGTTCAGCACGTTTGGACCTAGATCCTCGGGAGTAAACCTGGTTAAAACTAGGCATGCAACTAGGGTCCAATATAACAATTGGTATCAGAGCCCAAGCACCTAAAATATCCTTGGACTTCACTTCATGGTTGTGGTAGTACACAGCCGATATATGAGGGAGAGAATGTTGGGAATAGTCTCACATCGGTTGTGGATAGGAAAAAAAAAGCATAACTTATAAGTGTGAGAGAGACCTCACCTATGTGACTAGTCTTTTGGGAGGAAAATACCCAATACCACTTATAAGTATGTTGTTATAGGGCTTGCATGCGATAGCGTGTGGGCTTAGTTGTATTCAGGTCGTTTGGACCTGGGGCCTAGGGAGTAAACCCGGTTGGATCTAGGCATGAGGCTAGGTTCCGATCTAACAATTAGTATTAGAGCCTAGGCACCTAACATATCCTTGGACTTTATGGTTGCAAAAGTACATAATTGATGTGTGAGGGGAGAATATTGGGAACAGTCCCACATCGGTTGTGGGAAGGAAAAAGCACAACTTATAAGTGTGAGAGAGAACTCATCCATTGGACTAGTCTTTTGGGGGAGAAGACCTAATACCACTTATAAGTCTATTGCTATAGAACTTTCATGCAGTAGCCCATGGGCTTAGTTGTGTCCAGCCCATTGGACCTAGGGCCCAAGGGGTAAACTCGGTTGGAGCTAGGCATGCAGCCAAGATCCGATCTAACATCTAAGTCAGGAAACACAGTTGCAATTTACTCGTGGATGCACACTACACGGGGGAGACACACACACATAAAACTACTAAACTTACGATCAACACACACAAGTTTTGTGAGGCATAACGATGCCTCATTTTGTAAATGTTGTATTATTCTATCGCTCACCTCAACTAATACAAACTAATTACAAGACCTTAAATAAGCACACAGGATGTTGGCCGGTGGCCTTAATTCCCTAAACACATGCCATGGTCTAACTAACAGCTAACGTGCACGTCACTGCTGCATGCACGTCTTGCTGGATCTAGACTTTACGCATGCACAACTCGGCAAGGCAACTAACTCATGCAAAAATAATCTTGGTTATTCCTAACAACCTCCCCCTAATCAAGATGGCTTACAACAATGTTGGTTCATCATCGACATCCACCTCGATGAGAATCGCCCACTCCTCCTTCTTTCGGCGTTCGAAAGTAAAATGCCCATAGTCATTGTAGTTGTAGCTTCTCACTTTAGTCTTGTCAAATTTGTGATTCCAGTGTCTTCAGCCAACATTGCCGTCGGAACCACCACCTTCGCACTTCGACGATCGGGCCTCCTACTCGGCCCACATGAGGAGAAGATATTCGTCGTCACTGTCGCTGCCTAGAACACATAGATGCTCCTCATATGCCTTAAGGCAGCCGATCGCATCTTCCATCGTCATTATCTTCAAGTCTCCAAATTGCTTAATGGTTAAGACAATCTATAGGTACTTGCTAGAGATGGCGTGGAGAAGATTCTTCATGATGTAGCTCTCCTCTGTCTTGTCACAAGACCATGAATCTAGTTGACGAGGGTCGTCGATCCCACTAACTTCGTTTCCTTCATGCGCAAACCCTCAAACTCACTCTTAAGAGGCTACACGCGCCTCCTTGATCCGGCCGACGCCAACATACATCATCTTGAGTGTGTCCGGCGAGTAGGAGGAGGGTCTCCTCGGGACTCCTTGGATGATGGTCGTAAGAGCCATCTGATCCTTGCACTCATCAACGTCGTCGGTCGCCATAGCTTCCCAAACACCTTGGGCCTTAATAAACACCTTCATCTTGATTTTCCATGCGTCGTAGTTGCTCTTGCTCAGTATAGGGTATTGAAGAGAGATAATGCTTTCTCTTTCTGGTACCCTCGATGAACCACCGCTGGCAATGATGATGCGGTTCGATAACAATACCGATCTTGTCCTAGGCATGGCTCTGATACCAAATATTGTATCTAAGCCAAGAAACACACACAATTTACCCGTGGACACACACAACATGGGGGAAACGCACACACAGAAAAAACTATTGAACTTATAGTCAACACACGCAAGTTTTGTGAGGCGTAACGGTGCCTTGTTTTCTGAATATTGTATTATTCTCTCACTTGCCTCAACTAATACAAACTGATTGCAAAACCTTAAATAAGCACACTCGGGGTGTTGGCTGGTGGCCTCAATCCCCTAAACTCATGCCATGATCTAACTAACAGCTAATGTGCATGCCACAGCTTCATGCATGTCTTGTTGGATCCAAGACTTTACGCACGCATGACTCAACAAGCCAACTAACTCACATAAAAACAATCTTGATTATTCCTAACAGTCACCACTTGAAACGCCCAAGTCTAATGGCACACTAACATCACTCCACAGTCTGTGATGCCCAACGTCTTACCATTAAGATCGTATGCCTACTTCGAGGAACGTCATCACTTGAAATGCATAAATTCATTTGGCACATCACACGCTTGCATTGCCTCTTCATGACCCTTGTCTTTTTTCCATGCTTCTCAGTTTGAGATGTTGCTCCACCCGAACTTACGCAATACGCAATGGCCTCAGGACTCCTTCTATAGCCTTGGTCTTACTGCTAGCCGTAACAATTATCAAAGCACCTGTACACCAAAGAACCAAGCAATCAATTCAAGAACAAATGACATACACTTGACTCTTCATTAGTAAACCATATGCATGGACACACACCATGACTCACACATGCATAGATTCCCCTACGACTAACACTTGCATAGCATCCGTCATGACTAACACCCAAAATCATAGAACTAATAGAACAACTCACCAGGGTCAGTCTGACCACCCACACCACAGCCGATCTGACCACACCATCCCAATGGCCAGGCTGGTCTGACCGGTATCTCTAAAACAGCATATAAAAATTTAAATTCTCAAAAATCAAACTCAAGTTATGAAAATGAGACACGACCAAAGTCAAATACTCAACACTCACATGGAGTAGCTGAGTTGTCATCACATGGTCTTATAGGTAGGAAAATGGCTTGGAGTGGAGCCAACCTTTCATGATGCGTCCAAGGAGAAAACGGTGACTTCCAGCGATGGCGCCACGACCTGAAGTTCAACTATTGGATTTGCAGTCAATGCCTTTGAAGGTGGTGGCAAAGGAGAAGCAAACGAGCTCGATGTGGTAAGATGGTGGATGGTACTTGGATTCAGATGTGAACATCATGCGGACCTAGAGGTTGTTGGCGGTGAATATGGTGAGAACAAAAGTGGTGGCTCTGGGCACAGCTGAGAAGAAGCACAAGGAGTGTAGCGGCGGCAACCTCTGAACACATTGAACATGGCGAGAATAGGGGGCGGCGATAGTGGTGGTTTTATGAGAAACAGAGTGATGAGCAAGATGGTGGCATGTCCAGGGTTAACAATTTCTTTGGTATTTTTGTTCGTTTCATTGCCCACCGAAAGAAATGCAATTCGGTCAAATAAATTCATCCTTGTTTGAATTTTGGAGCTGGTGCATACAGCCTAAGGACTTCCCCATAGCGCAGCCAGCCCACACCGCCACACCCACAGCCCAGGCCCAACAGCCACCTTCATTCGGTCAAGCACTCAAGCTGCTCCACCAAATGGGCGAACCAACCCTAATCCCCACTCCTCCCCATTCCCCAACCCCAAGGCCAAGGCGTGCATGGAAGAGCAGCGACGATGGGCGGCGGCCAAGGCGGGGAAGAGTGGCGGCTAAGGCGGGCTCTTCCATTGTGCGGTGGCTGAGGTGGTCACTAGTCACCGCTCACCAAGGGCAGTGACGCATATGTCATCGGCGGCCTCTAGAAAGCTCCAGTCTTTAGGTACATGACACGTCGATAGTGCACGCCTCTCCTCTCCTACACCTAAATTGGACACCTTACAAGAACTGACGTCGCTTACACAGCTACACCCCCCATCGCCTCCTCCCCGTCGGCCGTCGCTTCCCAAGAACCCCACCTTGTCACCTCCGGCACCCTGCTTGGCCACCACGCTCGAGCACCTATTCGACAAGACGGTGGCGCCTAGCGACGTGGAGAAGCTCCTGAACCGGCTGGTGGTACAAAGTGCAAAGTGCCATTTGAAGTAAAAGTGTTTTAACATTTATTCATTGTAGTTATTTTGCAATGATCAAAAGTGGGGAGACAACTTAATAGTGACGAGAGGGGCTCGTTGATAAGAAAAAATGTAAAATGGTGACGTCGAATGTATGGGCCAGTAGCTAGAGGCAAAATAAGTTGAAGATGTTGTCCCTAAAAATGATTGCAAATGATGTGGATACTTGTAGGGACATCCTAATGGACAAAGGGTTGGGATGCACTTGCAGATGTCCCGGTTAATTAAGGTCATAAATGGTGACAGAAAATTTGGTTTCCTTCGACGCCATAGCGTGAGTACCAAATCTAGGGGTTAACGGTACACTAAAACCACAAGGAAAGTCATTGACATGTTCTAACCACTCTGCACGGATGCACATGCCTTCGCTGCAATATATCTCAGTTTCAGAAACTATCGATTACTTCACAACCCACACAGGAAACTCTTACTACGTTGAACGCAATTCAGTCCATTATAATTGTTTCTTATGTTACATGTGTGAGGATATAATGCTGCTATTTCATCTTCATGTTCAAAGTCTACTCCGAAGTCTGAACGTGTTGATTCCTACGGGGGATGGTATCACAGCTACATGTATGACGCTGGTCGAACCTCATCGATCGATTTGAGTTGCTGACGATTTAAATACTAAATTCGCTAGCTTCTTCAGCAATACCATGTGCTTGATTATAAGATTATTAATTAGCTGCCATCTCCATCTAACAATGATCATCAACGACCATATATCAGGTGGGGTGGTGTGTTGTGTACCAAGAGTCCATGACCATGTGCTTTTGATTTATTAGCTGCATGCATGCCATCTCTAACCAAGTTGTTTGTCGACACAGGAGGTTTTTCAAACCAACCAACCGATCGATGCTCGTAGAAGTATAGCAAGGCCCGTTTCCCAAGAAGCTTCTTCGATCTTGTTCAGGTCTGAAATGGCATGCCTTGTGTTCATTGGAATTCAGCTACCAGTAAACAGATCACTGATCAGTCCAAGTTCCAAAAATGGCATGGATACTTATCATTTTCTGTTCATAGATGATGATGAATAATTCAACCGGCGTCCATTTCAGCAGCAGAGATATCACCATCAGTCAATGGACTTCACAGTAGCATACCAATCATGCTTTGCTTACTTGTCAAGTGTAGGACCAAATAGGCAACAAAGGGGGTGAGTTAGAAATTGGCTCATTTAATTATGGCCCATTTCCTTAATTCCAAAGTATGCATAGTTTAGTACCATATTGCTAAGGCAAGATGAGGAAGACCAATTTATAAGGTGGAGTCATCACCACTCCTTGAATATGGATAGAGATGGTATGTGGAGGGTTTTGTCTAGTCACACACGCGCACGCACGCGCGCGCGTATTCGCGTGACTTGTTTAAACCGTGACGTGACGTGGCGCGCCACTTGGCAGACCAAGTTTATCTCTATTTTTGCTGAACCCTGCACCACTCTCTCTGTTTGAATGGGATTCAAACATTTGAATGAGGCAGTTACAAGTGAATTTACACTGCTTAATTCATCAGTTATCAGTACATAATTCTGTTTAAAACGCAGCAGTTACTAGTGAATAATTGCAGCGCCCCTTAAAAGGGCCTGGAGACGTCCAGAAAAAGAGAGAATTTTGCACCTCTATTCTTTCTCTACTTTCTACTCTGTTGTTGTGCTGTGGTGATGTGTCGTCTGAACCTCGTCGACCTTTCTTCCCGGCGTGCACCTGGAAGGAGGGAGAGCGGCTATCTCCGAACCGTTGCGCAGAGAGTACCGCAGGCGGCAATAAGGTTTCGGTAGCGCTTCGCGCGACCGCTCAACACCTGCGTCATCTACGTTACATCTTGCGTCAAGCACATGCGGCTTCTTGTTCTTCATCAGGTTAACAAGTAAGTCGTTCGTGCGCACGTACGACTTTGTTACTATATTTTTCTTGAGTATAATCTGAAGTACGATGAGTAGCCTGCTGTTAGTAGTAAGCTTTGCATCACTAGTTTATTGTATTTGTCTCCAACTAAAACTTGGAATTAAATTATTGCCCACATTTGTAACAGGTGAATGGTGCCTTCAAAACTCCCCAGGTATTCACACAACCCTTCTTCTCCAATAGCTACAAAGCTATGAAGTTAAGGATCGAAAGCTCATAGAAAACCAACCGAAACAGAGAAGAAATAGCCTCTGGCCGAGAACTGTCCAGAGCAGTAGAAACGCTTTGCCGTGGTCAAACCGACCAAGTGGTGGTTGTCTGTAACAGAGAAGTCGAACGCCAACTCGTGGTCGATCAAGCCACTTGGTCGAAAATAGCCTAATCTCTGGTCTTGACCGACAACAGAGAGAAAACAGTCATAACTAAAAACCGAGCGACCAGTAACTACTGCATGGTCGAAAGCAAAACAGAGGAAGAAGGAAGTCGCACGACCACAGGATTTGATTTTCGAATAACTTGAGATTCACAGATCAATCGGTCATGAGACTTCAAAAATAGCAAGACAACATCCTCTGCCCGGGAAAATTCAAAGAGGTCAAAGCTTCTCTGCCGTGGTCGAAAAGAAAGGCTTGGTCGAAAATGAAACAAAGGAATCAGTGAGGCGCACGACCACCAAACCAACACTTCAAATAACTTTCAACTCAAAGAACCCAAAGATCAAGAAACTTGAAACAGAGAGAGCTTAGGATCTCAAGATCCTGTACTGAACTTTAATTGAAAATAAGTCAAGAGAATCAAGATCTTCATAAGACTTCACCGAGAGAGCTTTCGACCAAGTCCGAGAAAAAGAACCCATTACCAGACCTTGCTCTCGGGAATAGAGTAGCCAAGATAGCTTTGAGGATGATTCCCAGTTCAGAGTAAGTAGAATCCAGAGCAAATCAAAAGCAAACAACCTCTCAGACAGTAGAGAAGAGAAGAGAAGGTAGAACAGAAACAACTTGAACAAAACAAGCAAACATCAATCAGACATAAGAACTCAAATGAAGCATAAAGATTGATGTATTGCATTCATGGAGGTTTCTACAGCCACTCCATCCAGGAGGACCAGGAGCACCGACGCTCCGCCCATAGAACAACTCATGCAATAAACAGATAGAAAAACCCAGCGCTTCTATGAGAAACCTCGCTGAGCACCGGTGTTCTATCCTCTATTTATAGCCTTTAGTAGCAGGGGTAACCCGTTAACCCCAACTAACACCGGATTTTACACATCCTTTACCCGTTAACACCAACATACTGCAGTGCTTTAACAGCGACTTTACCAGAGACAGTTTCCTTTACTGGCTTTGGGCATTTCTCCAAACTGCCCCTCCTGCACCTTCCCAGAAACTTCTCGTTTCCTTGTTGTCCAAGCCGTGCAGCCACCTTGCAAGCCTAGTCATCTTCAGCACCCCCGAACCGTTCTGAACCTCAATACCTCTTGTGCCTATTCCCGGCTCATCCGTGCCTCGCCATGACTTAGCTCCAATGTCCTGCAACCATCACAGACAAGAAACACATCACATAGCACCGCACGAAACCAAGATTCATCAATCTTCATCAAAAGAATGTACTCGGAAATACAGTCCCAGAAAGTCGTAAACCCCCTACGACCGGTCGAATGAACAAAACATGAAATGCACAAGGCCTCCGACCGCTCTACAAGTCAATACGACTAGCTCAGAAGTTGTTACGATTACTTGAACAGAAGTTACGACCATCGCTGAGAGTTTCAACGTGGTCCAAGCCCTTCTGACCACGTCTGACCGCGTCCCGACTTCGTTCCAACTACGTCCGACCGCGTTCGACCTCATTCCGACTATGTCCGACCGTGTTCGACCACAACCGACCGTGTCTGACCTCGTCCCGAGCACGTCCGACCGCATTCGACAACAACCGACCACATCACAACGTGGTTGAAGTCCACCGACTTCCCAATGTGGTCGATGTCAGAGACTCGACTGCTGACTACCGACCGCAGTGGTCGAGGCTTCGACTACCGACCGCAACTTGCGATAACGTGGTCGAAGACCGCCGTCTACCCAATGTGGTCAAAAGCCTGACTTCGACTACCGACCACGGCGACCCGAAGCTTCCAACCACGTTCAAATTGAACTGAAGTGATCGTAAACTCATTCTTCAACTTCCGACCGCTGATAACGTGGTCGTAAACCATGGAGACGTCTTCTGACCAAGGCCAACGTGGTCATAAAGGTCTATCGACCACTCGCCAGAGCTACGACTTTGCAGAACAAGCACAAATCAAACTCAATCTTTCTAAAACAAGGATCAATTACTTATCACAAATATAGGGTCACCTCCACATGGTCTCTCATCAAGTACTGTCAATAGTTAGTACAAGTCAAGAACAGGACATGTATGCATCAGTTGTAGGTTGTCTTGCTGCTGAGACATTCGTGGAAGCTCCTTACGTTGCAAAATCTTTGTCTGGTCAGCACGAGCTTGTGGCAATAAAAGGCTGTTTTAACTCATCATGCATTGAAATTCTTCGATATGATGTATTCGGTCATCTATTTGTGCACACAAATAAAGGTCCAATGTTCAAGCTGTCTGGTGCGCCCCAGGCATTTTCATTTGAATGGAACCTTTGAGATTTCGTGTTTGATCACCCCCGCGAGGTAAGTTTTCTGAGCTTCAAGTACATGCTTCTTTGATGCATCCAGCACGTCGGTGTTTACATGATACATACTACTACTGTTAATAAAAAATAATTATTTTACAAGCTAAGGGTCCCCTAATTGCTTAAAACTTGTGACGTCGATGTTTTAAGGATTTACAAGTTAATTAAGTTGCAAATCCGACACTCCGTATGCTTCAAATTTCATTTTTTTTCTTTTACTTTTTGAAGGAGCATTGAAATACCTCCCATTAATGAATCATGCAAAATAAAAAAAATCATTTAAGACATATCTGAGAGTTCTGAATGTCAGTAGACCTAAATATGCACATGTCTTAAAATTTTACTAACCTTTAAGATAATAAACTTAAGGTAGGCCTGCTTATTGCCTCAGATAGCTCTTTTGGACCTAAATGGTTATTGTGAGACCATGTGGTAGTCATGCATGTTATTGATGATGAATAATTGATATAAGTGAAAGTTCTGGTCGATGCACTTCTGTACTTACGTTTTCAAGATGGCAAAAACGACCACGCATGGTTTCGACCACGCATGGTAGTCCGATCGGTCTTGTGATGACTAGTCTGATCGGCCTTGTGACGGATGGTCCGATCGGCAGATTCGAATGACAGATTTCGACTATGGCAGACTTCAAGCACGTTCGACTATGACCACGTCCGGTTTTGATCATGAAAGATTTCGGCCATGTCTGGCTTCAACCACGTCCGGCTTCGACCACAGAACATCTATTACGGTAGAACAACCATACTTGGTTGAAGATGGTAAGTTACAGTACTTTTCGATGGTCTTAGCTATAGTAACCGATTGATGGTCATGGATTTTACTGGTCAATACTCGATAGTCGTGGACTTTACTGGTCTGTACTCGATAGTCGAACACTTTCTGATCAATACTCGTAGATTTTGCGGTTGATGTCGTTGTCTTGGGTTTTTCGATCGGTTGTCGTAGACTTTATAATCGGTAGCCTTAGGATTTTGCAACTGGTTTCCGTAGGCTTCACGGTTGGTACTCGTAGATTTCATGATCGGTACGAGTGGCTCAACTCTTGTGATCTTCGAGTACTTCAAGTACACATGTTAGGCTAGAGGGTACGATTGGCTGGTGCATGGTGGTCGGTGATCGGTGAACAGTACTCGAAGGATTCGGTACTCGGATGATGGAAGTACTCAGTGGTCATATGGTCATGGTACTCAGTAGTCGGAAGGACTCGGTACTCGGTAGTCGTAGGCTTTGCTGGTTGGTAGTCGAAGGCTTTGCAGTTGTGGGTTTCGTTGTTGTGGTCAGTGCTACAGTACTAGGTGGGTACTCGGTCACGGTTGTTAGTGATGCGGTACAAAGTCGGTATTCGATGGTTCTGTGGTCGGTAGTAATACTTGTTTTTTCCGAGTGCTTTGCGTGGAGCGATGGTATTTCTCGAGTATTTGTGATTTTCGAGTACTAATGAGCTAGCTGTCGTAATGAGAAGTCTAATGTTGATTTTTATATAGCGATGAGGTTTGTGGTCATGGACGACCTAGTTGGTGTTTGTGGATGGTTAAGGTGTGGTTTGAGTGTGTGCTAATGACGGTCAAGTTATGAAGAACTTGTACCAGGAAAACGATTCTTTGGTCTTTGATGTGTAGGATGGCGTGAAAATGGTCATGGTCGGTGACGAGGAGGACCGGGAAATCTAAGGTCCAAGCGATCGAGGATGTCACACGAGGTGGTCGGGCTCACGCTGGAGCATGTGGAGATCAAAAGTGGTGATTTGCGGAGAAGCTACGGGCAGTGCGGTCCAGGAGACTTCGACACGAGAGGTGATGATGCGTGGAGAAGCTACAGGAGGTGTGGTCTTGGAGGCTTCGACACATGAGTTGATGGTGCGTGATGGAAGTACAAGAGGTGTGAATGGAGTCCATAACTTAGAAGAGGTAGAGTTTGGTTAAAACTCGTGTTTGGAAGGATTTCGGGTCTCTTTATTTTTAGAAGAGATAGGATTCTGTATTTGAGGTTAGGGCTCTAGCATATAAAAGTAGTGGAGAAGCTAAGGGTTTAGGTGTGGCTTTGCGAGGTTTTTTGTGCTAGGGTTTTTAGGGGTGCCATAAGGGCGTTTTGTAGCCGTAGAATATGATCCAGAAATATTATATCAGATCTATCCAGGAAAAGTTAGTCGGCATCAGCGACATGTTTTCTGAGCACCATTCTCTTGTGTCTTCAGTAACGTTCTAACACATCACGATCTTGCGTATCACGAGCTCGGTGTCTACGGTCATCGGTTCAATCCAAGCGAGCAGAATATGGTGTGTCTTCGACGTGTTCTTGTTCGAGCAGTTGAAGCGTTCGAGCGGCTGAAGCTTTCGACCACATGTAAAGGTGATCATAGCGACCGATCGAAGCGAGCGGTCGAACGACTTGCGGTCGAAATCTATATCCGGTAATTTAGATTGTTTTTCTTCTGGTTTGAGATTTGTTTTCAGGTATCAAAAAACAGAGGCAATCATTCACCTCCTCTGATTGCGTCACATGATCCTACAGTTATGTCCAAAGTGAAGTTTTAAATGAACCCTTGAAATGTTCATGGATCTGACCCCAATATCAAAGGACAAAATTAGTGAAAGACCAGTTTTTCCTTTCAGAAATGATGTGCACGGATTATCAAATGAGTTCTGGTTTTTTTTTAATGTAGTATGAACCATTTGCCCGTGCTGAACTGATTTAAAATCGGAGCAAATACATCGCTGTCTAAGAATAGTTTAAAAATTGCCACGACGTAAAAGGATAGAAAATTTATCTTGAGCGCATTATTTTCTCAATAATCGGTGACCACATAGGAAGATAATAGCCTTGTTCTTTGAAATATGGCTGACGGCTTTTGTCTGTATTTTTCGAGATGGTAACAGATATCGGTACTATCGACAAGGACGATGCACACGTTGTGAACTTGGAAAGCTGTTTGGAGAATTCGCTTCTTAAAGCCGTCTCGTTTGTTTTGATTTTTGAAAAAATTAAAAATTAAAACCCAAAAAAGCAAGACCAATATACTAGTGGGTGTAAGTGGCTAAAAATAAAAGTGAGTTAGAAACGCGAAGAAATTGCAATCTCTCGAATTACAGCAACCAAGCCAACGTACAGATTTCTGCAATTACAAGTTTTGATTGAGATATGGATGGAATTCCCCATTTCATTTGTAATTTTCTCCAACATTTGCCCTTTTCTAAAGTAGCACAGAATTATAGAAGCACTTCCTTCAGAGTTCAGACTAAACGATTGTAAAGACAAAACATATACAACAGGGTAAGAGCTCGTGGCAAAGACCACAGTGACATAAAGAGTTCAATTCTGTTCATGACGTTAAAACATCCAACATGATAACTAATACACATTAGAGACGAGCAATGGACTACAGAGAGCATGTAGACTACAATTTCCACCGCCAACAATTTACCACATGTGGCGAATCTTATTGTAAAAACAACAGATGGGATCCTACGTTGAATGATTAGGTGAGATACAGATACCGGCAGCATACAGCTTCCGATGAACAGCTTCCAGGGGGGATGGTTGCCCGACCTAGAATGCAATGTCATGCTGGATGTGTCGGAGCAAGACGGGCATGACGATGTCCGGCGAGCTAAGCTGGGGGAGATGGCCCTCGGAGGGCATCACCTCGACGATGGAGTTGCCACCGAGATGCTTGTGCAGGTACTCTGAAACCACGACTGGCACTGCGAGATCCTTGGTGCTCTGAACAATGTGGCACGGGACCGTGACGAGGGGGAGGAGACTGCGCACATCACTCTGGAAGATCGTCTGGGCAACACTCAGGGCAATGTCTGGACGTATGTTGAAGAGCGTCCGGCTGAACTCCTGAACTGCCACTGATTCCATGTCCCCTCCGACACAGAGCGGCGCAAACCCTGTGCACCAGGCCTTGTAGTTTGATCGCATCGCCTCAAAGAGCTCATTAAGCTCCTCCTGCTCAAATCCCCCGTAGTAGTCCACATCATTGAGGTACCTGTTTGGTCGAGACAGAATTGGATCAGTGAAGAGGAAACGGAAAAAAATGCAAGCAGAGCATGAACGAACCAGAAAAGAAACAGAAGACAAGGTGAACTCCATAACAGAATGAAGGAAATGTAGACTCCTTTAAAACATCAAACTTGGTTAGATGTCCATAGATACTCAACATAGCAAACAGATAGCATGTTCTTGAGATCTTGAATTATATTTGCTACACAAAAAGAACTGAATGATTCAGACGAGGTCCACTCCATGAGAAGTTACTAGCATCCTCTCATCCAAGAAATTTAAATATCTAGATTATACATCTCACAGTCAGAACTCAGAAGCCTTCTAGGAGCAAGGGCATGTTTCATTAAGACTAAGAGTAAATTGCGTTGTAGGTCCCTAAACTTGCATCTAAGTTTCACTTAGCCCCTAAACTTCTAGATTAAACTTGCACTGAAATTTCCTTTTAGCTCCCTAAACTTCCAATTAGGCAGGTTCCCAAACATGCACTGAAATTTCACTTAGCACCCGTAAACTTCTAAATTAGCTTGGCAGTAGATCAAGTCAACAGATTTAGTTGATACGGATAACAAATTTATTAGGGGTTCATTAATCTAATTCATTGGAAGGCCATGAAAGCCATCACACGGGTTTTATATCTGTTGTAGCCACAGAAAATTTGGAATCTGGGCATGATTTATTGAACACCCAGAAACAACCACCGAAAAGTTATGTTAACAAAATATTATCAGTGACTTTTGCTCAACCCAAATTTAGCCATTTTCTATTATACTGCCATGAAAATAAGCTACACAGTTTGTAATTATGTTAAAACTGCAGAAGAACAGGAATATGCAATTATTCTAACAGTTCCTTTTACAAGAATTCTATCTTTTAGTTTGACGCAACATGGAGTATTATTTTGCAATGATCATATCCGGCTTGCTTTAGTCTAGTAGTTCCTTCCGTAGTTCATCTCTCTTCTTTTATCAACAAATTAACCATCTCCATTTTTTAGAACAAATAAGAAAAAGAAAAGACCTATAATGGTCATTCAGTTATTGACGTATACACCATTCTCTTTTCCTGGTAGGTTCTGGTCACTGTTACTGCGCACAGTCATAGATAAGTTTGGAATACTTTAATCACTCTTTATTAATTTTATTACAATGCACTGATTCTGGATGCTGACGCGGTTCAGGACAGTAAATTCTTCTTGGCAATTGACATCACTGTTTCCCGGTCCTAATTGCACATGACATGCCAATATTGTAGTCAGCAGCTCAGCACTAATGATTCCTGAAAGACTATTTCTCCCCATATCTGGTGATCAAATAAATACATCATCGTTCAGTTGTTGTTGAAAGGTTGATAAGAACAAGGCCCACTAGCTCCCTTAAAGCACTCTTCCCCACTACTCTATTATCCATTGCACCACCAAGATCCACTTCCGCTCCTGCATCTATCTTGTAACATGAACACTAGAAAAATCAAATATCTAACTACTACAATTGGGAGGATCCTACTATTGTAGTGCTGGATTTTGAACCTGTTAGACCATGCGGATGGTCGTGATTAAAGTGATGATGAATAATTGACATTTGGTTTGTTTTGGAATTTGTGTTTGTGAAAGTTTCGATCGATCGCAGTCAAAGGTTTTGGTCTGCTCCGAGTGGTTTCAGTCGGTTCCGAGTGGTTTTAGTTGCTCCAAGTGGTTTTGTTCGGCTACGAGTGGTTTCAGTCACGTACGAGTGGTTTTCATCTGCTCCCTGGTTTGGGTTTATTTTGAGTAGTTTCGAACCAGTCCGATTGGGTCCAAATTGCACCGGACGATTTTCGAGTAGCAACGGAGTATTGAACGGTGTCCCACTAGCATTGGCGCATCGGACGGCTTTCGAGTGCCATCGGAATTCAAGTGCTATCGGAACATCGAATAGCACTCGATTGGCATTGGAGGATCATATAGCTGGCTTCGATCTCAAAGAGTGATGGCCCAGCTGATGTTTTTGACCACTCAGAGTCGTTTACGACCACATCTAACTTCGATGACGATGGACTTCGACCACTGTTGCTTTCGACCATGGCAATACGAGCACCGTAGCATGACTATGGAAGAACGACCACATCTGTTTTTGACTACGCCTGGCTTTGACATCGGCAACTCGACTACGGCATTCCGACGATGACTGACTTTGACCACGTATGGCTTCGACCACGTCCGGCTTCGACCACGTTCGACGTCAAACACGACAGAACGACCACTGAAAGTAATCGTAGCTACAGTACTTTTTCATGGTCGTAGACTTTACTGGTCATACTCGATAATCGTAAACTTTGTACTCGATAGTCGTAAACTTTATGATCAATAGTCGTAGACTTTGTGGTCAATGGTCGTAGACTTCGTAGACCGCTATCATACTCGTAGACTTCCTGGTCTGCGGTCGTTGTCTTCGGTTTTCTGGTCGGTTGTCGTAGACCACGCGATCAGTTGTCGTAGACCACGCGATCGGTTGTCGTACACCACGCGATCGGTAGTCAAAGGCTTTGCGATCGGTTGTCGTAGGCTTCACAGTCGGTACTCTAGATTTCTTTGTCGGTACAAGTGCTTCACTTCTTGTGGTCTTCGAGTACTTCGAGTACTCGTGTTAGATCAATGGGATGACTGGCTAGTGCTTGGTGGTCAAGTGGTCGTGGCACTCGATAGTTGGAAGAACTCGGTACTCGATGGTTGGTGATCGGTTGTCGTAGGTGTTGTGATCGGTTGTCGGAGACTTGTGGTATGTGATCAGTACTCGGTAGTCGGTACTCAATGTCTCTAGTCGGTAGCGATGCTTGTTATTCCTGAGTGTTTTCAGCGGAGCGATGATATTTCCCGAGTACTTGTAGTTTTCGAGTATTGCATGAGATAGCGGTCATAATAAGTAATCTGAGGCATATTTCTGGATAGCGATGGGGTTTGTGGTCATAGACGAACTGATTGGTATTGATGGTTGGTTAAGAGTGTGGTTTGCATGTGTGTGCTGATGTCGGTCAAGTTGTAGAGAACTTGTGCCGGTGGAAAACATTTATTTGGTCTTTAATGTGCAGGTAGGCGTGGAGACGATCATGGCCAGTGGCAAGGAGGATGGACTAGGACGGGGGAGTCTAAGGTCCAGGTGATCAATGATGTCACGAGAGGTGGTTGGGCTCATGCTGGAGCACATGGAGATCAAAGATAGTGATTTGTGGAAAAGCTACAGACGGAGCAGTTCAGGAGTCTTTGACACAGAGATTGCTGATACGTAGCGAAGATACAGAATGTGCGTTCCGGTGGCTTCGACACGTTGTCATGGTGTGTGGTGAAGTTACAGAAGGTGCTGTTCTGGAGGCTTCGTGACGTGATAAGATTGGAGGCTTACGGATAGAGTTCGTAGTTTGGAAGAGCAAGAGTTTGAATAAAACCCGTATTCGGAAGGGTTTTGGGTCCCTTGTTTTTTTGTAGAGATAAGGTTTGGAGTCCGTGTTTGAGATAGACACGGTTTGTAGCGTTAACCTATAAAAGTAGGAGGGGTTATGGGTTAAAGGAGAGATGTTTTTGGGAGAGAGCTTTCGAGGAAAAAGCTTGTGTCGATTTGTGAGAGCTTTCGTTGAGAAGGCTTTTAGGGGTGTTTGTGAGGGCACTTTGTAAATTTATAAAAATCTAGCAATAAAAATCATCTTGAATCAATCTAGCTCATGTTTCATTGAAGATTGCTGGTGATTGCAATTGGGCTGAAGTGTACGACGGCGTGCAAGGGTGATCAAAGCAGTCGAACGGTGTGGTTGTTCGAGCGATCGAAAATTTTCATCAACTGTCAGGAGCTCCAAAAAACGGCGAAAATCATTCACCCCCTCTGTTTTTGGCATACGATCCTACAGAACCTATGACTATGTTGCAAAGTAGCCATATTGGTAGTGACTAATAACTACATTGCACCTTTTGCAACTGAGTTATGTTTCCCACCAAGACATAACTTTTGAAATGATTATGGTTTCCAGCAAGGCAATATCGACAAGTGGCAAGAGAGGGCTAATTGGGACAAGACACTTGCACCATGATAAGACAAGAAATGTGTAACATAGCCACACGAAAATTGAAAAGGGATATGTAAGAACATGTTCGAAGGCCAGCAAGGCAGCTATACATCAGATGACATTTTCCTTTGCACTACCTTTATTAAATTGCTCTTTGCGTGAAATCTCCGGTCGTGAAATTATTAGCACAACTGATGTGATTGAAGTTATCCAGATGCCCTCACAGCTCTTGAGGTCAAAAACATAGTCAAGCAAGGGTCAATTGAATGTGTTTAATTCACATAGGCACCTAATGGAATGGGTTTTTTTAGTACTGCTGACAATATGTCGCAACTCACACGGATATCTATCTCAAATAGATTCTATTATTCTAGAAAGTTTATTATAATTGCTACCTCAACCAGGTTAGGTTTGGTGGGAAACAAGGTTTCAGAAAAAGTTTTTTCTTAAATCCTTGAGCCCACCATGATTGGGTTACAGGCTGTTTTCTGGTGGATTGTAATTTGATTCAATTTATTTTTCTTCCATTTTTTTTCCTTTTAATTCGTAGTTTCTCAGTTTGTGCTGACTCCGCCTTGAAGGATGGAAGAATCGAAGAACTATTAGTCCCTGTCCTATTTTAGCAATAAATGGCTCCAAAACAAGCCAGTTTACATGTTTGTGCTACCTAGTATGTACTGCTGATTCCTGTAATCAGTGGCAATCACCCGGTTTTCGAACCCCTAGGAGAACATCTAGTCCAAAATGAAACTGACATTTTGAGAGGCCATGTAAGAGGGACTAGGATATTTGTGATGAACCATTGCTAGCTTTGTGGAGTTCAATTTTTAATTTTGCAAGGATTTGTAGTTTTTCAGATCTTCCTTCAGACCTGGTAGTCGGACGGCACAGGAGGCGCTTCGAGACCAGCCGCCGATGATCTAACCGGTCGTTGTCCTGATCGGATCGACAGACGCTAGCGGTCTGACCAGCCAGAGGTTGATTTCGGCTGAAAATTTATATTTTGGATTTAGTCTTGGTTTGGTGTGTTTGGATCTAGGTCACTGGATATAGGCTGCATGAAACATGTTTTGACTAATATAGGTCAAGTTGTGAAGAACTTGTACCCGAAAACGATTTTCTTGATCTTTCTATGTGCAGGGAGATTTAGAGTCAACCCTGGTCAACGGTGAGGATCGGGGTTACGCTTATGGAGGAGCCGAGACCCTGAACGATCAATGATACCGGGTGAGATGGCTGAGCTCCAGCATGGTATGAGAAAGACGGGAAATGTTGAAGGGAAGGATCGAGCGATGAGTTGCACCAAGCAGTTTGATCGGTCAAACTGAATTGTGGTTCGGTGGAACCAGAACGGAAGAGACTTGTCGACGCATAGTAAACCAGTGGTGCACCTACACATAGCAAGCATAGCGATTGCTTGCAAGGCGAGATGAAGACTCGATTAAGGAAGGGTATTTTAGTAAGGAAGCCAAATACCGAAAACAATGTGAATCAAAACCGTGATGCTTGAGCAGTGTTTGGGAAAGCGGTTTAGGTCAAAGAGAAGCTGAAAAGATCAAGTTGCATCAAAGGCTAAGGACTTAGCGGATTCGGGCTTATGTGCTTTGAAAAGCATGCATGAGTTTAATTGTGTGAGTAAAACCCGTGTTGTATGGGGTTAACTGGTTTTCCATATATGCTAGTTGATAATATCCATTAAGATTAGATGTAGAATGGTTGTCTTATCTATTTAACGGGTTGGGATGGAAGCTTGCAAGCCAACCAATCCAACCATCCATTGTTCTAGCCTTGTGTTTTGGGGTTAGGGTTTGAGAAGTGTGAGTGTTGTGATGTGCTCTTTTGTCCTCCATATGGAGTGGATGTAAAATCTTTATCCTCAAGTAGCAATAAATGAACTTTGTTCTTCACTCATAGAGTCTCCTTGATTTGGTTGATTTGCCCTTATTCTTGCTGGTTTTGATTTCTTCTCTCCCCTTCTTGATCTTGCTATATGCCAAGGACGTGTAAGTGATGTAGATGACTCATGGAGATCAATCCCATCCATCTAGGTACTAGGTCTTACAAGTTCTTGAAGTTACCTGGTTTTACTTGGATTTGACCACATCATGAGTTTTCTTGATCCAAGAGTCTTAGCCTCGAATCTTTGTCAGTTATTGTTTAATGTGATATGTGAAAATACATCTAGAGCCATATTGGCCATCTTCCACCCACGAGCAAGTCATATTCTGAGTTTTCGGTTTTTGCTCAGTTTTGGTGCAACATTGTTTATTCTCGAGAAAGGTCCGAAGTTTGACAAGGATTTAAGCGATCCTTGGATGGAATAGGTTCCTGAGACCTCAGCAAGGCATGTGCAAAATCTCGTCTCATTTGGTCTTGGATTTTTGGAGTTGCACCAAAAGTAATTTAGACTGGGTTGTTTTTCTGTTCTGGGAACAGGGGAGCAGTCATACCACTCTTAGGTCCGGTCAGAATGGAAGCGGTCAGACTGCTAGTCCTGCTGGTCAGACCGCCAAGAGGCTACCGGTCAAACCGCCAGAGGCACCGGTTAAATCGCTTTGTGGTAGCTGGTCAGATCGCCTAGCTTTAGGGTTTTAGTTCTTCGGTTTTCGAGTTGGTTGCTTTGAGTTTGGCTTTCAATCTTAATCTTCATAACTCAGTAGTTATTGGAGTGATGCGTTAGTGAATACTCGGGGCAAAAATTTTGAAGGCACCATTTACCCCATGTTGCCATACCGGTCCCATACATTTCAATCCAATAAATTTTGTGATAAGATGACATAGCGGTCCCATACATTTCAATCCAGTAAATGTTGTGATAAGATCAATCTTAATGTCGTTATGGTCCAGTAGGTTTTAGTGATAAGATCAATCTCAAACTAAAGTCCAAAGCATCCGACCATGTACAAAAGCTAAGCACATGCAACTCTCAAATAGAAAAAACGAGAGAAAAAACAAACTAAGCACATACAACAACTTCGTATAAACTGAGTGTACCAACTTGCAGGGGGTTATGAGTCTATTGTCTTCTCAACTCAAATATTTAATTTAAGATCCTACGGTTCAACACTCGATACCCCTTCATAAACAAATTAAAGTAATCTATGTCATGTTAACAGCTTTAAGATATCTAGATCACCATCACCCATGGCACCAATCCAAACAACGCTATTTGAAACATGTTGGTTTCTTAACACGTTTTGTTTCCTTTTTTCTTCTTCTTCTTTGCATTATCTGTGGAGATATAACGGTGTTTTCATTTTTTTCTATTTTTTTAATTAAATATCTCAAAAAAACTAATAGTTACTATAGTATCATTTCAACAAACAATCATAGCTATTTGGAACAGGGCCATGTAAGGCGCTCTCATCATTCACGCGGTGGCAAGGGCAACATCCGAACGACCACACTTGGAAAGGCAGCTGAAATGTATTGTTTTTGTGCGAAATAGCGTCATGACGATTGACGGAGGACACTTGCCCGTATGAAGTGTTTTTGAGTACAGAGCCATCTCAGTCTACCCACAGTGAATTAGTGACGCCATAAGGCGTGTTGAAAGGCACGTAAAGAATCCTAGTCACTAAATCAGCCCCCAAATCCAAACTTTCCTCATGAGGTAGGCAGACCTCCCTACTACCACGTAGCGAGCTTTTAGCCGAATTCACCAAAATTAAAGCATAGGCGCTAAATCAAGAACTGCGACGAACGGCCCCACTCTCCCAGCAGTCAATCCAATCCATATAAGAACATCACGCAGATATATTTAGCCAAGAATCATCATATATTATGTACCAAATTCTTTCACGCGCGCGTAGTATGATTGACTAAGGGAGGGGGGAGTTAGTAAACGAAGTAAGCGGGCAACCGGTAACGGTGCCGCTGCATACCTGGGCGAGGCGGAGAGGAGGACGAGCTTGGAGAAGAGGTCGGGGCGGGAGATGGAGGCGAGGGCGCCGATGACGGCGGAGACGGAGTGTCCGACGTAGATGCAGGAGGTGACCGCGAGCTCCTCGAGGATGGCGAGGAGGTCGAGCGCGTAGCCCTCGAGCGTGGCGTAGCGGGAGAAGTCGAAGTAGTCCGGGTTGGTGGGGCCGGCGCCCATGGTGTCGAAGAGCACGACGCGGTAGTCGGCGACGAGGTGCGGCACCAGGTGCTTCCACACGGACTGGTCCGTGCCGAAGCCGTGCGCCAGCACGATCACCCCGCGCCTCCCCTCCCCCACCACCCGCAGGTTGTGCGCCTCCTGCACGATCCCCATGGACGCCTTCTCCTCCTCCTCCTCGTTCCTTGCTCCCCTCCTCTACTCTGCTGTCTGTCTTCTTTGACGGGGCGAGGGGGGGATCAGAGTGGGAAACGAATGGGTGGTGGGGGACCGGGGTTTTAAGGCAGTCGGGGAGGGGACTTGCGGGAGGCTCTATGTACTTTTGAGACATGGGGTTTCAGCTTGAATGGTCACTGACGGGTGGGGTCGGTGGGGTTTTAATTAGTTTGGAGTTTGCAAATGTGTGCTTCTCACACCAAAAGTACCGCGGGAATTGGGAAGAATACGGCATGTTGTATGGTTTAAGCTGCAGTAATTAGCTTCCAAACAAAGTGTTTTTTAAGATAGAGTATATAAGTTAATTGTAGTAGATATTATATCGACTTCAGTTATATCGGTTAAAATCGACGTGAGTGTCTCTCTCTCGCAAACAGTCAGAATTTAAAATTTTTAGCTATAAGCCATAAGCCACAGCCCAAAAGAACGACCCTTAAGGCTGCGTTTGGTCGGGGTTTGAAGCCAGCCTTTTCGACATTGAAGCCATTATTCCGGCCAAACGCATGGGCTTCAAAGCCGGGCTCCAACAAAGCTAAGCAGGAGCTGAACCCATTTTGGCTTGTGCGTGTGAGGGTTGGGATGCTCCTGGGGCTCCTATCGAATGGGATGCCCCTAGGGCTTGCCTCTTAGGTTATGTACTTGGGCTTAAGGTGCACATAGTTACCAAGATTTTGCCACTCCTCTTTACAAGTCATTCCCCTCTCAACCCTATCCGTTCTCCATAGGCTGCGATGGTAGCAAGGTCTTCTAGGAGGCAGCAGGTAGGCATGTGAGGAGGCCCTCCTCGACGCCGACGTTGACACCCAGGTCCCTCCCAATGTCGATGCCCTACCTAGGTCCCTCCCAGACGTCGGCAAGCTTTGCCTGTGCCCTCCCTCCCGGTGCGCTATGGCCCCCACGCCAGGCCCCGCCCCGGTCCCCGACGGTGCCCTCCTCCCGCTCCCTGTTCCCCATCAACCCCTGCTCCCGCTCCCCATTTGATTCACTCTCCCACTAAAGCAAGGTTAATCCCGAATCCCCTCTCCTTGCTCGTAACGAGTTAATATTTAATTCGTGCAAAATCCTACGAGATGAACCTAGGCTATCTACACTTGAGTAGTATGTCCATTTGTTGAATGTGTGAATAGTTTGGCATGGATAGAAATAAAGTTGCTCTAATGCTTCACTGAGATGAGCCCAATCTATCTTGTTTCTTGAGTGTAGGTTATGCTAGATTAGTGGAATGATGATAGATCATGTATGTCTATTGTTTGCTTTTCCAAAAAATGTTAGATCTTCATGGGTTCTACATGTCAAATGGGAATCGAATGTAGATTAGATCAAACAAATGGCTAATCCATGTGATATGCAGATGGCTGAGTGGAATGATGAAAATACTATAATTGTGTGTAAACTCTTTGTTGAACAAGTACAAGCTATAAACGACCAAGTATCCATCTCAATAACGCTGGTTATAATAAAGTTGCTACAAAGTTCAAAGAGAGAACAAGGCTGGTTTACTTGAAAAAAATTGAAAAACAAATGGGAGAAACTTAAGAATTAGTGTAGCATTTAGAATAAATTGCTAGACGGGTTTAGGTTAGGACAATGAAAAGGGACAATTTCAACAACAGATGTCTGGTGGAAGAAGACAATTAAAGTATGTTACAATTCATTGTTTTTTCCAGCCATTTGCACTTTGTTGTTAGGTACCAGCATGTGTCTTCTTTATCCACAGGAGTTGCCTGAGTCAAGCAAATTCTGCAAAGCCAGTATACAAAATGAAGATCTTTTGAAAGTAATGTTTGAAAATATGAAAAATGATGGTAGTGATCATTTGGCACCAGCTGCTGGTCATGTGCCAGTTGATCCTGACAACCCTACTAATGTTGTTGCTCTTAATGGAGCAGACAACAATGCGGAAGAGAATGATAGCACTCAATCAGACTAAGAGTCTCCCTCCATTAGAAAAGATAAAAGGCCTAGTCCACTAGGAGATCCTAGCAAGGCCAACAAAAGTAAGATCAAAATTGCTTCGTTCTTGCAAGCTCAATTGAAGCGTATAGCAACTGCTGTAAAGAAATTTGAACAAACTTTAGATAAGTTGGCCACCCATGCTGATCCTCTAGTATGTGATATTGAAGATGTTATGACATTGGTTCATGAATGTGGAGCATGGAGTGGGACCAATGAACACTTCATTGCTACAGAATTATTTGTGAAAAGAGAACAAAGGCAAATGTTTCTAACTATGAAAACAGACGAGGAACACCTTGAATAGCTTAGAAGAGAGTATATTACTAAGTATGGGGGTTAGGAAAATTATCCATACTTTCTAGTGTGATGTCCTAAATTTTTTGTATGATAACTGCCTATATAGTTGTAATGATTATTGAAGATCACCTATATAGTTGTAATAATTATTGAAGACTACTTATGTATTTGTATTGAACTATAAATGCACTCTTGTTGTTTCTTCTCATTTGGTCTATGTACTTGAGATAATTTAGAAGTTGTGCATCAAGTACTTTACATGTCTATTCAATTACTTACTTGTGTGTTCAATTTCTAACATGTATAGATGAGTTCTTCTGAAGAATGGAAGCAATGCATCAGATGATGCTATTGAGGATTTTTTTAATGATGGCAATTTCTGAACAGCAAAAGCTATACATCTTTGTTTTGATGCTGCAACTATCGGAACCAAATATTTTCTAAAGTATCTAAATAAAGGTGATTTTAGGACTTCACAACATTCTAACTTTCAATTTGTGATAGAGATATTAACTACTGAGGGAGAAAGTCACAAGTTGTTCAGGATGGATGAGAATATTTTCCATAGCTTGCATCACTTGCTAATCACTAGATATGACCTGCAGTCAACTTCTGAGATGTCTAGCCTTGAAGCACTTGCTCTTTTTTTGTAGGTCTATGGTGGCAATGAATCACAATGAATCAAATCGACGGTCTTAGAATCATTTCAAGCATTCAGGAGAAACAACAAGTCACAAATTCAAGGAAATTCTTAAGTATATGTGGTCAGAATGTTGATGGAATTTATCAAGGGAAAAGATCCCAACTTTTCTAAAGTGCATAATAGAATTAGAAGTGACAACAGACTTTGGCCTCACTTCAAAGATTGTATTGATGTCATCGACGGTACTCATATTCATGCATGTATACCATCAAAGGATCAAGTGAAGTACATTGATAGGTCAAGCCATCCAACACAAAATGTTATGGCAATGTGCAATTTTGATATATGTTTCACATATATTTCAGTGGGACAATCTAGAACAATCCATGATACTAGTGTATTATATCATGCCTTGCGTGTTGAGAGAGATGTGTTTCCACATCCTCCACTCGGCAATTATTTCTTAAGCGATTCATCATTTTATTTATGGAATTATATTATGCTAGATCTTTACATTTTCATTTTGACTCAAGGAAAATACTATCTTGTTGATGCTGGATACCCAAATAGGCTAGGTTACTTGGTTCCATACAAAGAAGAGTGATATCATATTCCTAATTTTCAAAGAAGTGGTGATTCACATGGAGTTAAGGAGAAATTCAATCCTTTGCACTCATCCTTGAGTAATGTGATAGAGTGTGCTTTTGGAGTTTTAAAAATGAAATGGCAAATCTTGATTAGAATGCAGAGTTATTCTATTCCTAAGAAAAAGATGATTGTGGCGGCATGTATGGTATTGCACAACTTTATAGGTAACCATGCTAAGGATATGTGTATTTTGCTAGGTATGATGAAGATCCCAACTATATTCCGACCATACCCACTAGATATGCTAGGTATTCATATTCAAATGTGTCGGATTCATCAACTACACAATCGAATGAAAGATTGATTGATATCTTCGTGATGAATTGGCTGCAACGTTAGCTAGTTAATCTAGCTAATTAGGATGACTAATGTAATATGATGCAAATAGTTAATTATGATGCCTAATGAAAGATCTTTTCTGTAAATCCTTAAAAGACTAATGTAATATGGAGCAAACGAATACCTAGCATATCTAGTAGGTATGGCTACATCATTAGCTAGTTAATCTAGCTGTTGCTTGTAGTTATTGCAATTGGCTTTAGCTTTACTTGTTGCTTGTAGTTATTACCAATAGTTGTTGCTTGTAGTAAACCAGATCATGGCAAGTTTCCCTCCTAATCTGCACAGCCTGGGCCCAGTCCTATGCAAGCAAGCACCATGATCACAAATGCTACAGTATTTATGTCACAAGTGGAAATTGTGTAGCATGCATAAACATGGTGGTTGTGCACTAGTTTTTATGGAATTTGATGATACATGGTGGTAAGGGTAACATGGAAATTTTATAGGCTGTGAATGGAGCTAAAGCTGAGAAGCTGCAATTCATGCCAAACACTCCAAATTTCTAGGTTCCACTTCTCCAAGAGCTGACTTCTCTAGAAGCCCGACTTCAGAGCCAAAAAATTGAAGTTGGAGCTCGGCCAAACATGCCCTAAAAGTGGCTAGCCAGTGAAGTGATCTTGACATCCTGTGCAATTAAGCCATGCTTCTTTCTCCTTTTCTTTCGACGAACCCGTGCATCTTCTATGGGAAATGATACGGCTCGGATGTCTAGAGGCATCAGACGCAAGCCCAATTCACTCCCTCTCTTGGGTCCCTCCTTAACTATAAAGCTAACTAGCTAGCCCACATAGCCATACATCCCTATCTTTATCCATCTGTAGCCACACAATAGCACGAGATGAGAGCATCGCTTCATCTACACATCTAACCACCACTATCGCACATCCTCGGTGACCCTTACCATTTGACAATGCCGCTCCACCTACTTATCCCTGCTATCCCCAAAGCCTCTTTCCTCCTTGTAATTCCTCCACCCACTCCTCCCTCTCTCCTCCTCTAGAGAGCCAAATCTCTAGCAAGCTACCGACGGTTGGAGATTGACACCTTAGATAAACTCCTTTCCTAAGGGGGTATTTAGAAATGTGCTAGATGAGTTGGGGTGTTGGATCTATACAAAGCAAAGGGATTCGACAGAGGGCCAGCGACGAGCCACCGGGTTGGCCCTGGACTTGCCCAGATATGGATTTATCGGCGATGATGTTCTGAGCTAGCTATCTCCTCCCCCACCAGTAATATTGGTCATCAAAGCTACCAACATGGCCTCTGCCATCGGTAGGCTTTTGTTGCAGACATTTTCTAAAATTGTTGCGGACTTGTTTATCGAATGTTGTATGAATAGTTGTACTTTGTTGCAATACAATTTCTCAAAGAAAAAGATGGCATTCTCCCTTAATATGTCTTCACAAGTTGTTGTGCATATTTTTTGCAATTGTTGCAAGAAGCATTTGATTTGTTGCAAGTTTTGAATGATTGTTGCATCATAATTATTTCTTGTTGCAGTAAGGGTGTCAATTTGTTGCGCCACTTTGATGCAATTGTTTTAGCTGCAATGACTATCTTTTATGATTTTGATTTTAATTGTTTCATTTTGTTACATACAAAGACCCAGAATGTTGCATCATATATAACATCATGTATTTGTTATTTTATACTTGTGAGGTAGCATAAAAGGACTATTGTGTATATCCAAACAAGATTTTGGTATATTTTAGTGAGGCCAAGATATCTTTTTTTCAAAATTCTCCATTGTGGTTATGCCTATTTGTTGCACATGATGATAACATTTTGTTGCAGCTATAGATCATATTTGTTGTGCCTAGTATTCTCAAATGTTGTGTCATCTGGGAGGGGACCGTGCGATTGGAAAGTTCCCATCATACATCTGGGTGCTAGCAACACTCTTTTATATTTCGCAGTTTAGACTCGTTGCAATAGTGTCCATGCTATATCGCTCTCCAACAACCCAAAATTTTAAATTTTTGAATTTGTTTGTATTGTACTTGAATTGGGAGTTTTTGCCAAATCTAAAAAGTCTTCAAGACCAAACAACTTCCCCCTTTCAAAAATGCGATTTCCAAGCTCAGAGGAGCACTCAAGCCACTCTGACACCACCCTTGTTTTCGCACCCGCACGCACCACCTCGCTAGTTCGTCGCCAGCGTCCACGCCAAAGGCGCACAGTGGCCACCCCACCTCACCGACCACCCGTACTGTGACTTAACGCCGTCGTTGACCCTACACCACTCCATCCCATTGTTGATCCGTGATGCTGCAAGTTAGCGCAGCCAGCCACTCGAGACAAGGATTAGGATGCGTGTCGATGCAAGATGGAAGAGTTGTGGCTTATGCTTCAAGACAATTGAGATCTCATGAAGACAATTACCCATCACATGACTTTGAATTAGCAGCAATAGTACATGCTTTGTAGATAAGGAGACATTATCTATTGAAAAACCATTGTAAAGTATTGTCCGATCACAAAGTTTGAAGTATGTTTTTACTCAACCAGATTTGAATTTGAGGCAGTGAAGATGGTTAGAATTGATTAAGGACTATGACTTGAATATTCAATATTACCCTAAAAAAGCAAATATTGTGGCAGATGCATTGAGTAGAAAAACATATCATGGCATGGCAACAATGCTAAAGTGCCAACCTCAACTGCAGAAACAGATGCAACAACTGAACCTAGAGATAGTTTAGCAAGCATTGGTAGCAGCATTGGAAATACAACCAACCTTAACTGAACAAATTAAGCTTGCTCAAGGAGAGGATAAAGAAATCCAACAACTTAAAAAGACCGTTCAGAAAGAAAATCCATGAGAATATACCAAAGATGGACAAAGTATAATGAGATTATGTAGTCGCTTATGTGTTCCAAAAAAGGAGTTAAAAGAGTTAATCCTAGAGGAAACACATTATCACCATTTTCTATACACCCCAAAGGAACAAAGATATATCAAGACTTAAAGAAAAAGTTTTGCGGAGCAACATGAAAAGAGAAATATCTGAATACATAGCACTTTGTGGCATATGTTAGAAGATTAAAATAGACCATCAAAGACCGACATGATTGTTACAATCGCTGCTAGTTTCAGAATGGAAGTGGAAGAGTTTGGTATGAACTTCATTACCGGACTCCAAAGACACGGGCTGGATATGATGCCATATGGGTGATTGTAGATCAACTAACTTAGATAGCACACTTCCTAGCAATTAAGCAAACCTATGGGAAGAATAAGTTAGCAGAGTTATATTTGACAAAGATTGTGGTACTACATGGAGTTCCTAAGAGAATTGTCTCAGATAGAGGAGCACAATTCACATCAAAGTTTTGGAGAAAATTACATGATGTAATGGGAATACATTTGGCATTCATCATGGCATAGCATCCCTAGACCTGTGGACAAACAGAGAGGGTCAACCAGATCTTAGAAGATATGTTAAGAGCATGTGCACTCATCTGTGGAGCTGCATGGAATATATGTTTTTCATTTGTAGAGTTATCCAATAACATTGGTTATCAAACTAGTATTATGATGACACCACTTGAAGCTTTATATGGAAGAGAGTACAGAATACCACTGCATTAGATGAAAACCGGAGAATGACAACTCCTCAGACTACAAATTACTCACGATGCTGAAGCTTGTGTAAAAATTATTAGAGATAAGCTAAAGATTGCCTAAAATTATCAGAAGAACTATGCAGACAATCGTAGGAAGGACTTAACCTTTAAAATCAGAGATTATGTATATCTTAAAGTTACCTCATTTAAGGAAATATGTAGATTTCAAATGAAGGAAAATCTAGCACCAAGATATGTTGGTCCTTACAAGGTTTTGAATAGAGTGGGAGAAGTGGCATACAAGTTACAATTGACTCTAGACTTTAACTAGAGTGCATGATGTATTTCATGTATCACAACTTTAGAAGTATCTTACATAACCAACTGAACAAGTACCTCTTGAAGATATAGATCTGCAGAATGATTTAACCTAAAGGGAAGAATCTGTACAAATTCTTGAAATTATAGAGAGACAACTAAGGAACATGAATATCAGGTTTTGTAGAGTTCTTTCGAGAAACCATATTATAGAAGAAGCAACATCGGAAAAGGAATCAATGAGATTTTCCCAACCTGTTCCCCTGCCCAAGTGAATCTTGGAGGCGAGATTATTTTTAAGGGGGTAGCTTGAAACAACCCCAAAATTTCAAATTTTTTAATTTATTTGCCAAATCCATAAAGTCTCCAAGACAAAAACAACTTTTCTCTTTCGGAAATGCACTTTCCAAGCACGAAGGTGCACTCAAGCCACTCTGCCACTACACCTATTTCAGTTGTTGTGCGCACCACCAACTAAATAAGTACCTCGCAGACCGCCCGTACCATGCATTAACATCGTTGTTGACCTCGCACCACGCCATCCCATCGCCAATCCATGCCGCTGCAAGTTAGCATAGCTAGCCGCTCGACACCTTACGATCACCACTGCTCACCGCGCCACCTTATGCATGCATGCTAGTAAGAAGCGACACCTCTCATGCCACGCAAAACCCACTTGCTCACCCACGTTGTCATGCACACGTCGAGCATGCTCTCGCACCGCTACTAGCACCACTATCTTTGCCGCCTATTTAGCCTAGCCCCGCGACCCCTCACCCTCTTTCCACACCGCCCACACCCACCGCCACCCCTTCTTCCTCAACTCCAGCCACACCGTGCTGCTGTAGTCAACATCCAATCACCGCTGGTGAGCCCAACCATGATTCCTTACCTCCCCTCCATTTAAGTCTTATTGCTCACGTCCATATCTTCACCCGACTACCACAAAGCTAACCCTTAACTTCTTGCCTAGCTACACTGCCTCTAGCTCGCCGCCATCGTGCGCCATTGCTCTGTTGCCAATGGCCATCGTGGCCATTCTTCCTCAAACCATCCCGAGCCACACCGACACCAACACTACACCCCATCACTCCCTAGATGCTTAAGTCATTACCAATTTGGCAGCATTACCGTTGCAATGCAACTTCGGAGTTCCCTTGTTCCAACCAAGCTCTGCTACCTCTAGCTACTTCCGTGCCCCCTCCGTCTGTGCTAATGCCCAAAATGGATTCCTCTCCCTTCCTAGATGCTCATTGCACCGCCGCTTGCCACCGTCCGCCGTTGTAACATCCCATTTTCGGATATGTCTGCTGATTTGGTGTTTGTAGTTCAAGAGCATGAGTTTAAATTTCCCCCACAGTACTCCCCTGCAGGCCTAGATCCTTGCCTCTCCCCTTAGCCCCATTGCGTGATGTCTTCCTCCGCTCCTCGCCGTGTCATAGCCGAAGCCACCCCTGATTTTGTTGTCGCATCCGAGCCAGCGCGCGCTAGCCATGGAATTGATGCCACCCCACATTTGCTTCGCCTGCTCTGGGGTTGCATCATCCTCCCGTCTAGATCCTCCCTATGGCCTTACCGTCGCACTGTCGTACCCAGATGATCGAGCGCCCATCAGTGTCACCCCTTCCATGCGCACATTGACGCCTTAGCAAGCTGTTGCATGTGCCCAGCCTCCATCTCTTCCCTAGCTTGGTGCTAGCTTCCCTCCTCCTTCCCTCCACTTGAGTGCCCA
This sequence comes from Bonia amplexicaulis, assembly GCA_036346245.1. Classification (NCBI taxonomy): domain Eukaryota; kingdom Viridiplantae; phylum Streptophyta; class Magnoliopsida; order Poales; family Poaceae; genus Bonia; species Bonia amplexicaulis. The sequence continues at coordinate 7,317,497 of CM070752.1, read as the reverse complement.
CAGTAGCTCTACTACCATCACGCACCATAACTCACACCCAGTGGCCAATGCTCCCCACTCCCTTTCTTCTTCTACAAAGTGCAGTCAACCTCCTCATTTGCTCCTCCATTTCCCTGTCCACCCCATAGATTCCCAAGCGCAATTTCACTGTTGCTGGAAGCTGTCTTCGGCCGCCGATGGTGCCAGCTTGTGCCGAAGAAACCGCAAGCGACATTGACCCTTCCTTAAGCTTTTCTTACTCCTCTAATGCTCCCCTTGAGCCAATCAGCTTCTTTCCCTCCATAGCTCACTGGAGGCTATTTCTTCACCAACTCCAGCCATCCCTCCTCGCTGAAAACTCTGACCACTGTTGTCCAATTCCCTCCATTCGAAGCATCCTCGCCGCTCGGTGAAGACAACCCGGGTGCCAATTTGAAGCTCCGCCGCCCCGTCTTCTCTAGTGCTGATCGCCCACCCCCGCCGTTTGAGCCCTCCGTCGCCAGCTCACCTCTGGCCTCCTCATGCTACTCCCTCCATTCCAGTGAGCTTCTTACTTCTCCTTGTAGCTCCCATCCAGTTTAATTTAGCTTTATTTGAGAGCTTACCATAGGGCCTATTGCCAGTCCACTTGAGGATGCGCGCGGGTACGAGCAGCCCATTTTTAGTTTTAGAAACTAGCAGTCTAGCCTCTCCTCATAGACTAGCTGGCCATGCTAACTTTGGAGTAGATCCAATATTAGTTAGACCTTAACTAATATCATTTTCGCTTGGGCTTTACAGTCGCTGCCTATAGAGAGATGAGCTCCCTCCTTCCTACTTCCGCTATTTATCCTTAACCTTTTGTAATACATTTGGCCTGATGGCCCTTTATGTAAACTTATCCCGATGTGGATAAATTGAACTCTGATATTGTAATAGTAATGAATGGTATGGTTTGTATTGTGTTTGAGATGATTCAGCTATGTATCTATGAGCACTATCTACTGATTTAGTGAATAGTGCAGTACGATCACAAAGGCTTTTGGATTGCCAAATCTGGGTCCAACAGCCGTCTCCATCGTTGAAATCAATGCCGCCATTGCCCCTATCTAGGCCACCAAGGGAGTAAGCTCCAGCTTGCTTTGAAGTAAGTTGGACTACGTGCCCCGTGGACTACCAAGGAGGGCTGGCAAAACTAGCTCGAGCCAGCTCTTGGCCTAGTCGGCCAAACTAAGCCAACCAAATATTGTGCAGCCCAATAGCCGAAATCTGTACTATTCATCAAATCCAACCCACTAGGAATAGTACCAAACTGTTACTATTCACTAAAAACTAGTTAAGCTTTTTTATACTTTTTTCGACTATCTCAAACCTATCTAGCCTATTTTCAACTCCATAGACCCAACCAAGCACCGCTTAGACCTGAACTACCCAAACTCTCCTACATTTAAACATTTTCTATATTTTCTCTTTTATTTTCTTCACATTTCTCTTTCTTTCGAGTCCAGACTTATTTGCTTCATTTCCTTTGCGATAGCACATGAATTCATTGAGCAAGCTGCTAAAGGAGCTGATCAAGATGCTAAAGAAGTAGGCTCGATCGAAGACTATGAACAGAAAGACAAGTCACATATTTTTTTATCATATTGATCATGTATTACTTAAGTATCTTGACTTTCATTTACATAAAATAATAGCTTTGAATAACATGATGGATAATTAGCTCCTACCACTAAAAAGTCAATCATATTCTTATAGGCCATATTCACTGTGACAAGCTTAGTATAACATATAATAGTATGTAATTACCATATAGATAGCTAGTAATTAGGTTGGACAACTAAAATGATTTACATATACTAATATGGACAATTTGGCTCCGTGCTGATAGAATTTGAAACGAAACTAAGGGTTGAGGCTACATGATGCGTAGCTACTAGATGGTTAGAGCCCATGACCTCACCTGAGGATTAAGGCTTTGGTATGATTTTGATAGTATTGTGCTATAATGCACATGGTATGTGAATAATAGCCTCATCTGTGGTAAGTACGTACTAGACCCTTATGCCAAGTAAAGGATACAGACCTTCCTCAACCACAAGCTTGACTTGTCAACCTGGTCTAGTACACTACTCGATTCAATCAAATATCTACAGGAGGAACCACTATCCTAGGATCTTCTGGAAGCCCACGCGATAAGGGTGAGATGGAAGTTAGGCTATTTATGTAGCTTGCCATTCTTCACATTAGGAAGCCCATTCAATGTCGGGGGCGAGTTCCGCACTAGCCAGTAGATACCCGATCATTATTGAATGGCCCATACCTAGTGAGTAGATACTAGAAAGGAAAGTGCAGTAAAATAGCCTTACTACCTCACCTCAGTTGTACGTTTTCATGTTACGTGTCTATTGCATGATATGGTGAGTTTGATGTATGTTATGGGTAAAGCTGGACTACTTTGTAGAGTATAATATATAGTATTTAGATAGATGCTTTCAGTCAATAGAGCTGTATTTAATGGGTGATTCCAACAACAAAGCATAAGTAGATTTTGAATGGTTTCAAAATGATAAGTATGGCTGTTAAATCCCCTTTTCTCTTAACAAAATAGTGATTTGGATTTCAAGTCTAAGAACCTTTTGTAGGACTGACAATGCTAATAGAGAGGGAGTGAATGGTGCTTCTTAAAATCTTTTCCAAGCATCCAAAAATATTTCAGTTTAGTAGCTAGAGACCTAAGAAGATCATATTTGACAGCCTAAATTCAAACAACAACCCAAAATAGCATAGTCTTACAAATTTAGCACCTAACCGGTCTGACACTACTGGAGGTATGGTCTGACTAGTGGGCAGCCTGACATACCACAAACAGTTAGTCTGATCGGGCCTAGGAGTTGTCTGACCGCTCCACTATTCCCAGAATAGAAAATCAGCCCGGGCCAAAATCACTTTTGGTGCAAACATCAAAATCGATATTCAAATGAAGTGAAACCTTTCACACATATCTTGCTAAGAATCTCGGGAACCTATTCCATTTAAAGATTGCATTGATCTTGACCAAAGTTTTAACCTTTTCTTGAAACATGTAAGTTGCACCAAGACAAGGCAAAACTCAAAACCTTGAGAAACGACTTGCTCGTGGGTTACGAATAGCTAAGATGGCTTTAGATAAGTTCTTACATATCATAGCAAGTAAGACCACCCAAAAATTTGTACCCAAATCCCTCGGATCAAGATTCCTTAAGAAGGGCCCCAAATCAAATAAGAACTCGGCAATTTCGAAATCTTGTAAACCACAATGCCTAGATAGATCCAACTACCAAAATACTATCACCTTGACCCAGTTTTCTCCTTACCTAGCAAGTAATCGTCATGCTTACCACGTGTAGGTGCACCAATATCTCACCACGCATTGGCAAGTCTCTCCTACTTTGGTTTCCACCAGATCATGTCTCACTTGAACCGACCAAGCCACTTGGTTCAACCTGTCGCTCGAACCTTTTCCTTTAATATTTCCTGCCTTTCTTGTGCAACGCTTAAGCTCATCCATCTCATTTAGCATCCTTGACCATTTTAGATATTGGCTCTTCCATAAGCGTAGTATCAATCCTTATCGTTGACTATAGTTAACTCACAACTTAACCCACGCTATCTTAAACATGCTTTATGCAATATAAATGTACTGACTTACTTGCTTAATCATTATCAGAAGGAAGTTGGAAGGATATGGATGAACCTTTTGAGATAGACTTTGATAACTCTCTAGAAGATGATGACTACTGGTTCTAGATCTTCACCACACTTAAGTGTACCTGTGGTTTAGAAAGATCTTTTGTCTTGTATAAACTTTGAGTTTACATGCTCTTAATAATGTAAAGCTTAACTGCTAAACCGTACTCTTTTATAATCAAAGTTTAGCTTTTGCAATTAAATTCTAAGCAAACTTGATGTACACTCTTTGTCACTTCGCAAAATTTCTGGAATAGATGGTCACACGATCGATCAATAAATCTCGTGTGCATCTCCGCAACTGCACGACAAGTTAATGTTAGTACGATGCCATGAAGTTTCGTTAGTGCAGATGATTTGGTTCCGTGGATTGGAAGTTTCGTTACTCCCTTCGTTCAAATTTATAAGGTATATTTTTTTAATAGTCTAAATTATTTATAAATTTAAAGTGTATATTTAATATTCTAATACAAAATTAGTATGAGTTTTCCTCTATACCTCTAATAAATATCCCGTTTTACTTTATATTCTCTACATATATGTATTAAATATAGTATTTAGAGATAATAATTAAGGGTAGTCTAGTTATTTCTAATATCTCATTGGTCTATGTGCCAAGAACTAAGAATAGTCTAGTTATTTTCAATATCTCATTAATCTACACATTAAAAAAATACACCTTATAAACTTAGACGAAGATAATAACCTCTACCGGCCCCTTTCTCTTCCATTTTCTATCATCGTCGGACTCCCTTTATCTTCACCGCAGTGTAAACGTCAACCGTAGCGAATTTATTATGCCGTCCCCGGGTGGCCACTGGTGTGTCACGATATAATGAGAAATTGATAAGAAAATAACGAAAGTGGATGAAAGGGCTAATTAGAAGGTGAAATGATGTGTGGGGTGTTACAAAAAATCTAAAATGACTTGCAGGAGGTAACTGACTAAGGACTTTTGGGAATTTTTGGTTTTGTCCATCCTTATATTTATGGAATATTGGTATAAGTAACATATATCAGAACATGTTATGGTTCAAGTTTTATATCGCAACAAGTATTTGTAGTGATTTCGTAAGTCTAGAGCTTGCAATTAGTCTCTATTGTAATGGAACTACCAAAAGTTTAGGTCTTCAAATAGAAGCCGCATTTCGTTGTTGTTGAGCGATGCGGATTGCAGGTAGGTGGCGAGACGATGAAGCAGCGCCGATTTGTCCACTCGTTTCGGTTTCGGTTTCAGTTTTTGCCTTCTGGTTTATTTTTACTATTTATAAATTTTATCTTTTTCTGAACTTTTAGTTGTTTTTGAACTTTTTTGTCTGTTCTTTTTTTTCCGTATTCGTTTACGTTGTCTGTGATGAGCTAGCATATTTTTTCTATTTTTAATTTTTTTAAATTTAATTACATCAAATAAATCATCTTTAGTTACAGTAAAATTTCAATCGCTACAGTATAATTTCAGATATAAGTCACAGCTTTTTAGTCTAACCGAGTGGAGCAGGAAAGAGGAGGAAGCGTCAGAGGCCGTAGGGAAAGGCTGGCTCTCGGACTTGGGATTGTGGGGAAGCATCCACAGGTTTAACATCGTTTTAGCGGTCACACGGATAAAAAATTTTCACTGACATCCACATAATATTTAGGGGAGGGTGCTTAACTTTCACTCTCGTTCGCTGTGCCTGTCTGATCGGTTCTGGGGGGTGTGATTACTACTAAGGGAGACGTGTGGGGCCACGTGGATGGGTGCAGCATTTGTTTGGGTCTTAATACTCTGACAGCAACTTGCTAGAGGGGTGCGTGATCGACCTGTATATAGATTTCAGCGTTGTCTTCTTGTCCGCCAATTGTTCAGCAAGTACAGCTCCTGTGGTAAGGTCATTTTTTTAGCACATATATACGTGATTAAAAAAGTTCGAACTCAAATTTTATTGTTTTAGACATCATGCCGGAGGATACGCCTTTAAAATAAAAGGGGTTATCTATCTGTAAGGTTACTAAAATTTTATTAGCATAAGTCACATTTTTAATCATTAGATCGACATCTAATCACATGGCACATCAGTCTCTATATAAATCCAACATTCACAAAATTGGACTTACGAAAAAATTATGCAACTTACAAATAGCATAATTGCTAAAATATGTTGCCGCTGAAATCTGGTCAAATTTGGACGTCAACACAGAGAACCTCATTTATCATCCTTGCACTTTTTTTAAAAAATGAGATGAATCGAGGAGGAAGAAGACAGGGTAAAATTGTCACTTTATCCCCAATAATAGTATTTCTTAAAAAAACCTTTTGAATTTTGAACTCTGCAGTGAGATATCTCTGAATATATAGGACATTACAATCGGCCTATGTCCAAATTTCCCATAAAAACGTGTGTGGGGACTGGAGATTAGTTTCTTTCAAAAGAAAACAGTAAGAAGTTTTACGGCATGTGGTTGCTTTCCAAACTTCACCATGTTTTTGTGCAACAAGTGTTGCTTGCCACAGTTGTTGTGCGGCCAAAACAGGCGCTACACTTATGACAAAAATTGGCTAGCAGATAAGTCTATGACAGGTAGGATAAGGGGTTAAAAAAGTGTGGTACACCACAACCTGTGACTCAAAGCCAAACGTTTACTACGAATAATCAAACATGGCTAATTTGGTTGTGGCAAAGTTTGGCACAAACCAAACAGGCCGTGTGCCTTCCTATTTTTGTCTCTTCTCTTTTTGTTTGTCTTTCTTTTTATCTCTGATGTATAACGTTTTATATTTTTTTTCACTTTTGAAATTTCTCAATATATCGGAAAGCAGTTGAACTGTATATGTAAAATGTATCCTTTTGTACTGTTAGCATTATGAACTTATATGCAAAAAACCATATTTATGTATGAGATTATTTAGGATCTGTTTGGATATGCGATTTGGATTTGAATCCTTAGGAACTAAATTTCAAAAGCTACGAACGGAATCCTCCTCATCCAACCACCCCTTTACTTTAAAAGGAAGAATCTGTTGGATTATTTGGACGAACCAATTATTTTCAACATATAAACCACATTTATATCTATAGGGTAGTTTCTTTTTGAAATGTTATTTGGATAGGTGAGGATTAGAACCAATCTCTTTAATTTAGTCGTGATTTTTGTTCAATTTCCCATCCAATCCCTTCGGCAACCTCTTTTGACCTTTATTAATTATTTTATTTTTTAAAAGAAACATTTAACATAATTAATAAGTTTTTACAATAGTTTAAACAAAAAAAAAGTGGTTTACACTCGATACAATGCACAGTACCACTATTCCTATGTGCATATATTCGCCGTTGACAGAACAATTTGCAGCATCAGACAAAAGGGACTCCATCGATGGCTGTCATCCAAAGGACAGGGCGAATTGATCATTGGAAGATTTTTTTTTCTTATTTAGTGGAAGACGTTAGGTACGGCTACGGATGATGGGAATCTCACGTTCCTTTCTGACGGCATCTTGTATTAGAGTACACCTCTTGAAAACCCTGCTTACCCATACTTTAGCCCTCTGTTTTTTTAGCTTATATCTTACCACTTTTCTAATTAAATAAATAGAACGATTTTTAATCGTATTTTTAAAATAGCTTATGAAACAGTTTTTTTAAATAGCTTATCAATATTTAGCCTATAAATAGCTAAAGACTATCAGTAGGAGTTATAAACCATCAACAGTAGCAAAAAAAAACACCTTTTCTCCTGCTTGGTGTACTATTCTGCCTTACCCACTTGCTCATTTTCTTTGCCTGATTTGCTTTGTTGCTTCTTGCCTCCTCTCGGATGGGAAGTGAGGTCGACATAACAGGACTGTTGGCTTTGAAAGGTGATGTAAGTAAAACAAAGCACTATGCTGTGGACCAATGGAGGGGACACTGGAAACAAGCCGGTACCTTCCTTGCCCTAATTGGTTGTGCAGTGGCGACTGAGTAGAATTGTTTGTACATTTAGGATCACATATACAAGATTTTTTTGTGTGCAGTCGATTCCTGCAAAATAAAAACCTTTTGTATTAGAATGAACTTTTCAATTATTTCTTACATGCCTTGGATGTTTTCGGGGAAAAAATCATGGGGATCAATTAACCCACTATGTTTGGATCTATTTTCAGAAAATAGGTTTAGCTAGAAATTTTTAGGAAAACAAGTTATACTTTGCTACTCTGTAAGGATGGGTTTATACAAGTCACTAGTGGGTTCTTTTTCACTTTAACTTTGGTTTTAGTTTTTGTTACTATAGTAACTAGCTTTTCAACGATATGTCAGGTAGATTTTAGTATACACTCGATCAATTTGCTGGTTTCTACAAAGCCTTCCAAACAAAGCACAGCTTGTGATTAACAAATTAAGTTTTCTGATATGCTAGTGGTGGAAGTCCGGAAGAGAGTAGCAACTTGATGGTATATGATGCATTCTTTTCGGCTACGGTTTATATCTTATGGATACGGCTGATAGCTTTTGGTTCAGCGTAAATGCTTATGCAAACGAACCGACTGTGGATAAGTCACTTTAAAATAGCGACGGAAAAGTCGTTCCGTTCATTTGTTCAAAGGAAGTCATAAGTTATAAGCCGACAGGGACCACTACTGCATGCTGAGCACCAAGAAGCGACAAGAACGGGTACAGTAATAGTAGCACCAAGAAGCGACAGGGAAGCTGATAGGGACCACTACTGCATGCTGAGCACACATAGAAGCAATTAGAAAACAGATGATGATCAGTTCCCACATGCCATGCCACGGCTTACCCAAGATTGTTCAACGCAGTATCTTGCTTTTTTAATGTAATTTGCAAGATCCAATCAAACAAGTAAGCTCCGAGCTCTCAGCAAATTTTGAGAGTGAGAGAACGATTGGCCAGTAGTCATATGCTCTGACTCGAAACATTTGGATCGGTGTAAAAGCAGCTTGAGAGCTTTCATACATGCATGGCCTCATTGGGTGCCCAACCATTCCAGCCTTTGCCTCTGAGTAGGATTTTGTTTTTTTTTTTATTTTTCTCTCCGCTAAAAAAAGAAAGAGATCGTATTTTCTTTCTTCCTTCTCTTGAGAGAAAGCATAGTAGAAGGTTTTGCTACATTGCGAGATCCAATCAAGCAGGAGACATTTGCTTGGAACCAAGCCCATGTTAGTTCCCAGAAACGAGGAGTTGAATATACTGGTGTAGCTGGCGGCCGGCGGGATCTCGGCGCCTCGGCGGTCTCTCGGGCAGCACGCAGGCAAGGGCCAGGCAGCAGGGGCGCGTGCCGTGGCCGCGTGTAGCGAAGGGGAGTGAGGGATAGGCTGTGGCCATGCACAGCAAGGGCGAGGCCAACCGATAAAACCGGCAAATGAGGTGCTCGTAGAATTTTTCTTTTTCTCATCCATAGATTGTATGTATTCAATCATACTTTTAATTTCAAACTATTGTGGTTATCAAATTTGTTTGCGTGATGTGTATATAGACTTGTTCGTGTTTCTTGACTGTTGTTAGTCTTGTCAAGGCTCGCAAGTTTTCGTGGTTCCGTCACCGAGCATCTGCATGAGGGCAGCCTTGGAATTGAGTGTAAAAATATCACTTCATCACCTTTTTATTTTAAATTTAACCTCCTAAATATTCGTTTTTGTAAATATAGTCTCTTCTAACAACTATTGCGTGTGGCATACACCTGTCGAGCTACAGTATCTTGACAGATAAGCTGCCAAGCTCTTCTAGCTTGGAAGATACCTGTCGTGCATGATAGGTACTGAAAGGAGGCAAAATTTATAAAAATAGATGTTTAATTCGGCCGCTTGTGCAATGGAACCGGAAACAATAGTAAAAGGAGGCGCTCACGTGCTGCATGTGCATCTAGTTCACCGAACTTACGTATTTTTCTTTTTTTACTTTTTTTTGCATGCCGTTGCTCTCTTCATGTCAGTTTTGACATTTGACTGTCCCTAATTTGGTTCAACACGTGGAGATTCATTTGAGCAGATATTGTACAGATTGGGTCTGCTTAAGTTAACCCAGCCTATTGCTAAGCCTGGCCTGGCCCGGCCAGGAAACAAATTTAAGTCTTCGAGCTGGCTTACTCTCCTAGATTCCATCAGGCTCTCCTCCCGAAAAAAGCACTGTAAGGTTCTGTTTGGAATTCAAGAATTTTTTAGACTAAACTGTTTTACTAAAAAGTTTGTGAAATTTATATGAAATTCATATATTCCAAATAAACCTTAAAGGCCTAAATATGTGTGTTTGGCTTTCACCAAACATGGCCCAATTAGCACAATAAGGTTATGTTTTAAAGGTAAGAATTTTACCCGACTGAACGGTATCTTTGTTACTTAAAAAAAAGAGACAGTGGTTCATCTGTTTCTTCTAACTTCTCCTTGTACCTCTCTAAAAAACTCTAACAAAAATATTAAAAACAATCTCTCAAAAAATGAGGGATAGGCTGTGGCCATGCAAGTAAGGGCGAGGCCAACCGATAAAACCGGTATGTGAGGTACTCGTAGAATTTTCCTTTTTCTTGTCCATAGATCGAATGTATTGAATCACACTTTTAATTTAAAGCTACTATGGTTATCAATTTTGCTTGAATGATGTGTATATAGACTTGTTCGTGTTTCTTGACTGTTGTTAGTCTTGCCGAGGCTCGCAAGTTTTCCTAGCTCCATCACCAAGCATCTGCATGAGGGCAGCCTTGGAGTTGAGTCTAAAAATATCACTTCATCTATTTTTATTTTAAATTTAACCTCCTAAATATTTGTTTTTATAAATCTAATCCCTCCTGACAACTATTGCGCGTGGCATACACCTGCCGAGCTAGGGGAGCTTGGCAGCTTACCTGTCAAACTACAGTATCTTGGCAGGTAAGCTGCCAAGCTCTTCTAGCTCGGAAAGTTCCTGTCGCACATGATAGGTGCTGAAAAGAGGTTAAATTTGTAAAAATAGATGTTTGAGGATCATATTTAAAAAAACAGTTAAAGTGATATTTATATGCTTGATTCGGCCGCTTGTGCAATGGAACCGGAAACAATAGTAAAAGGAGGCGCTCACGTGCTGCATGTGCATCTAGTTCACCGAACTTACGTATTTTCTTTTTTTCTTTTTTTTTTCTTTTTTGCATGCCGTTGCTCTCTTCATGTCAGTTTTGACATTTGACTGTCCCTAATTTGGTTCAACACGTGGAGATTCGTTTGAGCAGATATTGTACAGATTGGGTCTGCTTAAGTTAACCCAGCCTATTGCTAAGCCTGGCCTGGCCCGTCCAAGAAACAAATTTAAGTCTTCGAGCTGGCTTACTCTCCTAGATTCCATCAGGCTCTCCTCCCGAAAAAAAAGCACGATAAGGCTCTGTTCGGAATTCAAGAATTTTTCTTGACTAAACTGTTTTACGTAAAAAGTTTATGAAATTTATATGAAGTTCATACGTTCCAAATAAACCTTAAATACATAAACTATGTGTGTTAGGCTTTCACCAAACATGGCCCAATTAGCGCAATAAGGTTATGTTTTAAAGGTAATTGTTTTGCCAGACTGAATTGTATCTCTATTACTTAAACAAGAGAGACAGTGATTCATCTGCTCTTTCTAACTTCTTGCACCTCTCTAAGGCACGACAAGGCAGAGCATAGAGGGACAGCCGACAACATGGGCCAGGTAAGTCAATCCCAATAGTGCCAATTTGATATGTTAGGATAATATGGTTTTTATTTGTAGCAAAGCACAAACATTCAGTTAATCATGTAGAATTCTTACGAAATATATGTGTTAGGCTTTCACCAAACACGGTCCAATTAACATGATAATCGTGCAGCCTGTTCGGCACTTCGGTCCAATCACTACCTGTGTTGTGTTGGCAGCTTCGGATTGACCCAGGCCGAGCACGCTTAGCCCAAAAGCAACCGGCTTGTGGGTTAGCCTAGCTCTGGTCTTACCAGTTAGCAACATGGGTTTCCGTTGGATCGACCCATCCCATCCTAGCCCACCTAAAGGTGCCCTCGAGTGCAGCGCAATCCATTCCGTGCATGCCGCCCCGCTCTTTTGATCCAAAAATTGTTGCATGGGCATGCACAGGGTGGGTACCTCGACCGGTGCTAGGAACTACTCCCTCCATTTTAAGTTTATAGGTAACATTTTTAAATAATCTTATTTATAAATATAAATTTTGTTTTATGCCTTAATATAAAATTATTATGATGTTTCTCTTTGTATCGTTAATAAATATATAACTTTGTTTACTATTATTTACATGCATACATTAAAAATACACCGCTTATAGATAATAATTATAGATAATTTAGCTATTTATTATTATTTTTTTAGTCTGTATGTTAATAAAAAATACGGTTTATATAAACTTGAACGGATTGAGCTACCACATTAGACACACGCTAACTCTACATTTTCTCCTCCAGTGTGTAGCCCCTCCCCCTGCTCAGAACGAGTCCCATCACAATTCAAAGGAAAAAGATCTCGTTCTCTTTCCCAGTCCCCACGTACCCGACCAATCCCCTTCTCCCTGGTCTCCTTGCGATTCTCCGTGACTGCGAGCTTCCTTAGCAACGGTAGCAGGCACGACGGTAGTAAGCGCAACAACGGCCGAGTGGCGGCGGCCGGGTGCGCTTCGAATCGGCCGAGGCGGAGGAGGCTAATCGGCCTGATCAGGCGGCAGCAACGACTTCCCCCTCCTGGCGCAACGGAGCTACCGAGCAGGCCACTGACATGTGAGTCCTCTATTTATTTTCTGCTTGGTATTGGGTTCTTGCTTGGCGCCGGTACCTTGCTTGGTATCGGGTGCTTGCTTGGCGCCGGTTAGGGCTGTAAGCGAGTTAAATTTGTGCGAGCCTAATCTTTCAAGCTCAAGTTTAGTAGAAACTAGAGTCGGACTCGAGCGAGCCTAAGTTAGGATTCGAGTCTAGAGCTCAGCTCAAGCACGACTCGAATAAGCTCTGCAACATTTAAAATAATATAATATACACTATTTTTCTATAATAAGAAAAACTCAAGCTGGACTCGAAAGGACTCGATAACAGTAAAAAATAATTCAACATACATTAATTTTCAATAATAGAAAAGCTCGAGTTCGGCTCGAATAAGTTCGGTAAAAGTTAGTATGTGTGTGGGCTGTAAAAAAAAGCTCGACGTTCACGAGCTATTCGAACTCGGCTTGTTGAAGCTCTCGAGCTCGGAATCAAGCTCGAGTTTGGCTTGTTTGGAGCTCGAATCGAGTCTAGAGCGAGCCGAGCTCGAGCAACTCACGAGCCTCGAGCTTTTTTTACAGCCCTATCGTCGTTTCCAATTTGTACTCCATTGTGTGGTGCCTATACCAGGAAGAGAGAAGACCTTAAGGCTCTACTCTAAATGGCTTCGACTTCTGGTTTTTTTCTGGCTTTAGATTTTTAAAGCTAGAACTCATTTGGAATGTGTCGGCTTCTAATTTTGTTTTTTTGGTCTTTTTTTCACTTTTTTCGCTTTTTTGTTTTGCATTGTCCGTAGAGATATAATGGTGCTTTCATTTTTTTTCTCATTTTTCTTCACTTTTCTTTAATTGAATGACTCAGAAAAAAACTAACACCCACTACACTGCAATATCAGTCAACAGCAAGAAGCCGCAACCAACAACCGGTTGGAGCGACACATTATACCGGTTAAAAGCCTACATTGAAGATGCTCTAAAAACAACATATCACACCCACAACAATACTTGCTACACTAAATCATATTCTGTAGTAGGTGCTAGATGTTGCACCACTGGTAGGCTATGCTAGCACAATTTTAAAAATCTACCGTGTAAACAAGAACTTTCGCTAGTAATAGATCACAGGATTACCACTAGATGCGCATACTCGTAGCGGAAGTAGAGTCGATGCAGCATGTTGATGCAGTAGTAGTCGTACTTGCCGCATATCTCCTCCTCTAGCTCCTTTTGATCGTCACAAGTTGCGAATTGTTCTAGTGTCGAAGCTTCGTATCAACACCTCTAAGGTATCCACCCGTACGGGGTAGGAACACCACCCGTTGGAGTGTTTGCGCTGGCAGCGTGGAATTGGATGAGGAAGGTGTAGCAACTAGAATTTTGGAAATTCTAAATTCTCCCTACCAAACCCTATGCCACTGCCCCTTTACATATAGGCATCCATGATGGGCCTCGAACTTGAGGCCCATTAGGAACTCGTGGCCCACATGAATTCAGATCACCATTCAAATTATATTCTAACCCTTTAAGTGGCCCTATAGGTTCATGTACACTTGGACATGGTCTGAGTACTCCTACTCGTCTACTAATCACCATTTCGCCCCTCCTGCACCTTCCGGGAAGCTTCCGCGCTCCTTGTCGTCCAAGCCTCGCAACCTCCTCGAGTCTCCGCCGTCTTCGACACATCCCGACCGTTCTGACCTCAACGCCACCTGCGCCTAGTCCAGTCATCTCGTGTCTCGCCACGACTCCGCCTCGACGTTCTGCAGCCAACATAGACAAGAAACACATCAAATAGCACCGCTCGATACATGAAAGCATAAAAGAGTCCAAACCTGTCGAATCATCAGAATATGCATTCTAAACACATTGACCAGGTTTGACCAAGTCCGACCGAGTCCGTTACACCACACAACGTCAAGGTCCGAACCTACCAACTCAAACTCGACTTTTCTAAACCGATGTCAATTACTCATCATACACACGAGATGACCTCCATATGCTCTCTCAGATACCTTATCAGCAATTGATGTGACCTTTTAGAACTAAGTGAGGCTGGTTCCTCTTTCATAGGTTCTACAACATCTTGTACATTCTGTTGAGGTTTAGTAGAAGTTGAAACATTTTGTGATGGCTCTCAAAATTCTTCAAGTCTCACTGTGCTCCCACTAACTCCTTTTAAGGAAAACTCTTTCTCTAAAAAGACATCATTTCAGGCAACAAACACTTTGTACTCATCCCTTTTATAAAAGTAATATCCTTTAGTTTCCTTAGGATACTCTACGAAGAAACATTTATCAGATTTAGGTGTGAGCTTGTTAGACGTCAAACGTTTTACATATACTTTACATCACTATATTTTGAGAAAAGACAACTCAAGATGCTTCCCAATCTATATCTGATATCGTGTCTCCTCTATTGATTTAGATGGTACCCTATTTAAAGTGAAAGTGGCAATTTCCAACCTCATATTCGCTAAACATGTGTCCATATTATTGGTTTGATATCTCCATATCCATGATGCGTGAAACTTGGTCATCAGCCAATACATATGCTAATCTATCCATATGCGTCCTCATATGCTTCTGACTAAGGATCGTTTAAGAATAATCATTGTAAAAATATAGAGCCTCACAATCAAGTTACATACTTGCTAATAGATATTGATGATATTATTTAAGGAACAAGATAACATATTATCCAATAAATTATGAACATAATAAAATATAATCATTTCTATAATTACCTCTAGGGCATATTTTCAACACTAGAGTGATCCGCCAACGGTGCAGCAATCCTAGAGTATCTTCAAAAAAAACTCCTAGCCTATTCCCACAATCCCACCCAACAATGCTTGTGCTGCTGCTCCATCGGTACTGTAGCTCCGTGCAATAACACTTGCACTCAGGCGGATCACAATCCTTGTCCCTTGGACTGTTGGACATGACGCTCATGCACATTATATTAGCTAGCATCGCATACACATGGTGGCTTGGTGAGACTGATACCTGTATATTTAATTTCGGTACTACTTCTAGTACAAATAAATTGCATGTAACATTCTAATTTTTGGCTCTAATTTTCATGAGGTCCAAAAACTTTTAGTTGCATATCAAAAATTTTTAAAAACATTTGCCTTGTAATAAATTTTAAAACAATTTCCTTGGCTCGAGAGTCAAAATTTACAAAAACTTAAAATATAAGTGTGTGCAAACCAAAAATGATCAAAACTTGGTTATTGCAAAACCATTTCAAAAATCAAATTCAAACCCAAATCAAAATTTAAAATACAAATTAAATTTCAAACCTTATTTGCTTCACTCTTTTCCCCGTGGACCAAAACCCAACCATCGGCCCGACCTCTTCTCTCTTCCTCTCTTCTTCCCTTGGCAGAGCTGGCCCAGCCACACTGCCCTCTCTCTCCTTCCTCTTCTCTCTTCCCTCAGGGCCCACAAGCTAGCCAAGCCCAAAAACAGCCCAACCCCCTCCCTCTCTCACGCTCACTAACGAGCAGGCCCTTCGCCCCACCTATTAGCATGGGGAGAAGCACTGTGCTTCTTCCTCACACTTTCTGTCTCGTTCGATATCTCTCTCACACACTCTCTCGCTCTCTCGCCCATGCCGCCATACATAGCCAACGGGGAAACACTCGAGTGCTGCGCCGTGAGGTAATACATCATCAAGACATAGTCCCATCACCGCACCAAGCCGAACACTAGAGAACATGGCATGCCACGCTTTTTCTCGTGTTTGAGATGAGCGTCGTGTCATCGTGGCTCCATCCTCAAAACCATCAGATTAGCAACAAAATGTTCTCCATCTATGGTAATCACACAACCCGGACAAACTGTGGAACTAGAAAGGATCCCACCCAGTGAATGAACCAAAACAGACTGAGAAATAGACTGCAAACTCAACCTGGCCCGACTAGCAAACTCTACGGAAGCAAAGGAAAAAGTAGCTCCAGAATCAAACAGAACAAAAGCCTCCACTGAGTCCACCAAAAGCGCACTGTCACCACATCGCGACGACTGCCGGCTCACCGTCGGCAAGGCGTGGGAGATCGATCTTTGAGTGTCGGCGCCGAACACCGGATCTGGCGGAGCCGCCACTGCAGGAGGAGCTAAAGGCGCCACTGCTGGAAACAACGCCGCAGGAGGAGGCGGCCAAAAGTACCCTGGAGGCATCCCTCCAGGCGAAGGGTAGTGAAACTGGGTCGGCACCCAAGTCTGAGTAGGGGCATTGCTAGCATCTCTGACCGACCCCGGAAGAAGCTGTGCCGGTCTTGTTGTCTTTTCGAGGTGGCTCCCACTTAATGATCTTTGGCGGAATTACGCTTCGAGACCATTGTCTTGTGGCCTCCCGACCACAATGGCGACAAGCTCCCGCCCACGCACATTCCGCCGCACGATGTCCTCACCACACTTGAAGCATTTCATCCCCGACACGGGACCGGACGTACCATTGGGCGCCGGATGAAGGACGAAAAGTGGAAGTTGCTCAGGATTTGTTGAACTTAGACTTGAAGGACGATGCGACCCTTTGAACTTCTTGTGAACCGGTTTCGGCCGATCCACCACCGCCAAAGCTCTTCCTCCGACCGCTCTGTACCCTCGGGAGTCGCATGACCACCAGTCCCCTGCAGTCCCTCCCCAAGCTGCATCTCTAACTCCATGCCTCTCGCTTGCTCCACCAGGGAGCTAAAGTCACAGAGCTCCAAAGCTCCCAATACCTGACGAAACTCCTGTCTAAGTCCTCTGCGGAACCTCTTGGCCTTTTCCACCTCATTGGTAGCCACAAAGGGTACGAAGCGGATTATGTTGTGGAATCCCACCTCGTACTCGACACGACATCTTGCCACGCTTGTAATTGTTCAATGAAACCTCCATCCTCTCCACAAATGAGTCGGGATAGAACCTCTTCTGAATCGCCCGAAAACACCTCCCAAGTCGCTGGCCCTAAGGCAGCGGGTCTAGCTGACAGGACTCCTTCCCACCAGAGATCCGCCTGCCCTTTCAACTGAAAGGCCACAAACCGATCCTGCTGCTCAGATGGTAGTCCCAACACCTCTAGATGTCTCTCTATGTGACGCAACCAGTTAGCAGAATCAACTGGCGTCCCTAGTCCATCGAAAGTGTCCAACCTCAACGCATTCCACTGATGCAGACCCATCACACCCACTGCCGGCAAGGTCGCAGGAATGACCGCAGGCGCGGCTCAGGTGCGGGGTGGAGACGGGTTTCTGAACCGTGAAGCAACCTCTTCCTCTCGATCCCACCGGATGGCCTCTCGGCGCAGATTCCGTTCCTCGGACGGGGCACTGACTGGCCGTCCGGCTCTGCCGCCACGACCACGACCACGGCCTCTACCCTTGCCATCTCTATATAACATAAATAAATATATAGAGTCACACATAACACACAATTAATAATCGAATCAAGACAATAATACGGATGCGATGCAAAACCCATCCCCATCTATCGTGCTCGGTGTGTCAAATTTAATATTTTCACTACCACGGACCTCTGACCCGCTCGATACCAATCAGAACACCCCAGCCTAACTTAGGCCCGAAATGCTACTAAAAATCCACAATATAACAACAACTAATATAAGTTACCTAAAAATTTCGGCATAATCTCCTTTGTTTATTAACCAGATAACAGTTCCAATAAGTATGAATAGCACAAGTTCTAAATAATGAACGGAAAGATAATATCAAATGGTACTAAGTCCTTATTACATTTAATCTGATGAAATATAAACTGAACCAATTAAGCTAACAAGCCAACAAGGTTATCATGACTGTCTTTATTTCTTATTGAAGGAATAGTGCACGTACAACGAAACTAATCCCTTTTTGATCCCATGTATGCCATTCTCACATTGGTACCTAAAACAAATAAACAAACAGCAAGAGTGAGTCCAACGACTCAACAAGTATATCAACACCAATAACAATGATCATTAACTGACAAGTTAAACAATTAACATAGAACATCATGCTATGCAATATGATCAAAAGCTTCTCTTTCTCATCTCTTTCGCATTTTACCGTGACGCGGGTGTGCATCCGTCAATGCACACCCATGCCTGCACCCTCCAGTGCAGGGACCAGTGCCCACACTCCGCAAGTGTGGGGACCTCGATGCTTAATCACCACATGACCAAGACTTCAACAATTCTCAATATGATGCGTATATGTGAATGTATCAACAAGATAACGTGCATTCACCATACTACGCATCAACCAATCTCATAAATGCCATAATGTAAACAGAACATAAATAGCATTCTCAATTCATCACTTACTCATACTCACAATTTAAACAATCATGATTCAACCATCATCCAAACAATTCAAGAAATCCATAAACATACAGATTTTCACATCATAAATATACTTGCCTCAACCGCGAGAAAATGAAGAACACGTAGAAGGCACAACCCCCGGAATCCGCTCTCCTCCTGAATATTTAATTAATAATTACTAACATAACAGTAACGGGTTTCTAGATACAAAATATCAGCAACCCCAATTACCCCAACAATTTATCTCAATTAAATCCCCAACTCCCCTCGGCCAAATCTGCCCATCCACAGACAGCCGACTTCAAAAATCCATAACATCCAGTACGTAAATCCAAATTAAGAGTTCTCAGACTTTTTGGAAAGATAATTACATTATCTAAATAAACTTAGTTGGGGAGCCTCTCTGATTCTGCCATTTTCTACCCGATCCAAACCATTTTCTAAACATCAAAATTCACATCGGACTCTCTGGACAGCGCACTAAAACAACCATAACTTTCGCCCAGATCGTCGAAATCCGGACTTCTTGACCTTTCTGGAAAGCTAAGAAAATTATCTACAACTTTCCTAACATGAAGAGTTTCTGAATCGCCCTACTTTTCGTCGCCCAACCTGAAATACCCAAATCTGTCCAAAACTCCCCCGATCTGCAGAACAGCCGCACTAGAAAATTCATAACTTTCGCTACACAAATCGGAATAACGCGTTCTAGCACTACCTGGAAAGATAATTAAGTTCCCTACAATTCTCTAGAATAGGTCCAGACCTGAATCCTGACGGATCTAACCCAAAACCGCCGATTAACCCAAACTGTCACAGCGGTCCAGAAAACCGATGAAATCTAACTCGATTAAAAAACTCATCTAGAGGACTAACGGAGGTTACCCTTGACGACACGATGAAGAACGCGACGAACTCGACGAAGAACACGATGCACTCGCCCACGATCTCCTCCGCGAACTCCTCCTCTCCTTCCTTTGGATCCACGCGGTGCTAGGACGGCGACGACGTCGGTACACCGGGAACGAGGAGACGTTGGGCTGCAGTGGCGCGGTACTCCGGCGATGACTCGGCGCACCGGGAACGACGGCACTCCGCGGCGAAGGACGGCGACCACCACGGCGCAGCACGGCAAGCGGTGGCGGGGGCACAGAGAGGCGCGGTGGCGCGACGGCTTGCGGCCGCCGGTGAGGGGCGGAGGCAGCGGCGAGGCGGGCGGCGGCGAGGCAGGGGGGCGGCTTGGGGTTAAAAGGTGGCCTCCCTCCCTCTTGGGCCAAGAAAACCCACCGGCCGAGGCCTAGGCCCAGTTGCCTCGTAAATTGAAAACCCCTTAAACAAAAATATTCTTAAACTTTTCCTTCTCGGTCCCTCTCTCTATTAGGTATTTATTTAAACAGTTAAATAACAATTAATAAAACACAATCTGGGGTATTACAGATGCATAATGCGGTTCGGTTCGGCTGGACTTGGTCGATTGCGGTCAGGAGTGCTTAGGACGCTTGTTTTCCTTCTTGATCGGTCGATTTAGGTATTTCATGCATGAGCACCTTTTGTTGATGTTAATGTTGATTATCCTGTTTCGTGCAGTGCTATGTGACAGTTTGCTTGTCTGTGTGGCTGCAGGAATTCGGAGCTAGGTCGTGGTGAGGCGTGGGAGGACCGGGACTAGGCACAGGAGGTGTT
Source organism: Bonia amplexicaulis (assembly GCA_036346245.1). Classification (NCBI taxonomy): domain Eukaryota; kingdom Viridiplantae; phylum Streptophyta; class Magnoliopsida; order Poales; family Poaceae; genus Bonia; species Bonia amplexicaulis. The sequence goes on along the minus strand of CM070752.1, from coordinate 7,297,148 downwards.
GAGGTCCAGACGGTCGGAGACGTCGAAGATGATCGAGGCTGCTGAGGTGGTTGCGAGCCGGGAGACGAGGAACCGGAGCTGGAGCTGCCGGAGGTGGACACGACGGGCAGCGGCGAGGTGGACCGGGACTAGACTCAGGGAGGAGTCGAGGTCCAGACGGTCAGGATGCCGGGTGCAGTCGTATGCAGCGGAGCGGACTGGGACTAGACTCAGGGAGGAGTCGAGGTCCAGTCGGTTGGAGTCAGGTGTGGTCGTGCGTGATCGACAAGAAACGAGGAAGCTTCTCGGAAGATGCAGCAGGGACGTTTTGGTGAATACGCAAGGCTGCACTAAAGGAAGTGGATTTGGTTAGAGTTAGCGGGTAAAGCGTTAAGGCTTAATGGGCAAAGCAATTGGTGAACCCATTATGAAAGGATATAAATAGGATGCATGTCTCCTGGTGGAGGGGGGTCATGAAGAGGAGTTAGGGGCTTTAGAAGAGTTGGTTTTGCTTTTTCTTTTTCAGTTGTGGAGTTGGTGAGGAGTGCAGAAATTTGTTTTGCCTTTGTTCAACTGCGTATGGGGCAGAAGTAGTGTTCTTGTGTTGTGTTCATCTCAGGGTGTGAGAGAGATGGCTTGAGTTGGATGTAGCAAGATCCTGTATAATCTTTCATCTCTATGAATCCGATTTATATTTTATTTGTCTGAGATGAGTTAGTTTTTGCCTCTGTTCTTTGTTTGCGGTTCACAGTTCCTCTCGGTTCTCGTTGATTAGAATTGATTTTCAGTTTTCAGCAGCTGTTCTGTTTTCAGCAGCTGACCAATTCTTCAGTTTCAGCCAGTTCAGTCTCTTCTTTTTCGGTTTTTGGTTCCGTTTGCAAGCCCAGTTTTTCTTTTGATCTTCGGTTTGCTGCTGGCTCTGTTTTCATTCTGCAGCGTTATGTTTCAGGCTTTATCTTTCAGAACAACCGACTGCAGGTTTCAGCCAAGAGCCATTTCAGCTTTTGTGCCATTTTTCAGCTGAGTGTGTTTTATCTTTTTCGGTTGATTTGCAGACAGCTCCTTGCCGAGCAACAAGTTTCAGTTCATGCTTTGCAGTTCCTTTTTTTTGTGTTTGCAAGTTTTTTTCCAGTTTGGTTCAGTCTTTATTGCTCCCAGCCAAGTCAGTTTCAGCTCTCTTTTGCCGAGCTTTGTTGATCTGCTGCCCAGGTTTCTTTTCTGAAAATTGCTCGGCTACAGCTGCTGTTTTTGCCGTTTTCAAAGTCTCCTCTAGTTCAGTTTGTGCTTGAATCAGTAATTACTGTGCAGTAAGCTTTAATTGGTATTCACTGTGCAGTCTCACTACAGTTAGCTGTTTTTGTTATGCTTCTTTGCAGTAAGCTATCTATTTCAGTTCTGTCAGCAGTAGTCTCTATGCTTTCTTTCAGTGTTGTAGGTTTTGATCCTTTTGGTCCTTGATAGAATTTATTTGCTCCTGCTTGTTACTCCAGTGAACACTCTCAGTCCTTGTGCTAGTTTGATCTTATGACATCCAGTCTTTTCAGTGTATGGCAAAATTGGTTTCAATTTTCAGTGAGCAATCAAATTTCTTGCTTCATAGCTCTTTAGCTAACGGAGAAGAAATTTTGTGTAAATACCTAGGGAGGTATTTTTAAAAGGCACCATTCACCCCCCTTTGTTGCCGTTTCCGATCCTACACTTCCCGTCAAGGTTTGGGATGTGTTCTATTGCAAGAAGATAGAGTGGTGGCATATGCATCATGCCAGCTAAGACCACATGAGTGCAATTATCCTACTCATGATTTGGAATTAGCAGCCGTAGTGCATGCCTTGAAGATCTGGCGTCATTATCCCATCGGTAACCGTTGTGAAGTATTCACGGACCACAAGAGCTTGAAGTACATTTTCACTCAAGCAGAACTCAATCTAAGGCAGCGAAGATGGTTGGAGTTGATCAAGGATTACAACATTGGGATTCACTATCATCCGGGCAAAGTAAATGTCGGGGCAGATGCGCTAAGCAGAAGGTCCTATGCAAACAGTGTTTTGTCAGAGGAAGACCAGATCTGACTTCAGGAAGGAGTCTCCCGTCTGAGTTTAAATCCAGTGGATCAAGGTATTCTCGCAGCTTTGGAGATTCAACCTGCTTTACCTGATCAGATCAAGGAAGCCCAAAAGGTTGATGAAGATATCCAGAAAATCAGGAAGAATATGAGAAGAGGCAAAGCCCCAAGATTCAGTGAAGATGAGAATGGAACCGTCTGGATTGAAAACCGCATCTGTGTGCCCAATAATCAAGAGATTAAGAAAATGATTCTTTAGGAAGCTCATGAAACTCCATACTCAATTCACCCAGGTCGTACCAAGATGTACCAGGACCTTAGGGAAAGATACTGGTGGGTCAATATGAAAAGAGAAATTGCAGAATTTATTGAAGCTTGTGATACCTGCCAGAGAGTCAAGGTAGAACATCAGAAACCTGCAGGACTTTTGCAACCCTTACTAATACCAGATTGGAAGTGGGAAGAAATTGGCATGGATTTCATAACCGGACTCCCTAGAACTCAATCCGGCTATGACTCAATCTGGGTGGTAATTGACAGGTTGACTAAGGTAGCTCATTTCATACCTGTCAAGACTACTTACTCGAAGTAAGTTAATGAAACAGATATATCCGTAATTGTATGCTTACATGGAGTTCCCAAAAAGATAGTATCAGATAGAGGAAGTCAGTTCACCTCCAACTTTTGGGAGAAACTTCATGAAGAATTAGGGAGTAAGCTTAATTTCAATACGGCTTATCATGCCCAAACAGATGGCTAAACAGAGCGAGTTAATCAAGTGCTAGAAGATATGTTGAGAGCTTGTGCTCTGGATTTTGGAAATAGTTGGGATCGTTCATTGCCCTATGTTGAGTTCTCGTTGAACAACAGTTATCAGGCCAGCTTGCAGATGGCACCTTTTGAAGCACTGTATGGCAGGAAGTGCAGAACGCCTTTACTTTGGGAACAGCCTGGAGAATTTCAAGATGCAGGACCAACCCTACTTCAAGATGCTGAAGAAAAAGTAAGGAATATCAGAGACAGATTGAAGATAGCCCAATCCAGACAAAAAAGTTATGCCGACAATCGTCGTAGAGACTTGACCTTCAAAGTTGGAGACTACGTGTATCTCAGAGTATCTCCGCTCAGAGGAGTCAAAAGGTTCCAAGCTAGGGGAAAGCTTGCACCAAGATTTGTGGGACCATTCAAGATCTCAACCCGCAAAGGAGAAGTTGCACACCAGTTGGATTTGCCGCAAAGCATGTCACGTGTGCACAACATCTTCCATGTCTCTCAACTGAAGAAATGTCTCAGAGTATCTGTAGAGAAAGCAGACCTGGAGACTCTTGATCTTCAGGAGGATCTCTCTTACCAGGAGCAACCAATAAAGATTCTTGAGACGATAGAGCGTTAGACCAGAAGGAAGACCATTAGATTTAGCAGAGTCCAGTGGAGTAATCACATAGAAGACGAAGCAACCTGGGAACAAGAAGAAGACCTGAAAGCCTACCATCCCCATCTCTTTGCTAGCTAGTTCAAATCTCGAGGGTGAGATTTCTCTTAAGGGGGTAGGTTTGTAACATCCTAAAAATTTTATTTGCCAATTATTTGTTTTTTTGGAATTTATTTGGATTTACTGGTTTTTATTTTAGAAGTCTGGAGTAAGAAAATTTAATTTAAACATTTCCTTGAGCTAAAGAGAGTTTATTTTGCTTTCTCCTTGATTTATAGTAATTTTGAGAATTTTCTAGAATTTAAAATTCAACCTTAAAGCTAAAAGGTTTTTTGTAAATATTAAAAGACCATATTTAAGTTAAAAATATTTTTCCTAAGTCTAAAATAGATCCAGGAACTTTTATGAATTTTTTCTGAAATTTTTAGACCTTATTTACTATTTTCTAAGTATTTTTGAATTTTCTAGCCTTTTCTGAAAATCAAAATAAAAAATAACACTTCCTCCTCTCTCCGGCCGACACGTGGATGGTCCAGATCGAGCCACGTCCTACGCGCCCCGGCCCATCCTCACCGTCGCCGCACCCCGCCTTCCTCCTCCCTCGGGGCGACAAGTGGACAACCCAGATACACTGCGCCCCACCTCACTTCGCATCCCTACCGTTCACCCCGCCTTCCACCCCACCTGCCCGATCTCTTTCCCTGCTGTGTGGCATCATCCCTACCGCCCGCGCCTCCACTCTCCCCCCTCTCTCTCTCTGCCACCTCGGGCCCACCTGTCAGGCGCGTCTCCTTCCCCGCCCCTTCTTCTTCCTCCAGCCGCCGCCATTGCCGCCGCACGTGGGCTCCGTTTCTTCTCTCCTTTATTGGCGCACGAGTGCCCCTCTTCACTCTGCACTCCCCTCCGCCCGTTTCCCCTCCGGCTTAAATCCGCATTCCGCCGTTTCTAGCCAACTTAACGCCGGCGAGTAACCGGCCGCCATTACTCCTCCCTGCGCCTATTTAAGCCCTTTCCCGAGCCGTCCTCCCCTCCTTTTGCCTCCCCCGTGCACCAACGCTCCTTTTCCCCCTCTCCCCCGCGCCCGAGCTCCCCGTGCCATGTTTCCCATTTCCGCTGACGAGCGAGCTCCGGCAAGCAATCGCTGCCGCCTCGGCTACTTCCGCGCCACGCCGACATCGTCTTCATCTTCCTCATGCCCCGGCGATCATCCTCCGCCCCTCTGCCGAGTGAAACCGCCGCCGGATACCCCTCGCTGCCGACACCCGTGCGCCGCCACCTCATCTCATCGCCGACAGCCTTCCGGTGATCGCCGAGCGTCACCTCAGGTACCGGCGACCTCCCCGCCTCCTCCTTTTGCAGCTGAGCACCTCGGCCGGCCATGTCGCGTCAGCTCCCGGGCGTGCGTGGCAGACGTGTGGCTGCCGTGTGGCAGCCCAGTGGCGGCCACGTCAGCCCGATTGTCCCGTCACCGCAATCACCGAGTCCACGGTAGACCGAGCCAAACCGCGAACCCAGTCCACCATGAACCTGGCCCCCCCTGTCAGTGTAATAAGACCTTTTTCAATGTAAAAATAATTCAGCCGAAAAATAAAATTGATGCTGACGTCATAAATGGATTTTTCAGTATAAAAATAATTCAGAAAATCAGTCTTTTTCTTTAGTATTAAACTTCTGGAAGCCCGTATTTCTTCATTTTAACTCCGATTTAACCCGTTCAAATTTCTAAATCTTCTAAAATCATAAAATATTTGTTTTTGGACTCTTTTTGAATTTTTGAGTTTTATTTGAATTTTATTTGAATTTATTTTAGTTCTTCCCGTGTAGACTACGACGAATCCGGAGAGTTTTACTTCGACGAATCGCAGTAGGATTTCGAGCAAGGCAAGTTAAACCTTTGATCATGTTGTTCCTATTATTTTAAATTATTTATGTTATTTTTCAAATTATTATGCATGCATACTTTTATTCAATCTAGTTTAAATTCAGTTTAAACTCTAGTTATGCCCAACTCCTTTGTGTGTGGCCAAGTTTGATATTGAACAAATATGCCTTGTCACCATAGCTGAAAACCTAGTTTGTACATTAGTATTAACTGGGAATTTTATAGAATTGCTTAGCCATGCTTAGAATAATGTAGGTGGGAAGAATTGTTTCACACAAAATGATGATTGATAAAATCTATTCTTGACTTTGGTGAGTCAAGAAAGTCTATGAAATTTTGATAAAATAAAATTATAAAATCTGGTTTAGACTTAGGCATTGGTATGGTGGTGGGGGCTTGCTGGCATGCACTGTTGTTTGGTGACACAATGTCGATTGCCAGGCACGAGGGGTATGTGGTTAGGTCTAAGTCAAATTAAGGACCGGTCTGTGAGCTACTACTAGAAAGTCACACCGTACTACCACAAGTCTGGTATGGGACAAACCTGGCTAAATAATTTGTGAAGTTCCATCTTGGTTTCACTATAGGCTGAATGTGGGCGTGGCGTAGGCCGCGAGAAGTCTCACATGGCACAAGAGGGGGCTCTAACATGTGGATTCATGTTGTGGTGAAATCTTAGTGACGGCATAACTAATTTGGTAATGGAACATTGTAACAACCTTGTCATGTGTAACATCCCAAAATTTGGTTTCCTGCATTTTGTTGGCATTTAAATTTCTTTTGAATGTTTAGTTGAAATCTTTTTGAGATTTGTGGCATACAAATTAAATTTCAAAGAGTAAACCCAAATGCAAGCAATAGAAAACTAGAGTTTTAAATACGAATCTGAAAAGATGATCCAGAATAAGAGAAAAGGAACTCGATTTAAAATATAAAATCTCATGTTTTGGGAATAATGACATAAAGAGCAATAAAAGTGAATGAATGAAATACAAACACTTATACATACATATATATATATACACACAATTTGTACAAAGAAAAGTTTAACAATATAAGAAATAAAATATATGTATATATTTGTGCACGTATAACCTGAATAATAATAATAATAGAAGCTCATTTAATAGCCACAAATTTAAAAGTTTACTTTTAAAATGTCGAGCAAGAATTGAAATTTATACTCATAAATGTGGAAAAAGAAATTTAAATTAAATCTAGAAAATCAAAACAATATTTTGCTTGAGCTTTCCTTTTCCCTTTTTCCCCATTTTCCTTTTTCTCTCTCTCTTACATGTGGGCCCCCTCCTTTTCTTTTCTTCTTTTCCTCCTCCTTTTCTCCCTCGGCCGATGGGCCCACCCCCAGTGCTGCCTCTTTCTCCCTTTCTCCGCCGCCTTGCCCTCTCCTTTTCCCCGCTGGACCCCCCTCTGCTCGCTTCGGCCAAAGCCGTGCGACACGGTCACGCGATCCAAGCTGAGCAACGGTGTAGGGACATCATGACCGAGTCGCCTTGCCTCCGCCGCCATTGCCGCCCGACAACCGCCGCCGCCGACGCCGCCCGACACCGCCGCCGTCTCTGCTGGTGCAGGCTCGTGGTCACCGCGCCGGCCACCTATAAAGCTCGGGATCCTCCCCAATCGCTTCGCCGCATTCTCTACATCCTCCCACCGAAAGCAATTGAGCACAGGGCCCTTCAATCGCCGGCGAGCCATTTCCTTCTCGAGCTCCGGCCATCCGCCCGCGTCGATTGGAGCAACCTCGAGCAATTTCACCGAGCCGAGCATCCTCGGGACATCGCGAAGCCACCCCACCATCGGCCAAGCTTCTCCCGGCTCCTCTTCACCGCACTGCACCCTCTTCGATCGCCATCGCCGCACGCCGCGGACCTCCTGACCATCCTCGAGCTCCATCGACCCCAAGGTAGCTTTCGACTGTGTCAAGATGCTCCCGTAAAATGAATCGGATTATTATGCCCTGTGTCGCCGTATCACCACCTCCCCTGTTCCACCGCCGCCTTCGGTCGCCGCCGACCGCCGCCACCGTCGAATTGGCCGGCAAGACCTCGCCCAGAGATAGGCGCAAGCGCGAGCAACCCATTTCGGGGATGCCCACGCCCGGCCACCGCTCCCTCCGCCGGCGGCAAACTCGCCGTCCATCGGCCGGAGGAAGAAGAAGGGCGGTGGCGTTAGTATAAAGAGTATATTACCCTATAGGGTAAGATAAATCCCGCCTCTCCGTGGCTAGCACCTCTATTCTCTTCCCTGCCCCTCCCACGCTGCTCGAGCCCCCGCCACGCTCACCGAGGTTGAGCCCATTTTCTTTATTCCCGACGACGGTGGGCCCCACCGCCGGCCGACCGCCGTGTGCGCTGCTCACGACCACGGTCCCACCGGTCACCGCAGAAGGGGCGAGCTGCCGCCACCCGGCCCCACCGCCGGCGCCCGCGTGGGTGACGCGTGGGTGAGCCACTACCGCCGGGCCCCACCTGTCAGCGCCCGCATGAGCGCGGTCACTGACAGTTGGCCCCACATGTCAGATTTTGTTATTTTTTAGGATTTAACCAGACCGTAATTCCAAATTGAATGAAACAAATTTCTAAATTCATCTAAATTCAAGATCTATCCAATGGAACCAGAACCAATATTTTTGAAGCTTATTTGAAATTAGAAAATAATTTAGAAAAACTAATAAATTTAACAAGATTATTGAAAGATTTAAAGTTAGACTAGACCATATATGGCTAAGTAAAGTGGTTTGAGCAATCATCTAAAAGGGCTAATTATTAAATTCAAAACCAATAAATATGACTTAGCTAAATTTTCACACCTAATAAAGGCTACTCTTAACTATAATATATGCCCTAATATTCATCATATCGCCATTAAATAACTCCCCATGGTAGATTTAGATAAATAGTGATATTGCATTAAGAATTTGTAAGACAAGCCTTGTTAGACAAATAAAATATGAACTAGAAATAAAGCTAAACGTTGTAAGCGTTGCTTAAATAAAACTTGAGCCCTGAATATAGCACTCGACAAAATAATGCTGCACTAATCTCGTACATTGAATCATGAGTCTGACCTGACTCATGGAACTTCCTAAATAAATATACAAATAATAAAAAGAGATTATTAATAAAAAGACCGAATCATCGTATTCTGCCACCGACCTTGCCCCAAACCACCCGGATCACCCATTAACTCATAATAAAACTAAAATTGAGTTTATTCGGATTTATTTTGGATCTTTTGAGTTATTTGCCTTTATATTGAATTCAGTTGCTTAGCACGTAATTAGAACTGGAGTTCTGAAGAATCGAGGAATCAAGTGAGATCAAGTGCAAGTGAAGATAAAGATCAGAAGCTCCGCCCTTCGAATGAGATCGCTTTGAGTGAGCTCAAGGCCGCGGTAGACCGCGCCAGACGAGTCAATACTTTGATCATATTGAACCTACTTTCTGCAAATTACTTTTGTTTAAATTATCAAATTGCATGCTATTAATTTATATGCAAGTACATGTTTAATTTAAGATCCTAGTTATATGACCAAGTTTACCTTAACTAATATTACACCCTCTTTGGAATACTTGATTATGTGAACCTTGTCACCCTAGCAAAATTATAATAGTAATCTTTCGAAAATAAGTCCGTAACTATATGCCATGCTTAGTATTGCTTAGAAATTCACGGGCGTGAGAACACCTAAGCATCTCTTTCAAACATGTGAGAATTTTGTTGGGCGATCGTTGTGATGATGGTGGTATATGTTGGTATGAATATTTTATGTTCCCAAAGACCCCACATGCTTAAATATCTGGGCGGATGGTTGGAGGGTGTGAGTGTTTGAAGGGTGCCGTGATAGCACAAATAATATTGTGATAGAATGGTGCCGTGATAGCACAAAGGGATTGTGGTAGAACCGTCCAGATAGTCCCTAAGGTACAACAAGACAACAAGACAACCACATCTTTGGCAAAGTGTGGGTGGCTAACTAATTTGCATCGACTTAGTAAGAGTTGCGCCGGTGTGAACACGGGCGGGTAGAGGATGGCCACATCCTCCGACGTGACAGCGCAAGAGGGGCTTCGGAAGGGTGGTCGCATCTGAGGAAGTGGAAACCTTAGCGGATGTAACTCTGCTAGGAAAAATGCATTGTAACAGTCCTGTGATAGTCTACTCAACTGCATGGCTAAGGAATCATGTGGGGCAACGAGCAGATCTATCTCTTGTGGGTAAAGTGTACAAACTCTGCAGAGTCAAAACTATTCGAATAGCCGTGCCCACGGTCAAGGGCGGACATGGGAACTTAACTAGATATAGTTCTGTTTCAAAAACTTGTGGGTGGAAATGGAAAGTGGAGGGCAGAGAAAGGCCCTTATTTGAGTTGTCCTCGGTGTCGTCCCAGTGGAATTGTCCCGGTGTCGTCCCGGTGGTAATGTAAGCGGTTATAATTTGAAAAGTTAAGCATATGGTGCAGAGACTATGAAATGGTGGATAGAATCTGGACCCCTATTACTATTGCATTATGTCACATTATGTTTTGTTTAAATGGCTAAGTCTCAGGAAGTTTTTATGTATTATATTTCAAAAGCAAATAATGGCAATGCTTCTCCTAAAATAAAATGCCAGGAAAAATAAATAGGGTCGTAAGAAAAGAAAATGACTGTTGGGTAAATACTTAACAATGCTTGATGGATTCGTGTCGATTATAAATAAGGGAATGGTAGAAAGGAGCCTAAGAGAAATAAATTGGTGGAGTCTAAATGAATATATAGGCTAGATGGATGATTTAAATGATTTTAGAAGGTTAGAAGGGCGTAAGGGTAATTACTAGAATTAATGGGATTAACAGGATTTGATCTAGATGGATGAACTGAATTTGTGGAAATTTGGAGATATGATAATTGATGTATGAATTTGATCAATGATATATTTGGTGGAGAAGTATCGATGAATTATATTAGAGAATCATAGAACTCAGAATGAAGAGTTGAGAAATAGTGATTACAAGTTGGATTATTAGGAATTTGGAGTACAAAAGGTATTGGTGGATCAACTAAATGACGTCACTGGTTGTTCGGAATTTTAGACAGCAATCATTATAGAAAGTATTTGATCGGTGGATTAGCTAAATGATGTCATTAGCTGTTTGGAGTGTTAGACAGCAATCAACCTAGAAAGTGTATGCTCGGTGGATTAAATAAGCGATGTCACTATGTTCGGTGGATTAACTAAATGATGTCACCGCTGTGTCTTAGACAGCAATCAGTAAAGAAAATATGTCTTTGGTGGATTAAGTCAATTATGACACTCGCCGTGTGGAGTCCTAGGTTGCAACTATAACACTAGGGCTTGATAATGATACCAAAGAGAAACTGCTGGCAAATAAAACAACCCGAGCCTTTCCTTCGATAAGCCATGCATACTATGTAATTGCATTCTGTGTATTGGATCGCGGAGCACGGTGGTTAGTGTGCTCACACTCGCTCTCACAACAAATCCAGAGTCAAGGATCAAATCACGGTGCATCAGCAACACTACAGATCATGATGATAAAGAAGATGAAGATGTCAAGGACTAGGTCGCGAACCTCCAGTTGGCTGCCTGTGGGCAAGTCTTGAGGGTTCCCCTATGTGCTTCGTTCTTCCGCTGCTGCAATTTTCTGATTTCGGCCTAATCGGCCCATGTGTAAGTTTACTATTATATTTATGCTTCCGCATGATATGTAGTTGATATTCATTTCTGTAGCTGTGAGCACTATCTACTGATTCAGGGAATAGTGCAATAAATCACAGAGGATTCTGGATGTAAAATCTGGGGTCTGACATCATGAACTCTCCGCAACACACCTAAGGCAGTGTGTTAATCGCGTGGTAAAAAGAGAGGACATATCTTGTGGGTAAAGTTGTACACCTCTGCAGAGTAACAAACTATCCTGGATAGCTGTGTCTACGGTCAAGGACGTGCTGAGTATGGTTTTTCATAGATTAGACTTTGGTTTTGATAAAATCGGGTTTATGGAAAATTTGGTTATCTTTGGAAAAGATGGTCCTGGTGGGATACCCGAGAATATGTTAGTGTTGGTTGGAGCCTCACTAACGTTATTATCTTGTTAAATTCTGTTTTTAATTACTGTATCAAATACAACTGTTGTTATACTTATGGTGTTTACTTCAAATATTGCTATTTTATGCAAATAACCATATTATGCCATCCTTTGTAAATCCTTATGCATGCATCAAATCTGTTAGACCTCCTGGTGTAACTTGTGGAGTATGTTTGTACTCAAAATGATGTATTTTTGTAATTTTTGGGATTTTCTAGAATTTTCTACAATTTTTAACATATTTTCTGAATTTTCAAAAGCTGTGAACAGTAACGGGCTCGGCCTAGGTGAACAGTGCAGCCCAGCCCGCGTGCACAGTGCGGCGGCAGCGGCGGCGGCCCGTCGCGGCGGCCCACGGCCACGCACGCGGGTGGCGGCTCAGCGGACGCCACCATCGCCCGATGGGCGACACGCGTGTGCCATGGACGAGCGCGATCGCACGACTGCGAGCGCTCGGATGATCCGTTATGAAGATCCAACGGCTACGTTTTATACCGGCCGAACGGCTGGATTAGAACAGCTTCGACGCCCCGGATGCGACCACGTCGCCACCCGGGTCGTCTTCTTCCTCGCGCCAGCCCCTTTCCCAGCCGAGGGCAGAGGCAGCGCCCCCATGGCCGAACGGCGAGGCTAGGGCACTGGGGAGAAATTAGCTTCTACAGAAAGGTTGCGGGGAGGCTAAAGATTATATTTCTCGGTTCTAGAGGCGACGAGGATGACCGGAGCAGGTCGGCGACGGCCGAGAGAAGAAAATCTCCCACGGCGGCGCTACAGAGATTCAGGGATATCTGGCCTAATCCGGCTATGTTTTATCCATCTATGGGGTGCTAGCAAGCTAGGGGAGGTGACAGCCAAGCTTAGGGAGAACCCTAGTGGGCTAGCCACGGTGAGGTCATTGAGGTCAGCGGCGGCCTCCGACGCCAAAGCGTTAGGCCAACGCTCGACCTCCGGCGAGCCTGCCGATGTGATCAGTAGGTGGTAGGGAGCGTTTCAACGAAAGCAATTGGATTCTAATCAACTCAATCGGTAGATTGGCTGTTAGGGCTCACCGGCGCAGGGGAGAGGCTCGACGGCGACTCCGGCGACCAGAGCTCGATTGTTTTGGTGAGAAGCTTTGTGGGGCTGCCAGGAATATCGGGGAAGTGAAGGAAATGGGTTTTGTGCGCTGTATAAGCCGTTGCCCCCGCGCGGTTTCTCGGCTGCGCTTGGCCCACGTCGGCGGCAGAGGGAAAAGTCCGGGCAGCGCGGGAATGGCAAGGGGGAGAGGTGGCACAGCTGCCCTGCCCCTCCCTTGACTCCAGCTGGCTGTGACCGCGAGAAGACTCGCGAAACCGTGCGCTGTAGCGGCGGTGAGGACAGCGAGCATGCTTGCACGCCGCGCGAGGAGAGGAGCTGGGGTCTCTGTGGCTGGCAGGTGGGACCACGGAGCTGGCGATGACGTCGACGAAGCGAGGAGCGGTGCCGCGAGCTTGCGGTGGGGAAGGCGACGCGCGGTCCCCGGCTTCGGCGCGAAGGGGAGCGGCTCCCACGCTGCAGCAGCCAGCACGGTCGAAGCAGTTTTTCCAAAAGGGAAGGCGTAATTCGTGAAACTTTTCGAATTGGGTAAATTTTCATAAACTCATAAAAATTCAAAATAAATTTAAAAAATTCACAAATTTTTCAGAGATGTATTTTACAGGGATGTTTCACCTACCTTGTTTCGTTTCCGCTGTCGTACTTTTGTAATGTAAACCTTGGCCTGATCGGCCTATTGTAAAGACTTCGCCTCTTAAAGGCCTAACTTCAACTGTGTTATGTAATAATATTATGGCTTGGTAAATTCTGCGTTGTATGAAATGATTCAGCTGTGTACATTACCTACTGATCCAGGGAGTAATGTAGTGAAACACATTGGATTCTGGATCGAAAAATCCGGGTCTGACATAGCTGGTATCAGAGCATACGACTGTAGGGTAAAAACCTTAGTTGGTCGTTAGAATCTAGGATTGCGGTTGTTACAAAACCTACAAAAAGAATTTCTTACAAATATAGCGTTATATTTCTGCTCGCATCCTTCCTAGATCTACTCTAATCTACTTTTCAGTTGATATTTTGAAAATTATTAACGCTAGTATTTAATTTCAGATGGCAGGAGCTGCAGACTCAGGACACTGGGACTTCTTCGCTCACGGAGTGCGTGAGGGAGAGTTTGCGGATATACTTCGCAAACTACTTCCCTACTTGGGCTACGAGGACGCGCCCATCTACCGCGGACGGAGGACCAGGATAGGAGGAGACGAGTCCTGGTTGGTGGAGATCTTCATTTACCCCCGGCGCGAGGGAGACCAGTCTCACGTGTTCCGGACCACCCACAGGAGGAGCTTGGTGGCAGCAGCTTTACAGGACGCTGCCCGTCAGGCCGCGGCTTGACTCTGTGAGATCCACGCGACGCTGGTCCTAGAGTCTCCTTTCAGCTACAACCCACTACGGACGGAGCACACAGTGCAGCGGTGCAGTCGACAGAGTTGGAGGACGACCCGAGACTTACACACGTGTGGACCTCACCCGGCCATGGGTGCAGCCCACGTGGTGGCGCAGGAGGAGATCACCGCACTTCGGGAGCACCTCCTCGCCCGCCACATCGAGGTGGACTCCCTGAGAGAGCAGCTCGCCCAGTGCAAGCGAGCCTTGGCAAAGGCCAAGGCAGAGGCAGCTGCTGCCCGCACTCAGACTCAGCAGACGCCTACGCCAGCCGTAGCTCCAGCACCCCCACCAGGTTCCGGAGGACTGCGCACCAGACTCACGGCACGCAAGAGCGTGCGGCCCCCAGGTCCACAGTCTGCTCTACGCCGGGGAGAGACTCGACGCAGCCGTTCGCGCTCTCACTCCGACACCGACCCGTCTGAGTTTAGTGGTAGCCGGTCCCGTTCCCAGTGTACTGATTACACCCCTTCCAGTCCCAGTGTTGGTGACATGGAGGAATAGGTATACGAGGATCAGTTAGTTCAATGCTTGCCAGTATTTTGGTAGTGTTAGCAAGCATAGGTCCTCGTCCTGTTAGTAGCAGTTGTGACAGTGTCTTAGTCCCGCGTATGTATGAACGCTAAAGTATGTGTATGTTTGTAAAAGCCCGGCATGGCTTGTGAAGCCTTAAAAAGATGGCTATGTGGTGTGTTGTCTGTGCTTAATGAAAAAATGGCCTTGTGTTTGAAAATTGTCTAGGGTTTGAATATTTGGATTTGATTCTTTTGTATGATGGTCTTGGGTTACTAGTCTTGTGGGGATTAGGATAAAAATTTGAAAGATTGCTAAAATGCCTGCAGATGGCCAGCCATAGAATTACTCGCGCACAAGCTGGTACAAACCCGGACATGCAGGCGGAAGTGGAAGCCGGTCAAGAGGCTCAGAACGCGGGTCGGGGAAGAGGCCCCAGTAAGGGGGTAAACCTCCCACCCCCACCGGCCAACCCGTCCATGGCACAGCAGACGCAAATTCTTCAAGCCATCCTCGCAGGCCAGTCAACCCACACCAATGTCCATGCTTCTGATCTGGGTGACTTCATCAGGACCCGGCCTCTTACCTTCTCCGGGGCAGATGAGCCTCTCGAGGCAGAGGACTGGCTACGGGACACCGAGAGGAAGCTCCGTCTAGCCAAGTCAGCAGAAGATGACTAGGTGATCTTTGCTACCCATCAACTCTAGGGAGCTGCTGCTGCCTGGTGGGAAAATTACTTGGCCACCAAGGGATACGAGGATACCCCCACTGAGCCAGTACCGCAAATATATCCTGGGCAGAGTTCAAGACGGCCTTCAAGGCTAATTTCGTTCCAGAGGGAGTGATGCGGATGAAGAAAAATGAGTTCCGCAACGTGAAGCAAGGTAGCCTATCCATCAGTGAGTATCTCACAAAATTCAACCAACTCGCCCGTTATGCTCCGAAGGATGTGGCAGATGAAAAAGAGAAGATCGACAGGTTCTTTGTGGGCATGAACGAAGAACTAAGGGTGTAGCTCATAATTCAGGACTTTCCTAGCTTTCACCAACTGGTGAATAAGGCATTAGTCCTGGAAAATGAGAAGAAGAGTCTGGAGGCTAGCATAGCGAAGGTGTGGCCCAGCGACCCCCGGGGAGGTTCATCCAAAGGTTTTTCAACAACCCTTCCTTTTCAGGATCAGCCCCGCCCCAGAATACCAGTCCGGTACCCCGTCCCAGTGGCAACACTTTCCAAACTCCCCGTCCTTCAGGCCAGTCTTCGGGGACCAATGCTACGGCCTCCGTCAGTTGTTACAGCTGTGGAGAGAAGGGGCATTATTCCTATCACTGCCCGCATCGGCAGAACACTCCCGTGAAGTTCAATCTAGGAACCACCCCCACTCGAGGCCAAGCGTCAGCACCAAGCAAGGGAAGTCAAACTCCTCAAGCCAACAGGACCACATCAACTCCAAACCGAGGGAGAGTTAACCATGTCACCGCAGAAGAAGCTGAGGAGGCTGCCGGAGTCTTACTGGGTACGTTCTCTGTCAAGACATTACCAGCACGTGTCCTTTTTGATTCCGGGGCGTCGCATTCATTTATAGCAAAGGGGTATGTGGATAAACTTAGACTGCCTATCCACCCATTGAAGAAAGCATTGGTGCTTAGTTCACCCGCAGGAATGATTAAGGCCACCTTAGTGTGTCCTGGGGTAGAAATTGTCATGGAAAGGTTTATATTCCTAGCGGATTTAGTTGTGCTAACCTCCCAGACCTTGGATATTATACTAGGGATGGGTGGTTAGCTAGACACCAAGGATACTAGATTGTGCCTTGAGGCGTGTTGTCGACCAAGTGCCCAGGATTGACCATTGTAGTAAAGGTGGACCGACCGTATCGGTGGGGCCGAGAAATATATCATTGTGAAGATGTGCTGCTGGAAGGAATAATAGTGGTACAAGATTATACTGAAGTTTTCCCTGAGGAACTACCCGGTATGCCACCAGATAGAGATCTCGAGTTTGTTATCAACTTGAAGCCTGGTGCTGCCCCTATCTCCAAGAGGCCATACAGAATGACCGTAGATGAGCTAGAAGAATTGAAGAAGCAACTTCATGAGTTACAAGACAAATGTTTTATCAGACCGAGTTCCTCGCCTTGGGGATCCCCGGTAATCTTTGTGAAGAAGAAGGATGGCACCGCTCGGATGTGTGTAGACTATCGGCCTTTAAATGAAGTAACCATCAAGAATAAGTACCCACTGCCTAGGATCGATGACCTATTTGATCGCCTTGGGGAGCCACGATTCGCAAGATTGATTTGAGGTCCGGTTATCACCAACTGAAGATTAGACCGGAAGACATCCCGAAGACTGCCTTCACCACAAGATATGAACTGTACGAGTTTACAGTTATGTCAGTTGGGTTGACCAATGCCCCTGTCTATTTCATGAATCTCATGAACAAAGTCTTCATGGATTACCTGGATAAGTTTGTGGTAGTATTCATCGATGATATTCTCATCTACTCCAAAACCGCAGATGAGCATGCTGAGCATTTACGCTTAGTACTGGAAAGACTGAAGGAACACCAACTCTATGCCAAATTCAGCAAGTGTGAGTTCTAGTTGCAGGACATCAGCTTCCTGGGGCATATTGTGTCTGCAGAAGGAGTGTCTGTTGACCCCGCCAAAATTGCCGCAGTAACGGAATGGCAGCAGCCTACCTCAGTCACTGAAGTAAGGAGCTTTCTTGGGTTAGCAGGATACTACAGGCGGTTCATTGAGGGGTTCTCCCGAATTGCCAGACCGATGACTCAGTTGCTCAACAAAGAGCGAGCATTTGAATGGGCCAAGGCATGTGAAGCAAGTTTTCAAGAACTGAAGAAGAGACTGACTACCACCCCAAAGTCTTTGGTTACGCTCGATGTACGTCAAGATTTTGAAATATACTGCGATGCGTCCCATCAAGGGCTTGGGGGTGTGCTGATGTAAGGAGGCAAGGTTGTGGCGTATGCATCCAGGCAGCTTCGCCCTCACGAAGCCAACTACCCAACCCATGACTTGGAGTTAGCTTCCGTGGTACATGCCCTGAGGATCTGGAGGCACTATCTCATTGGCAATCATTGTGATATCTACACAGACCACAAGAGCCTCAAGTACTTCTTCACCCAGTCACACCTTAACTTGAGGCAAAGAAGGTGGCTAGAGCTGATTAAAGATTATGACATGAGTGTCCACTACCACCCTGGGAAAGCTAACGTGGTGGCAGACGCTCTGAGTCGGAAGGCCTACTACAATAGCCTTATAGTTCAGGAGCACCAGCCTGAACTATATAAAGAGCTGAAAGCTCTGAATCTAGGGATCGTGGAAAAAGGAGCCCTAGCCACCCTGGAAGATCAAACAAGTATCGAAGAAATGGTAGAGGCTGCATAGAGAGAAGACCCAACTGTTTTAAGGTGGAAGAAATCAATAGAAGAAGGGAAGGCCCCTAAAATGACCCTGGACCATCAAGGAGTTCTAAAGTACGGAAACCGTGTTTACGTACCCCACCAAAAGGACCTTAAGGATCTGATGCTCCGGGAAGCCCATAACTCCACGTATTCCCTTCATCCGGGGAGTACCAAAATATACCAAGATATGAAACCATACTACTGGTGGCCGGGTATGAAAAGGGACATTGCTGAGCACGTCGCCTGCTGTGATGTCTGTCAAAGAGTGAAGGCTGAACACCAAAGGCGGCGGATCTGCATGTACCGCAAATACCTCAATGGAAATGGGAGGAAGTTGGCATGGACTTCATCATAGGATTCCCGCAAACAAAGTCAGGCTATGACTCAGTCTGGGTTATCATTGATAGGTTGACCAAGGTTGCCCACTTCATTCCCGTCAAGACAACTTATAAAGGGGATAAATTGGCTGAACTGTACATGTCCCGCATAGTGTGCCTGCACGGCGTACCAAAGCATTTTGTTTTAGATCGATGTTCCCAATTTACCTCACGTTTCTGGGCAAGCTTGCATGAAGCCCTAGGTACCCACTTAAATTTCAGCACTGCCTACCATCCTCAGACCGACGGACAAACAGAAAGAGTAAATCAAATATTAGAGGATATGCTCCGGGCATGTGCACTAGACTTCTTGAAGGAATGAGATAAATGTCTGCCTTATGCTGAGTTTGCCTACAACAAGAGCTACCAATCCAGCCTGAAGATGTCCCCCTTTGAAGCCCTGTATGGCAGAATGTTGCTCAATCTAACTCTTTCCAGAGAAAGCTTTTGACGACTGCGGTGAGGATTGCGATGAGTAGGCCACGTCTTACAGTCATTCGCCTTGTGGGAAGGCTGGATGGGCTGCTGCTATCTTTATGTTTCCGCTGTCTTCTTTTAGTTTAATGCTATTATTGTAAACTTGGCTATAATTAAGGTCCATACATTTTGCTTTATAATAAAGTTTGGTTATCATGCATGATATGTATCCCTATGACCCTATGTGCACTAGCTTTTTCTAGGATAGTGCGATTAACACAGTGGATTCTAGAGTTACTGCTCCGGATCCCGACACAACCAGCCCAGAGCACAGCGTAGCAGCAGGAGGCGCTCGTGCACGGCTTCAAGTCTTGTCCACCGATCAATTGGTGCATTGCGTCCGGAGAGAGAAATAAAAAAAGGCAGCAGCCAGCAAGAGACAAGAAAAGGCAAGGCAGCGTCTCGGTTTTTCTTTTGCATGTGGTAAATTAGCATGCATACATACGCACGGCCCTGCACATCTCGTGGTGTGTCCGCACGTGATTTAGACCAGAATCAATTCGAATCAGAAATGCATCCGAAGGCATCACTGTCATCGAGTGAAATAAAAAAGATGTAGCACCAAATCCCAGGAGTGGAGCCTTGGTTGCTGCGTGATACATCTGCATTGAAGAATTTTTTTGGCTGCACTGCTAAGTACATCCAAGAAGCCAACCAGAGAGATTCTTAGCAACCTCAACTCGACGATTTCAACTTGTCTAAACTCTGTTCAATGACTCAACTTTATATTGAGCATCGACTCATGCTCTATCTCGACGACTGTTCCAGTGCCAGATCCGTCAACATTAATTTGTGATTTCATTGATGATCTATCGTCTTCTATGAGTTAATGTGGCAAAATCCGTAGATGAGGAGTCTAAGGAGGAGTTGTAGGTTTTCAACATAATGAGTTAATTTGTGCTACGCTTGACGGAGGAGATTTAAAAAAATAATGTCAGTTGTGGAAACAACTGAATTTGGTGTTTTATTCATCGTTTGTTAACATCTTGATGGCAGCTAGCATAATACTTTATGGAATTTTGCTGTTTGAAAGTGAAGGTTTTGTTTCAATTTCAGTTTGAGATGAGGGATTTAAGTGCAAAAAGAAGTTTATTTTTGTGTGGATACTACAACGTCTTCTAGTTGTTGTAGCTTGATATGAGGGGTCTATTGCAGTTATACTTCACTGATGGCACAAGAATTCCTTTCATCCAGATAGTTTTATAGGAACAGTTTCAACCATGTTATGGAATTCAATTACTTTTGAAGTCGGCAGTTTGACGTACGTGATGGTATACATGTGTAATAAGACTGTTCCGCTCTTTCTTATTGAAGAGTTGCTCTTACAATGATTGTTGCTTGCCGAGTTTTATGTTCCAGGTGGAGTATATCAGATTCCATGGTATCAGTTCTTTGCTATCTATCCAGTGCCACAGGTGATGTTTTGGCTTATGCCATTCGACGATAAAGCATTTATTTTAGGAGGTCAGTTGCACAGACTCAGACTTTGTTGGGGTTATGAATTGTTGAAGATCCAGATTTGTTTGTTTGCTTTGTTAATAGTTATGTGTTTAGACCTGCTATTGGTTTGATCAATTTTCCTTCACAAGAAGCGTTTCAACAAAATTGTTCCAGTCTTTCTGCCCCCGGATTAGTCCGATGGACTTTCGGTGCACAAGGTGTTCATGCTAATTTTAATCGGAGGAGTTTATCATATTCTTCGACTACTAGAGGGAATTCGGGTTAAGGTGGAAATTGTTAAAGTTTATCTGAATTCATATTGTGTCCTGTAAGACACTTCATCGCCTCATGCCATATGTGGCATGACAGGTGTATGCACATGTTATATCAGATGTGGTGTCAATCTGTAGCAACCGGTTCTGATTCGGTTTCCTCTCCTTGTGGGACTCTATTCCCTCGCATTATATATGTACCCCAGTAGTTCATAGGAAGATATATGCTCAAGAGCAAGTGCTCCATTGTAATCTCTCCTCGTTATAGTGATTTGCCTTTAAGCGCCTGTGGTTTTTTCTCGTAAGGGTTTTCCACGTAAAAATTCGTGTCTCTTGTCTCTATTTTTCTGTGTGTTATTTACAACAAACCCAAATCAGCTCGTAATAGCAGCGGTCGTTGTAGTTGCAGCCCACATCATTCCAATTCAATATTGGCACACACACCCACCAGACTTGCTTTGTTCCTCATCATCAACATCTCGGTGATACTAAAACATCGTCCCCTTTTTGGTTTTTAGCGATTTTTAGCTTTTAGTTTCTCTCAACGATTATTATTTATTAAACCAACAAGCCATAGCTAAAAGGTATTAGCATGGCACGAAAGAAGAGGATGCCTCAATTCATGGTAGGAAAGAAAGAAGCGAGAGACTAGCGTCTAGACGTCCGATGGGAGGGAAGCCATCATACGCTCGGGTGCAAAATTTCACAACATCTACAACAAATCTAAACAAGAGGCCCAATAACAAATCCACAGTTTGAGAAAATTTTGAATAACATCTCAGCTGAAGTGCAACATAAAAAAGGATGATCTTACACCAAACTATTGACCATTGTGCTAAAAACACCTAATGCAAAATAAAACAATCAAATATTTTTTTCTTGTGGCAACAATTGAATAACTATAGGAACAAAAGCTGCAATAATTGCGATAAGTTACTATCACATTCGAAACGCATTGACACAACAATGAAACCAACCTGTTGAAACATATCCCTAAGGATGGTGGTAGTGGTGGCTTGGTGCCCAGGTGTGGGGGATCATCGGAGGTGCTCAACCTATGGCTCATACGTCATCAGAATTGGAGCTTAGCGGGTGTAGATTGAGGCAGGAGCAACAAGCATGGAGTTCGGGCTCTTCAGATGTAGAGGCAGCTCAAATAAATCTTGCCGAAGGAGGCGACGTACCAATCAAATCTAGTCAGATACAAAGGCGATGCAACCGGAGCTCTTGGCAACAAGTTTCATTGGAGTTAGAGCTCTTGTGCATGATAAAGAGAGAGAGAGAGAGAGCAGACTGTGCGATAATATAGTCGGCAGAGCTGCTAGTTGGAGCTTGTTGTAGTTAGTTGTATGGATGCTCAGGGATGGAGACGAGATCTGGAGAGGAAGCAAGTGCTAGATTTAGGAGAGGTTAGAATGATGTGAAAACTGTAGTGGAGTGGATGAAGGATTACTTTGAGGGAGAGGAGAATGTGAATATGAGGAGCAGTTGCGCGAAGCGTCCGAATGCTTCGAACGTATCCCATGGCATTATCCAAGAAAGAAATATCTCATTCTCAATTCTCGGTGTTACTAAAACACCGCCATCATTAACACTGATCAGAAGCACACAACATTCTCTCCATGTTGGCAAAGAGATCACGATTGCTCACACGAACTCACAACGTTGAGGCAAGAATAGATGAAGACACAATGCTTTTGTGTTGCCTGATTGCCACACCTTTCGTCTCTTTATTTATAGCAAAACGAAGATCTAATCTGGGCTAAACAAACTCTACTGTGAAACAAACTCAAACTCCTACTCTGAAACAAACTCAAACTCCTACTTAGCAACAGATTAAACTAACAAACTCCGCCTAATCCTGTTGCCTTCACTTGATCCCGATTATGCCGATACTGTCACGGAGCTCTAGGATGTCCGCGAGCTATCGTCCGGTTTCAGTGAACTCGCTCAATGCCGAGGTAGTAGGTGACGTGATGCTTTGGCTTACCTCAATGCCAAGGTAGTAGGTGAGCAGCCCCAAGTCACTCATGCAAAACATGGACATCATCTCGCGCTTGAATTTGTCGATGCCTGCTTGAGTTATCCCAGTGATGATCAGGTCATCGACGTAGACGCCGATGATCAATGGTCCTCCGGGCGCCCGTCGCATATACAATGCGTGCTCATCCATTCAGGAACACGGACTTCATGTCCATGTGATGCACGAACAACCCTTGGTGTGCTGCCAGAGCCAGCAGTAGCCGCACTGACTCTATTCGCGTGATAGGGGCAAAGACCTCCTCGAAGTCGATCCCTTCGCGCTGCGCATACCCTAATGTGACGATGACCCGATCTTCCGAAAGGTACTGATAAATCGATTGTGGAGATCTCGACGTTGATGATCCAAAGGCTCCGACCAAAACAGATCGAACCCCTCGCAATCACTACACCACTGCTTCGTTGGTTATCAACCGTGCCGAACACGGTTGACCTCGCCAAGAAGGCTATCTCCTGCAAGCGAATCGAGAACACAAGCAAGAGAGTTTAAGATGTAATATGAAATTGTATTGCGAATAAAGTTTGAGTTCACAAGTTGGGGTTTCTCAACCGAACATACGGTGAAACTGCTAAGCAGAATAATTTCTTAAGAAAAACCCGAGGAAAACTAGAGGGGTGTGACCTCCTTAAATAGGGAAGGGGGAAGCCACACTTATCTAATGAAAAGGGAGGTGGTACTATTTGGTTTTACTGTTCACACGGCCGTGGTACTGTTCATATGAACAGTACCAGCCCAAATAGCCCAAGTTACAAGGCTCTCGGCTCACTTTGACTCGGACTGAAAAAGTGACATGACTTATTTTACAGTTTCTGATCTGCTCGGATGGAGTTTGGAGGTGAGACCAGATCCATCTGAAAGTAGACTTCAAGATCTTTCCAACGAGTACTCACGGGCCCCAAGAAGCCTTCTGAATTAAAAGTTATGGCCGTTTGAAGTAGACGTTGTTACGAAGGCCGAATCTGAATCGAACTCGCGAATAGGACTTGGATTGCGCTTGACGGTTCCACTTCTACACTTGAACTCGCGTGGTTCTTCCCATGGTTCCTTAGGACAATTAAATTATCACAAACATTAAGTAGTATGCCATTCTTTGAAATATTTGTATGCAAACTTAGGAATGCATTCACCTGATGGTTAAGTTGACGTGCTTGTGCTCGAGTCATTGGTCCTTGTATCATAGTTTCAGTTTGTTGAGTTTGCTGTGGAGTTGGCATAGTTGTATCTATAGAAAAGATGTCCTCATCATCCTCCCCTTCTTGAATTGGAGTCGTCCTCGACTCAAGCTCATCTTCCACGCCCAAGCAAGGTCTCAAATCTGCAATGTTAAAGGTGGGGCTAACCCCAAACTCTACAGGCAAATCTAACTTATATGCATTATCATTAATACGTTCAAGTACTCTAAAAGGACCATCTGCACGAGGCATGAGTTTAGACTTTCTCAATTCAGGGGAATCGTTCTTTACGCAAGTGTAACCACACAAGATCACCAGGTTCAAAAGTAACATGCTTGCGTCCTTGACTACCAAAGAACTTTATATTTAGCATTCATAATCTCAATGTTCTCTTTAGTTGTCTCATGCATCTTACGTATCAAATCAGCACGTTGTTGCGCATCAAAATTTACCTTCTCGTGTGGAAGAGGCAACAAGTCGATAGGTGCATGAGGTATGAAACCATAAACAATCTCAAAGGGCATTTCTTTGTGGTAGAATGCAGTAACGATTATAAGCAAATTCCGCATGAGGCAAACATTCCTCCCACATTTTTAAGTTCTTTTTAAGTACAGCCCTAAGCATAGTAGACAATGTTGTATTGACTACCTCAGTTTGTCCATCAGTTTGGGGATGACAAGTAGTGGAAAATAATAGTTTAGTTCCCAACTTACCCCACAAGGTTCTCCAAAATGACTAAGAAACTTAGCATCACGATCCGAAACTATCGTATTGAACACCATGCAAGCGAACAATTTCCTTAAAGAACAAATCAGCAACATTTGTAGCATCATCACTTTTATGACATGGTATAAAATGAGCCATCTTAGAGAATCTATCCACGACAACAAAAATACTATCCCTCCCCTTTTTTGTTCTAGGAAGCCCTAAAACAAAGTCCATAGAAATATCTTCCCAAGGTATGCTTGGAACAGGAAGAGGCATGTATAAACCATGAGGATTAAGTCGTGACTTAGCTTTTTGGCAAGTGGTGCAGCGGGCAATGAAGCGTTCGACGTCACGCCTCATCTTTGGCCAATAAAAGTGGTGGAACAGAATGTCCTCAGTCTTCTTCACGCCGAAGTGACCCATCAATCCTCCTCCATGCGCCTCCTGTAACAACAAAAGACGAACAGAGCCAGCTGGAATGCAAAGCTTGCTAGCACGGTATACGAACCCATCATGCACAACAAATTTATTCCAACCCTTCGCCTCTTAACAATTTAGCAACACATCTTTAAAATCAGCATCATGCACATATTGCTCCTTTATTGTCTCTAACCCAAAGATTTTGAAGTCAAGTTGTGAAAGCATGGTATATCTCCTAGACAATGCATCAGCTATCATATTTTCTTTGCCCTTTTTATATTTAATGACATAGGGAAAGGATTCAATAAACTCAATCCACTTAGCATGTCTACGGTTCAGGTTGGTTTGACTTCAAATATGTTTCAAGGATTCATGATCAGAATGTATTACAAACTCTTTGGGCCATACATAATGTTGCCATATTTCCAAAGTTCGAACTAGAGCATATAATTCTTTATCATAGGTAGAATAGTTCAAACTAGGATCACATAACTTTTCACTAAAGTATGCAACATGTTTTCCTTCTTGAATTAACACACCCCCAAGACCTATGCCACTAGCATCACATTCTAACTCAAAAGTTTTGCTGAAATCAGGAAGTTGAAGCAAAGGGGCGTGTGTTAGCTTATCTTTGAGAGCGAAAGCTTCTTGTTGTTTGGTGGCCCAAGTAAAGGAACACCCTTCTTTGTAAGCTCATTCGGTGGTGCAATGAGGGTGCTGAAATCCCGAACAAAACGCCGATAGAAACCAGCGAGCCCGAGAAAACTCCGCACTTGTGTGACCGTTTTAGGAGGCGGCCAACTCTGGATAGCGATAATCTTGGCTTGATCAACTTCAATGCCTTGTGGAGTAACAACATAGCCAAGAAAAGAGACTCGATCCGTGCAAAAGGTGCACTTCTCAAGATTACCAAATAAACGTGCATCTCTCAAAGCATTAAAAACATCACATAAATGATCCAGATGTTCTTCATATGACTTGCTATAGATTAGAATATCATCAAAGTAAACCACCACAAATTTTCCAATGAAAGCACGCAAAACTTCGTTCATCAAACGCATGAAAGTGCTAGGTGCATTAGTTAACCCAAAAGGCATCACTAACCACTCATATAGCCCGAACTTAGTTTTAAATGCTGTTTTCCATTCATCGCCCAATTTCATTCTAATCTGGTGGTACCCACTACGCAAATCTATCTTTGTGAAAAGAATAGAACCACTCAATTCATCTAGCATGTCATCTAACCTAAGAATAGGATGACGATACCGTATTGTGATATTATTAATGGCTCTACAATCAACACACATACGCCAACTACCGTCTTTCCTAGGAACCAACAGAACAGGAACAGCACAAGGACTAAGACTTTCCCGTACGTACCTTTGGTCCAAAAGATCTTGGACTTGTCGCTGAATTTCCTTAGTCTCCTCCGGATTGGTCCTATACGCCGCACGGTTTGGCAAAGTCGCTCCTGGAATTAAGTCAATTTGGTGTTCAATCCCTCGAATAGGTGGCAGCCCCGGGGGTATCTCAGCTGGAAACACATCCTTATATTCCTGCAAAAGGTTAGTGACAGCAGACGGCAAAGAGCTAGATGTATCATCAAGTGAAAATAAAGCATCTTTGCATATCAAAGCATAGCATGGCATATCATTATGGCAAATTTCAGCATGATCAGATTTGGTTGTAAGCATGACACAACCTTTTAATTTAATTCCCTCGGTTCTAGAACTAGGTGCCAACCTCTCTTTCTTAGGTGGAAAAACATTCTTCACCACTTGCTGATTTTCAGATTCATGTTCAAGTTGTTTCTTCTCATTTTCAGCTAGCTCTTTATCACAATGCACAATTTCAGTAGGTGTCAAAGGTAGCAAAGTTATTTTCTTTCCTTTGTGCATAAGAGAGTACTTATTACTTCTACCATGATGAGTTGCATCGGTATCAAATTCCCATGGACGACCTAATAAAAGTGAGCAAGCTTGCATAGGTACTATGTCAAAATCAGCAACATCATGATAGGAACCAATGGAAAAATGCACTCTCGCAGATTGTGTTACCTTCACCTTACCGCTATTGTTGAACCACTGAATGTGGTATGGGTGAGGATGCGCACGTGTAGTCAAGCCAAGCTTCTTGACCAATCCATAATCCACCAAGTTATTGCAGCTCCCGCCATCAATTATAACACGAACACGGCAATCCTTGACGATGAGGAACATTTGAAACAAATTATGACGTTGTAGCTTTTCCTCTTGCTCTCTTTGGGTGCTTAGTACTCGCTGCACAATAATGGTTCTATAATTCGCCGTGGCAGCGGCACCTAAAATTTCCTCATCATCGCTATCTGTCTCATGATCGTCACTATTACCTGCAAGGTTAGTTGCAAGAGTATATTCATCCTCAACATCACTAGCACTTACATAACCACCATCTTCTGTTGTAATGTATGCTCTCTGACTTGGGCAATCTCTCATGACGTGGCCCATCCCTTTACAACGGTGACACACACCCCGCCAGACGGCCCGTGGAAGCAACCGATGAAGAGCTTTGTGCTGGTGCTTGCACACTAGTAGATTTGCTCGCCTCGGGTGCGCGTGATGGTGTCGGTGGTGCTGCTGAACGCGCCCTACTCACAGAGGGGGCAGCAGCTCGAAAAACAGGAGGTGGGGCTGTTTAGGCTTGCCCTGGCATCGATCTTGATGTAGACGTACTTTCAAAGTTGCTCCTAGTCCTTTGTTGTCTACCCTGCAATTCTTTTTCTACCAAACAAGCAAGCTGAAACAACCTATTGATATCATTATACTCTTTGTAATCAATTATGTCTTGAATTTCACGCCTTAAGCCCCCATAAAAACGAGCCATCTTATCCTCCTCATCCTCTTCAACATTACAACGCAGCATGCCTATTTGTAGTTCTTGATAATATTCCTCGACAGATCTATTACCTTGGTCTAAGCGCTGCAATTTCTTACGCATTTCACGTTTAAAAACAGGAGGAACAAATCTAGCACGCATATCTACCTTCAATCTATCCCAAGTATTAGGTGCTAAACCAGAATTAACTACTTGAGTCCACCAAATGATAGCAAAATCTTTAAATTCACTAATAGCTTGTCTGACTCTATGCACCTCAGGAACTAGATGGGCATTAAATTTTTGTTCAACTGTCATCTCCCAATCTAGATAAGTTTCAGCATCATAAACACCCGCAAAAGATGGTATGGTAAATTTAACTTTAGCAAATAGTGTAACACCCCAGCCAAACAATGGCCTGAAATGCTACCAAACTAACAACATAATAAAACTATGCTAAGGCATTCTATAAAATTTCGGCAGAGCCTCCTTTGTTTATTGATAAAAATGAAGTTTTAACCAATATTATCAAAATGTATGAATAACCGCAAGCAAAGTAATTTGGCTACTAAGCAGAAACATCTATAAAACTTAAGTAAAGCACGGAAGCAATATGAAGAAGTTCTAATCCATTATTACATCTTAATCTGAAGGTCATAATCAAATACCACTTGAACTAATCAACAAATAATAATTAGAGTTCTCTATCTTCTCCATGGTGAATATTTCGTGCAAGTGCAACAATACTAATCCTCTTTATTCCCATGCATGTCGACCTCGTGAAGGTACCTAAAATAAACAAACAACAACAACAACAAAACAAAGAAGAGTGAGTCCAATGACTCGCAAGTATAATCGTAAAAATGCAAGCATGAACATTAACTCTCAAGTTAAACATTTTACATATGAATTTCATGCTATGCATTATGATCAAAAACTCCTCTTTCTCATCTCTTTCGCATTTTACCAGACGCGGTGTGCATCCGTCAATGCACACCCATGCCTGCCCTCGGTGCAGGGACCAATGCCCACTCCGCAAGTGTGGGGACCTCGATGCTTGATCACCGCATGATCAAGACTTCAACAATTCTCAATATGATGCATATATGTGAATGTATCAAAAGATAACGAGCATTCACCATACTACGCATCAACCAATCTCATAAATGCCATAATGTAAACAGAACATAAATAGCATTCTCAATTCATCACTTACTCATACTCACAATTTAAACAGTCATGATTCAACCATCATCCAAACAATTCAACAAATCCATAAACACACAGATTTTCACATCACAAATATACTTGCCTCAACGCGAGAAAATGAAGAACACGTAGAAGGCACAACCCCGAATCCGCTCTCCTCCTGAATATTTAATTAATAATTACCAACATGACAGTAGTGGGTTTCTAGATATAAAATAACAGCAACCCCAATTAACCCAACAATTTATCTCAATTAAATCCCCAACTCCCTCGGCCAAATCTGCCCAACCACAGACAGCCGACTTCCAAAAATCATAACTTTCAGTACGTAACTCCAAATTAAGCGTTCTTGGACTCTCTGGAAAGATAATTAAATTATCTACAAAAACTTAGTTGGGGAGACTCTCTGATTCGGCCATTAACTAGCCGATCCAAACCCTTTTCTAAAGCATCCAAATTCACGTCGGACTCTCTGGACAGCGCACTAAAACAGGCATAACTTTCGCCCAGAAATTCGGAATCCGGACTTTTTACCCCTACTGAAAGCTAAGAAACTTATCTACAACTTTCTCAATTTTAAGGACTCCTGAATCGCAACTATTTCCGTCGCACAAACCGATCTACTAAACTCTGTCCAGAACTACCCCGATCTGCAGAACAGTAACACTAGAAAATTCATAACTTTCGCTACACAAATCCGAATCACGTGTTCTTGTACTCCCTAGAAAGATAATTAAACCCTCTACAACTGTCTAGAAGGGGTCCAGACCTGAATCCCGACGAAACTAGATCAAAACCGCCGAGAAACAACTACCGTCCCAGCAGCCCAGAAAACCGACGAATCTAACTTGATTAAAAACCAATCTAGAGACTACCAGGGATTACCCTTGACGACACGACGACGAACACGTCGACGAACACGACGAACACGGCGATGAACACGCCCGCGATCTCCTCCTCTCCTTCCTCTCGGATCCACGCGCACGGCGGCGGCGACGACGGCGCCCGGGAGGAGACGACGACGAAGACGACGACGACGAAGACGGAGGCACCACGGCGCAGCGAGGACGACGACACGGCACGGAGAGCAGCGGCACCACGGCGCAGCGGCGACGGCGGCAGCAACGCGGTGGTGGGCAAGGGCGGGTCAAGGCGAGGAGGGCGGCGGCGGCGGCAGAGGTCGGGCGGCGGCTGCTAGGGCGAGGCGCAGGGGTGTAGGCGCAGGGTGGGGGCTGCGGGGTTTTAAGTGGTGGCCTCCCTCCCTCTTGGGCCTAGAAAATCCCACAGGCCAAGCCCAAGCCCAGTTGTCTTAACTTTCCGAAAATCCCCAAAACTCTTTTAAGATTAATCTTTTCACTTAAGTCCCTCTCTATTAATTAAACAATTAATTAAACAATTTCCGGTATTACATTCTACCCCTTAAAGTAATTCGACCCAATTCTAACCGCAACCTCAACAGAAAACAAAACAACCAACTAGCAATTAACTAGCACCCGACGTGAACAACGCCGGGTACTGCTCGCGCATGCGAGACTCCAACTCCCAAGTTGCTTCTCTCTCGGTCTGCTGCGACCAAAGCGCTTTGACATACTAAATATTTTTTTCTAATTGCTTGCACCTCGCACATAGGTTCTTGAAGATCCAAGTGGTTTGCCAACCTCCGATCCTTGCTCCTTACATCGCATAACTTTTCACCGCCTGGGCACCAATGATCTCGACTCACCAAGGCCACTGTTGAACTTACGCCCCTACAACACTTGAATTGTGTAGCTTTAATTCTTGAATGGTGGTGGTCTTACTCGTTGGTCAACGGTTTTAATGAAGCCCACGCCGGATCTTTCAAGTTCTCCTCGATACCGAAGTCATACAAAGCGCGTGTATCCCACACTAGAACCCAAGGTAGTCCTAGTGATACACAAACCCCTAAAACTTCGCAATTAACAAAAGCGATTAAATACACATCGGGTTATCATTCCCTTTAGTACCAACCCACACAATCTGACAAGACATATATCTCATGTTTTCATTCTCAATCGATCTCTTTACCTTAGCAATGAGCACCCCCTTAAACACGGGCACACCACAGGGGTCAAGGTAAACCCACTCTTTCACACACGTAATACAAGCGAAAATAAGGGATTCTTATTGCAATCACGCATCACCCACTCCCCACCAAAGGGTCAAATCATAAAGAAAATCGAGGATTCAACATAAGAACCTCTCCACCTTCCAAGTAGGTGGTTTGCAAACAAACAACACATACGCCAAAGGGAATCACTCAAATGTCAAACCCGTCCATTTTTTTTTGTCCTAAACCGAAAACCACACAAGCCAACAAAAGTCAACTCAAACCACAAAAGACTTTTCTCTCATCACGTAGCTCAAACAAGAATCAGGGAGCATTTTACTACCGATTTTTTTTTATTAAACTTCCTCTTGAATCACGAGGTTCCAAATTATCCCATACCATACTAGCTCAATTCTCTTAAATTGGCAACATCAACTCTATGTTCAAACCGAGTGCATCCAACACACTTTTGTAGAGGGACTCTACTATTCTCATAATAACATACCGTAGTCAACTCCTCTTCCCACATGTTACTTTAACGAATAATTTCCAATGCACCTCATCGTTATTTTTCACCCACCAACACTTCACCACAATTCTTAAGGACAATCAACATGAATTTCTCGGCTCACATACCCATTTACTACATCCAAAGGATACTATCAAGGAACATCATAATATTCAGAATCCACTCCTTCCACTATTCTCACGCAATAACATTAGCCTCCAAGGTTCTAGCATAGATCACCAACCAAAATTTCTCATCTCTAAGGCTTCTATACATATACTTCGATATATTTAATACAAAGACTCTTAAATTCAGTGACTAAAATTTCCACAATCAACCATACTCAATCATTAACAACCATATGAAACATATTCTCAACTTGATTATATGTAGAAAGATTCTAACTCCTAGAGGGTTACTCACTGAGCTAAGTTATACATGGCAAAAATTCAACAATCCTTACTATCCCAATAATTCCCACAACGGTTGGGCTTCTTCACAATTATAAACTCATTAACTACACCATCATAATCATTCTAATAATCCTTGCAAAGTACCCCATCATGATGCTCCAATAAAATTGATCAAGATTCCCATACTTTCAATAATTCCAACGTTCCAGCAAAATGAACGTAACACTCATGAACCACAGCTAGGTTCTTCTAGTTGCAACAATAAAACTATTTAGCCCCAAGGACAACATCTTCTTTAAATCAAATCCTCATCGAGAATTATTCAACAGAACAATTTATCACTCCAAGAATCTCAAGTATCTTGATACCCACAATCTCACCCAGACTAATCACAAAACCACACCAACCAGTTGCCATACACATCTTAAAGGTCTTTGCAACCCAAACTGCGTACCCCTTTCTTGAAGAAGCAAAAGAAGAAAATTTCAGCACAATGTCCATCGCAATAAACACAAAACCAAGAAAACAAAGATCTTGGACAACAAAGGATAAGACCACGGTGAAGGCGCATGCCTCCTCGAGACGAAAACATCAAATCTCAACCAATACGAATACAAGATTGTCATTTGAGCTCCGAAACTCTTAAGCGAAGAAAATAAGAAGTCAAACACACTTCACAAAGATTGCACAACTTGACTTCAACCTTCAAAACTTTTATCAAACTTTTCCTTTTAACAAAGAGAACAACCTTCTTTGAATACGGTATCACCTTAACAATTCCAACAAAAGAAGAGTTGAAGACCACAACACATTAATTCTTTAAGAACTAATTAAAATCCTCAACACGACACTTTGCTTAAAACAATTTCAGCTACCACATAAATCATGAGATCAAAGATCGCATACACACTATCAAAACTTTTGATTTAAATAGTACCAAGGAATTTATTCAAATTCTTCTATTTAATGAACCTTCAACATTACCATCATAACCACAAATGGACCAACATACTAACATCGAATAATACATTCTTAACAAGCATCATCATATCCTCAACTCCT
Source organism: Bonia amplexicaulis (assembly GCA_036346245.1). Taxonomy (NCBI): domain Eukaryota; kingdom Viridiplantae; phylum Streptophyta; class Magnoliopsida; order Poales; family Poaceae; genus Bonia; species Bonia amplexicaulis. The sequence goes on along the minus strand of CM070752.1, from coordinate 7,264,265 downwards.
TCATAAACTTTTCCAAAAGAAACATAAGAAATCATTGCATCATGTTTCTAATATCTAAGTAAGGTTGCAACTACTTGATCTAGGAGAACCTAGTGCATAAGCCACATAAATAGAACAAAGCTCTTAAACAAGATGATACTAGAACAAGATAATCTCGTAAATCATGCTAGTATAAATTTCTTACTAGATTTCATATATTCCATTCTTTATTGGTGCTCAACTCTAACTTAGCACCAATTGATTGTACTCTATTCACTATTGGCAATAATTGATTATTATTCGGTCATAACAACATTCATGATCCTAACTCCATTTTACAATTATAAGACATTCATGAGCATAGATTTTGTATCCTACCTTACATTCAGAAATTAGAATGGAAATGACTTTAAACTTCAATGATACCATTTCAGAAGACAAGTTTCTACAAGTCAATGCATCAACCTTCATCTATTCCTTTATACGTATTTCAACAATCTAGCATGGTAAAAGATAGATGAAACTAGCAATTGTGCATGCTCATAAAGCATCTAAATAAAAGACATATTAAGGGTCAATATTACCAAGGTAATATTCTAACACCTCCTTACTTAATCATTCTAAACGGTCGGATTACTTACTAAAGACACAGATAATTCAATTTATCCAATCATGATAGACATTTTAACAATCATAATAATCATTCGGTTCTTATTACACACTCCTCAATAACTCCATGAGTTACTATCATGAGTAAACAAATTCTTAATCATAGTTCTTCTAAAAACTATTACAGGCAATATCAAATTAAACAACTACACTTCCAAGGATACTAGTAAAAATTTAATTATACACTATGCTAACATATCAACCCGATAATTCAACCTTATGAATTAGTTTATACGACTACCACCTTCCACTTAAGCATAGCAAAACAACATAAAGGATTTTAACACTCTCTTTCAAAAGGAAAAGGAACAATAAACTTCAACGCTCGAGGTAAAGAGAAAATATAGATCCAAAGCTTTCACATAACAATGAGTTTTGCAACTCAAAATTCGCATTAATAAAAGAAAACACCAAGCGAACAATGAGCCATGATTCGCAACAAGACAAACTCCACGAAGGAACTAACCTTACAAATCAACAAAAACACGGTAGCAAAGTATCTCAAGAGTCCGAAAAGAAACAATAATCGCTTCAAGGAATGTAGAGACCAATTGCATACCCTCAACTGCAAGAACCACAATCTCAAAAGAAATTATTAACTCCAATCACCAAGAATTGGCGAAATCAACTTAAGGATAATAACAACTTTTCTAATAAATTCACCCAACACCGCAATTAAGTTACCCGAGGTAGCTACATTGCTAATCCTCATACTACAAACAATGATATAATCTGGCAATACCAAGGTAGCACATCACAACATCTACATCATATCATTGACTATTCTCGGTCATAATAAATATAGGAGCAAATCATAATCATACAAGATTATCAATAAGCATACAAGATTATCTCATAATGTAAATCATCAATATAACATGTCAAAAGCATAAATGCAATGCTTGACCCATCCCATCCTATGCACCAAAGGTGTCAATTTAATAGTTTAATTACCACGGACCTAAAGCCCGCTCGATACCAATCAGTAACACCCTACCAAACAATGGCACGAAATGCTACCAAACTAACAACATAATAAAACTATGCTAAGGCATTCTATAAAATTTCGGCAGAGCCTCCTTTGTTTATTGATAAAAATGAAGTTCTAACCAATATTATCAAAATGTATGAATAACCGCAAGCAAAGTAATTTGGCTACTAAGCAGAAACATCTATAAAACTTAAGTAAAGCACTAAGCAATATGAAGAAGTTCTAATCCATTATTACATCTTAATCTGAAGGTCATAATCAAATACCACTTGAACTAATCAACAAATAATAATTAGAGTTCTCTATCTTCTCCATGGTGAATATTTCGTGCAAATGCAACAATACTAATCCTCTTTATTCCCATGCATCTCGACCTCGTGAAGGTACCTAAAATAAACAAACAACAACAACAAAACAACAAAGAAGAGTGAGTCCAATGACTCAGCAAGTATAATCAGTAACAAATGCAAGCATGAACATTAACTCTCAAGTTAAATATTTTACATATGAATTTCATGCTATGCATTATGATCAAAAACTCCTCTTTCTCATCTCTTTCGCATTTTACCGGTAATGCGGAGTGTGCATCCGTCAATGCACACCCATGCCTGTACCCTCGGGTACAAGGACCAATTGCCCACACTCCGCAAGTGTGGGGACCTCGATGCTTGATCACCGCATGATCAAGACTTCAACAATTCTCAATATGATGCATATATGTGAATGTATCAAAAGATAACGAGCATTCACCATACTACGCATCAACCAATCTCATAAATGCCATAATGTAAACAGAACATAAATAGCATTCTCAATTCATCACTTACTCATACTCACAATTTAAACAGTCATGATTCAACCATCATCCAAACAATTCAACAAATCCATAAACACACAGATTTTCACATCACAAATATACTTGCCTCAACCGCGAGAAAATGAAGAACACGTAAAAGGCACAACCCCCGGAATCCGCTCTCCTCCTGAATATTTAATTAATAATTACCAACATGACAGTAGCGGGTTTCTAGATATAAAATAACAGCAACCCCAATTAACCCAACAATTTATCTCAATTAAATCCCCAACTCCCCTCGGCCAAATCTGCCCAACCACAGACAGCCGACTTCCAAAAATCATAACTTTCAGTACGTAACTCCAAATTAAGCGTTCTTGGACTCTCTGGAAAGATAATTAAATTATCTACAAAAACTTAGTTGGGGAGACTCTCTGATTCGGCCATTAACTAGCCGATCCAAACCCTTTTCTAAAGCATCCAAATTCACGTCGGACTCTCTGGACAGCGCACTAAAACAGGCATAACTTTCGCCCAGAAATTCGGAATCCGGACTTCTTTACCTCTATTGAAAGCTAAGAAACTTATCTACAACTTTCTCCATTTTAAGGACTCCTGAATCGCAACTATTTCCGTCGCACAAACCGATCTACTAAACTCTGTCCAGAACTACCCCGATCTGCAGAACAGTAACACTAGAAAATTCATAACTTTCGCTACACAAATCCGAATCATGTGTTCTTGTACTCCCTGGAAAGATAATTAAACCCTCTACAACTTTCTAGAAGGGGTCTAGACCTGAATCCTGACGAAACTAGATCAAAACCGCCGAGAAACAACTACCGTCCCAGCAGCCCAGAAAACCGACGAATCTAACTTGATTAAAAACCAATCTAGAGACTACCAGGGATTACCCTTGACGACACGACGACGAACACATCGACGAACACGGCGACGAACACGCCCGCGATCTCCTCCTCTCCTTCCTCTGGATCCACGCGGCACGGCGACGAACGACGACGACGGCGCTCCGGGGAGGAGACGACGACGAAGACGGAGGCACCACGGCGCAGCGAGGACGACGACACGGCACGGAGAGCAGCGGCACCACGGCGAAGCGGCGGCACGGCGCGGCAACGCGGCAGCGGCGGCGGGCTGGCGCGACAGAGGCGGCGGCAGAAAGCGCGCGCGCAGAGGTCGGGGCGGCGGTACGCTCGGGCAGAGGCGCAGGGGTGTAGGCGCAGGGTGGGGGCTGCTGGGGTTTTAAGTGGTGGCCTCCCTCCCTCTTGGGCCTAGAAAATCCCACAGGCCAAGCCCAAGCCCAGTTGTCTTAACTTTCCAGAAAACCCCCCCAAAACTCTTTTAAGATTAATCTTTTCACTTAAGTCCCTCTCTCTATTAATTAAACAATTAATTAAACAATTTCCGGGGTATTACAAATAGATCATGATTAGCACGATCATTGTGGTGCTGAAAATTATTACCTCCTATACCGTGACGGTTATGTTGTAGGCGGTGTCGTTGGCGTGCATCTTGGGCAGCAAATGCAGCACCGGTGTCGCGGTTTTGTCTGTCATTATCATCTCCCTCCTCACGATCTTGACCTACGCCATGATCATACTCACGTCCATTATTTGGTAGCCGATTCACCATTCTTTCAAGGCGTGCAGTGAGTGCTGCAATACTCTCATTGATGGAGCGTTGCAGTGTATCCGTCGTGGCTTGAAGCTTCCTATCGATGTCCTCATTAATGGTAGCGTGTTGTTCATCCAAGAGCGTCATGAGCTCTCTCCTTAAAACACACTCTTGTGCATCAGACGGCTCACCTGCCATGGTTAGTAGAAAACAAAAGACAACACAAATGTATTATCCCTATCAACTACTAAGGTGATGGAAAGTGGAATCACACACTCTCAACGTCTTACCACACTCTTACAAGTGTTCTTACCAATGCAGCAGTGGTACAACCGGTGGCTGGTTCGTGACAACGTGTCGAGCGTGAGTACGATTGCAAGAGGGGACCTGTTCTGATCAAGAGTAGGTGGAGCTTGGAAGGCACAATATGGTAGCAAAAGAATCAGCAATAATCAGTTCAGTAAATGCAAGTTGAATGATTGTTCAAAATACTCGTGAAAGATTGCTGATCCTAGCCTAATCACAGCTAGTCAATCAAGTCCTATGCAAGAAAGTGTATGTACGCACACGCAACGATCAATGTGACTTGATGTAAGCAAATGAGAACCTCACAACAAGTACTAGGAAAGACGCTAGCCCACTACTCAAACTTCTGTCTAAGGGCACAAGATTATTTGCGCAATGTAGAGCACAAAACAGCGATATCACTGGATTTGGAATTGGTTTGATAACTTTTTTTTTCAAATTTCGAATAGAGGGATCACTCTTTGTCCTTTTTTATCTCTTTTTTTAAACTCCGAATCAATCTCTCTCTTTCTATCTCTTTTTTTCTGTTTTTTTAACTCTAAAATCAAACTCTCTTTCTATCTCTTTTTTTTGCACGAGAGGCGCGGCGGGGATGGCAGGGTGGCGGCAAAGGTTGGAAACGCCGGGGGGTCACGACAAGGGTTGGCAGCGGATGGAAGGCCGTGGCAAGGATGGCAACGCGACAAGGAACAAAAACACACAAAGACGAAGCTACGCAAAGGGAACACGAGATGCAACTAGACAATGACGAACTGGACTCTGACTAAACTAGTAATCAGCAACTTGAACACGACAATGTAACCAAAAATTCAACGAGCAATACTGAAAAGAAAAATTGCAATGGCACAAGGGGTGTTGGGACAGCGGAAGAACACTATGAACAATTATTTTGTAGGCAAATTTTCTGGAGTTTTTGGGACGATACGATGAACATAAACTAATTTAAAAGGGGTGAATTACCTTACGGGCAACCGCTGCTCTGATACCACCTAATGTGACGATGGCCCGATCTTCCGAAAGGTACTGATAAATCGATTGTGGAGATCTCGACGTTGATGATCCAAAGGCTCCGACCAAAACAGATCGAACCCCTCACAATCACTACACCACTGCTCCGTTGGTTATCAACCGTGCCGAGCACGGTTGACCTCGCCAAGAAGGCTATCTCCTGCAAGCGAATCGAGAACACAAGCAAGAGAGTTTAAGATGCAATATGAAATTGTATTGCGAATAAAGTTTGAGTTCACAAGTTGGGGTTTCTCAACCGAACATGCGGTGAAACTGCTAAGCAGAATAATCTTTAAGAAAAATCCGAGGAAAACTAGAGTGGTGTGACCTCCTTAAATAGGGAAGGGGGAAGCCACACTTATCTAATGAAAAGGGAGGTGGTACTATTCGGTTTTACTATTCACACGGCCGTGGTACTGTTCATGTGAACAGTACCGGCCCAAATAGCCCAAGTTACAAGGCCCTCGGCCCACTTTGACTCAGACTGAAAAAGTGAAGTAACTTGTTTTGCAGTTTCTGATCTGCTCGGATGGAGTTTGAAGGTGAGATCAGATCCATCTGAAAGTAGACTTCAAGATCTTTCCAACGAGTACTCACGGGCCCCAAGAAGCCTTCTGGATTTAAAGTTATGGCCGTTTGAAGTAGACGTTGTTACGAAGGCCGAATCTGAATCGAACTCGCGAATAGGACTTAGATTGCGCTTGACGGTTCCACTTCTACACTTGAACTCGCATGGTTCTTCCCCATGGTTCCGTAGGACAATTAAATCATCACAAACATTAAGTAGTATGTCATTCTTTGAAATATTTGTATGCAAACATAGGAACGCATTCACCTGATGGTTAAGTTGACGTGCTCGCACTCGAGTCATTGGTCCTTGTATCATAGTTTCAGTTTATTGAGTTTGCTGTGGAGTTGGCATAGTTGTATCTATAGAAAGGATGTCCTCATCATACCCTCTTGCCACGAGATGCGCCTTGTGCCTGGTGATGGCATCACGCTCGTCTTGTTTCACCTTGAAGACCCATTTGAGCCCAATCGCGCGGTGCCCGGTAGGAAGCTCGACGAGGTCCCAAGTATCGTTCTCCTTGATAGCTTTCATCTCCTCCATCATCGCCAGACGCCAAGACGGGTCGCATTCCGCCACGCCAAACGTGGCCGGCTCTTCTGCACTCACCATGTGCAACTCGCTAGGCGACGGTTCGCTGCCCAGAACCGTGTCGGGCACCGGCGGTGCGGGCCGAGGATGTCCCGCAACATCCTGAACCGATGTTGAGTGCCGCCGTTGTTGTTGTGATCAACCTCGAAGAGGGCATCGGCCGTTGGCGATACAAACCGCACATGAGGTGCGTGATCTAGAGCATCTGGTGGTGGCAAGTCCTAGCGAGATGTTGGCATGTGCAGCCCCTCCCATGGGGCAGGGACCTCTACTGGACCAGCGATGATCTCATGCTCGACGACGAACGTGCCAACGCTGGGCATCTTCTCCAGCTTGCTGGGATTCGCCCAATCCTAGCTTGCTTTCTCGTCGAACACCACGTCACGGGAGACGTGGACACGGTGCGCAACCGGGTCAAACAACCGATACGCTTTCGACCCCGGTTCGAACCGGAGGAGCAGCATCTTCACGCTGCGATCATCGAGCTTCTTCAGATTTGGGTGAGTTACCTTGGCGTGAGCGATGCATCCGAACGTGCGTAGGAAGGAGACGTTGGGTTTCCTCCCGTGCCAGGTCTCAAACGGCGTCATGCCGTCCAAGCTCTTGGTGGGCGCACGGTTCAGGAGAAAAATGGCGGTGGTCTCCGCCTCCCCCCAAAACTCAGATGTCATCCCCTTCACCTTGAGCAAGCAGCGCGCCATGCCGACGATTGCCTGATTGCGCCGCTCAACAATACCGTTCTATTGCGGCGAGTATGGTGCCGTGAGCTGCCGTGCAACTCACTGATCCGCGCAGTACTGCCCGAACTCGATTGAGGTGAACTCCCCCCTCGACCAGTCCGTAGTATCCGTAGACGCTGCCAAGTCTCGACCTCGACACTGGCCTTGAACTGCTTAATGATGGCAGACGCCTGGTCTTTGCTCGTCAGGAGGTGAAGCCACATGTAGCAGCTGCAATAATCGACGAGAAGGAGAAAGTAGTGCTGGCCACCATGAGTCGCCGGTGAGATGGGCCCACATAGGTCGCCATGCACGAGGTCGAGCAATCCTTCGGCATGGTAGTGGGCCGTCGCCAGAAACGAGGCGCACCTTTGCTTGCCAATGAGGCAGCTGTCGCAAACCTCGTCGGGATGATTGATCACCGGGAGTCCACGCACCATCCCATCTTGAGCCAGCCTTTTCAGGGCATCGAAGTTGAGGTGACCGTAGCGTGCATGCCACAGCCAAGCCTCATCATCTTGCCGCGCCATTAAGCACACCGGCCTCGCATTGTTCAATTGAGCATGTACAGGCAGTTTTTGGCGCGCTTCACCTTGGCAAGCAGTTAACGTTGCCGATTGCGGATCCGCAACACTCACCTGTCAATCAGCACCTGGCAGCCACGCTCATCGAGCTGGCCAATGCTGATAATGTTGCTCTTGAGCATGGGAATGTAGTAGACGTTGCTAATCGTCCAGTGTTCACCATTCTGGCATGTGAACAACATCGTGTTGCGCATACAGATGTCAACCACCGAGCCGTTGCCGAAGTTCACCGATCCGATGACGCCCGTGTCCAATTCCGTGAAGAAGTTATCACAACCGGTCATGTGGTTACTGGCCCCAGTGTCCAGGTACCACATGTTGCTTCGCTGTTCTCCATCACACACTAGATTCACCTGGGCGTGCGTTTCGTCGAGCTTGACGAAGTTTGGCGGCATCTGCTCAACGTCGTCAGTGAGGACGCACATCTGCGCCATGAGCAGCGTCTGCTCCTCATCATCCTCCTGAGTGAGATGGACCTGCTCGCGCTGTGGCTACTGGCAATCCTTGGCCCAGTGGCCAATCTTGCCACAATTACGACACTTATCGCGACTGACGTTGCGCTCGCGCCCTGATTCGCGCCCGTCACACCCGGCGTCACGGCGCCGGTTACCCTTGCCGCGACGATGGCCGCTACCACTGACACCGCCGACGATCTCTTGCTCTTCTTCTCCTTGAGGCGAGCCATCCATTCCTCCTCGGTCGAAGAGTTTAGCTTAGGGTAGTAGTCGATGGCGCCGGCCATGGATGCAACAATCATCGGCGCCTTTCATATGCCCGGTGACCTCCTCAATGGACAGCTTAGAGAGATCGAGCATGGTTTCCATGGTGTAGACGACATGACCAAACCGGGGCAAGATGACGTTAAGGTATTTTTCGACGGCCTTCTGCTCGTCGACGGGTTCGCCGTACTCCGAAAGCTGGTCGACCAGGATGCTCAAACGAAGTGCAAAATCCTCAGGATCTTCGCCTTCCTTGAACACGAGCATCTCGAACGTGGTGCACAGTTTCTGGAGCTGACTTGCGGACGTGACCGGAGCCAATTTGCATAGACTTGACGTAGTCCCATGCTTCCTTGGCCGATCACTTGATGGCGAGCGTGCGAATCACCTCCTGCGGGACCACCTTGAGGAGCGCCTCGAGCGCCGCACGATCCTCCTGTAGATCGGCGTCGTCATACTTGACGGCGTCCCACAAGCCCCCTCGCCTGAAGCATCACCTTCATTACGAGCGATCAATCTATGTAGTTGTCGCGCGTGAGCATCGGATAGGACGCGCCTCCAACCTCTCGCACCGTCTTCTGGATCACCATGTCGCAGCCACAAGTGCGACCACGATGAGGGACGATCGGCGAGGCCAAACGCAGCCCTCAACCTCCACGGCGTAGCGACAGACTCCAGTCACCATCGCTTACTGGAGCCGACATTGCGCCGGGATCAAGTAGCCTTGCTCTGATACTAACTGTTGGCAAAGAGATCACGATCACTCACACGAACTCACAACGTTGAGGCAAGAACAGATTAGAAACACAATGCTTTTGTGTTACATGATTGCCACACCTTTCGTCTCTTTATTTATAGCAAAACGAAGATCTAATCTTGGCTAAACAAACTCTAACTCCTACTCCAAAACAATCTCAAACTTCTACTCAGCAACGGATTAAACTAACACTCCAACTCTCTTATTACTACTAATAATTGAAATTAGCTTGTCATACATGCATCCATAGGAGTAGCCGAGTGGTATTTTTACAAGGTGGCGCGCGGAGGGCCGTAGAGACTAGCTAGCTAGTTGGTGAAGTTCTTGATGCTGGCGTGGGGCTCGGCGGCCTTGGCGGCCGGCGTGGGCTCGACGGTGGGGGAGGGAGGGACGGGCGTGGAGAGCAGATCGCGCGGCAGGTCCGGGATGCCCTTGAGGTAGAAGGTGTAGAAGATCTTGAAGGGGAAGACGATCTGGTTGAGCTTCACCTGACCGTAGGCGCCCTCGAACACGCCGGAGCCACCGGTCACGGCGAGGTAGGACTCCTCGTAGGTCAGGTACGGCCCCTGCACGGTGATGTGGCCGTAGTCGCCGAAGTACAAGCTGAAGACGGCCTCGTAGCGGTCGCCGTTGCGCTCCGGCACGTGCTGGATCAGGATGCAGATCCCCGCCGTGATCCCCAGCCGCTTGTCAAGGCTCCCGTTGTACACCTGCCCAAGCAAGCAAGCAACAACTCAGCACGAACGATGTCGCTTGACATCGCCAAGAAATTAACGGAGGAAACAGAGGAGGTTAAGGAGGTGGCAGGGGAGAGCGAACGACTGAGAGTGAGACCGACCTTGTTGCTGAAGGGGACGAGGTCGCCGAGCGCGTTCTCGGTCTGCTTGGCGCTGAGGCGGAGGTAGGCGGGGCTCTCGCGGTCGCGCTCGTTGATCTCGTAGACGTACAGCTCCTGCACCTTGCCCGGCCTCGCGTCCCTGGCCGCCGCCGGCTTCGGCGAGAACAGCGACGCCCGGACGGCGCCGCCCTTCCTGCCGCCGCTCGCCCTGCCACCGAGCCCGACCCTCGAGGCCGCCGCAATCGGCGCTTGGCGAGGGATCCTAGCGAAGCTCGCGGAGACGGAGGCCGCCTGCTTGAGAGAGACGGGGGAGGGGGCTGCTGCCATGGTGGTGGTGACTTGGTGAGCTGTTGGACTAGTCTTCTTCGCGTTCTCGTTTTGCTCTGTGATTATTGACGATGGCGCAGCGGGCAAGTGGTGGGCAGTACTGCGCGCTTTATCTATTCTATTATCCATTACTATTATAAAAGAAAAAATTGATGATGGTAGATTTATTCTTCTCCAACCGCTTTATTCATTCAACTTCTCACTATTCTCTACTTTTTAACAATTAAAGCAACTTTTTCTATAGCATGATTATCTGTATATTTAATGAGTTTCATTGCAACGAACGGGTACGTAACTAGTTATATAAAAGAAAAAGTTGGTGGTTGGTCCGGCCTCTCTCACCCCTTCTCACAAAAGGCAGCGCTGATATGTGGCCCTAAAAGACCTGCGCCGAATCTTCCTACCTTCTCATCAAAATATTTTTCTTTCCATGATTTAGTGGTCAAGGTGAATTTTATCTAGACTGCATTGTAGAGTACATGCCGTATTTTTCATCCAGTGCTTAATCCTGTACTAGCTGAATGCTCGTTGCTACGGATTTTAAAATTTTATTATACTATATGTTCTGAAACTAACGGGTGGTAAAATTTTTTAGAACATATATACAAATATATTTTAAAATTTTTTAAAATCTGTAGCAACGCACGGGCATTCAGCTAGTCTATTATAAAAGAATGAGTTGGTGGTTGTACGTTCATTCTTCTCTAACCGCTCTATTCACTCAACTTCTCACTATTCTCTACTTTCCAACCGATCAAAGCAACTCTCTTTTATAGTATAATTATCTATATATTTAATAAGTTTCATTGCAACGTACGGTATCTAGTTTAACCATGACAAGTCAGTAACCAGGGTTAGGTTACGTGGGGTGGTCCTCGGGTTAATTGGCTTTTTTTGCTCAACTTTGGGTCCTCTTCTGAGCGCGCCGGCCGGAGTGGGTGGCGCGCGGAGAACATGCTGCGCGCACAGCGAAGCATGGGATGGATCGGTAATTTGGTATTCAGGACGGGCCGCGTGATTGCGTATCAGTTTAGTTGGTCAGATGGGTGGGTGGGTCGATGGGTCGATGTCTGTTGTTGTTCCATGCTTTTAAGTACGCACAGCGAGCGATCGTCTCTAATTAATCGGTGTTAAAGCTGGGGGCAGGTTTCAGATCATTTCTGACTGATTGATTCCCTGGACTTCAACTTTAGCTTCGAGCTTCTACTTTCTTAATTTTATTTTATTTTTCTAATTTTTTGGTTTTTTGTATTTTTTTTATTTCTTTATATTGTTTGGGATGATGTAACTATTTTTTCTCTATTTTATTTCTTTAATTTAATTATGCTAAAAAAAAGTTAACTGCAACTATGGTTAAAAATAAGTTTGCTACATGAAAAAAAGCTGTAGCTCTCAGCCAGGTGGAGCGCTGCTAGCGCGAAGTTGCCGATGGCTCTCTAGTTCATTATAGGCCCCTTTTGTTTCGGCTTCAGCTTCTGGCTTCTGGTTTATTTTTTACTATTTATAATTTCGTTTTTTCTGAACTTTTGGTTTTTTTGAGCGTTTTTGCCGGTTTTTTTTTGCCATATTCGTTTGCGCTGTTTGTGATGGGCTAACATATTTTTTATATTTTTTAATTTTTTTAAATTTAATTATGTTAAATAAGCCTCATCATTCTGATGCTTTTCAAATTCTGATGCTTTTCAGCCATAAGCCACCAAAAATAAGCCGAACTGAACACCACCTATGTGCAGAGTACGCTATTGATTGTGAAAACAGTACTCGTGAAAGCTGGAAAGCGTATCTGACTACGGAGATGGATAGGGACATAGCTGGAAGGCCTCGTGGGCTTAATTGGGACGTCCTTGCGTGTTGTGTTTGTTCGTTTCCTTTCGAAATTTGGACGTTTTTTTGGCACTGTTGCTCCTGTTAATTTCCGAAGTAGCCTCCTCTAAAAACAAATTCCCGATCTGACCCCCTCCCGACCGCACGATTCACCCGGTGCCAACACGTGGAAGTCGTGCGGCCGGCGAGCGCACGACATCGAGGTCGTGCGGTCCCCGACCGCACGACTCGGCCGAGCACTGTAGCACACCGAGTGGTGCGGTCGGCGACCGCACCACTAAGCCAATCATGCGGTGGCCGACCGCACCACATGGCTCCCGTCTTGTCCGTCCGCCGAAAGGGGATTCCACGCACGCGGTGTCGTTCGGTGAAGCTCCGCCCCCTACTGCGCTACTGTATGCACGTGAGCCTTGTGTGCGATAAAAGAATGAGAACGTCTGTATTTGAGAGTGTTGGTTCATTTCCATTTGAGAGAGAGCAAGAGGAGAAGCAGTAGGCGAGGAAGCAGCGAAAGAGAAGAAGAACGACGTCGGCAAACATGATATTTGGAGTAATTTTTGAAGGATTCAGAAGTTTTCGCAATTGTGAAAGTTGTAGATCGTCTCGCGAGCTTCAAGGAAAGGTAAATATCATCCCCATGCGTGTATGATGTTATTATGTTGATTAGTCGATAATTAGCGTAAACGTTATTTACGGAGTTCATGCATGTCATTTTTTGATGCAATGTCATTTTTATGGAGTTTTATATTTTATGTGAATAAATTTTGTAGTGCTGTTGGAGTGTGATTTAGTTAGTTTGATGCGTGCAACGAAAACAAAAATTTATAGTAAATATCATGCATGTTGTATGTATTCATCGTAAATAACTGTATGGCACGATGTTAATCGGTAGAGATAGCTTAAACTGACTATTATGTAGCTTTAATGTTGTTAGGCCTTGTTAGGAATAAAATTGTAGGATTAATTTATGAAATAAGCATACATAGGATATATGAAATACTGTCATGCATATGGTTTAAAAAAACATGCTGTTGACAATGTGAAAAATATTTTATACTACCGGTTCAGGTAAATAGCATGTAGCTTGGGCGTTAGTAAACCAACTTGCAATCATTAATCATCATCTGAAGCAAACACGCATAAAATTAAAAGTGAGGAAGTATGGTCTAACTGTTATGCAAAACCCTGTGGTGCTGCCAAGCATCTGAGAAGCAGTTAGCAGAACAATAGCAGATCTTAGCAATTTATAGATAGTACATTACATTGATCATTTGATTTACACACAAATTTATTAGCGCCCTCTATGAATGAATTAAAAATTAGATTTAGAAATGAAGATGAAAATATTACTCTTGTCTGTGGTGGGCGGTAGGTATTGAATGATGGTACACTTGTTGCATGTTATATGTACTAAGATGGTTCAGTAGGGATTTATGTTAGGTACGCCATGGGTGACATCCAAGATTTGTTTGTGTTCTCCGGAAGTGGTCTCGCACTGTGACGGGCGACTGGGCGCACTGTCTAATTGTGACCGGACCGTGATCCGGGCACCCAATCGAGCACCATGAGCTGGCCGAGCTACGGAGATGCGTGCGTTCTGCCTTCGATCGGGACACCGCAAGGAACAAAATACGGATCGAGGCAGTGTATGCCGTAGTGGTAGGTGCTGCAGGGGAGACAATGTGGCAACTTATAAAGGTGACGAGTGATGCCTCATGGGCCAACTACATGGAGGTCATGTGCAACCCTGACGCAGCGATTTATGCCAGGCCAATGGTGTATGTTCACTTCGTGCAGAGGACAGAATCATCCGCCATGGGTAGCTCTGGTGTAGCTGGCGGAGATGTACAGCCTGCATTACTCTCCGGGGGTCATGAATATGCCGGTGAAGTAGGAGTGAATGAGTCAATGGGAGATGGAGACGCACAGAGCGATGTGGACAATTTTCAGGTGAATGAAGGTGTAGACAGGTGGTGGGCTGCCCGAGTTGACTGTCATGAGTACCTTGCCGACCAGGTGGAGGAAGTGGAAAGCGAGGAGGAAGAGTATGTGGAAACAGCCAGTTCAGAAGAGGAGGATGAAGGGGAACCTACAACGAGAGGTGTGTTAGGTGGTGTTGTAACCACGGACGGTGCGTACGTGCCGTCCAGATTGGACGACATCACAGCGCAATCCCTAGTTCTGCCACGGGCGGAGGAGGCAGAGTGGTGATTCAATGAGGGCTCACTCCTTTTAGGGCAATGCTTCCGTAACAAGAGTGTTTTGCAGCAAGCTATTGCCACGTACGCCGTCAACATCAGCCGGACATTCAGGGTGCACAGGTCGAACCGTGACACATACATTGTGAAGTGTATCGGCGGCACCTCGCCAGCAAGGTCCGTGGGCGGCGGTTGAGGCGCGACCACGAATTCGGATAACGGTGATGAAGGATCATACATGTGAGCTTGCGGCGCCACTGCATGGCACCGCAACATGACGTCGTCATATGTTGCGGAGCTGATAAGCCATCTTGTTCTGGCAAATGTGTCCATTTCTCCGAAGGTTCTCATGGCGGATGTGGCAAACACGGTGGGGTTTGATGTCGACTACAAGAGGGTATGGCGGTAAAGCAGAAGGTCTGCGGCGTAAGTTTGGGACATATGAGGAGGCATATGATTTGGTCCCAAGAATCTGCGTCAAATTGTAGAAGCAAACCAGTGCGATTACATTAACAAGCAAGAGCGGGTTCATGAGGCGCAAGGGCCAAATTGTTTTGTGCTTGACAGTGTTACGGGCCTTTAGGCGTGCAATTGAAGGCTTCAAGTGGTGCCGTCCAGTGCTAACGATGGACGACACATTCCTATCTGGCAAGTACAAGGGTACCATCCTGACCGCGGTTGCAACTGATGCAAATGACCAGTTACTCCCAGTGGCATTTGCAATTGTAGAGAACGAGAATACGGATAGCTGGCTGTGTTTTCTTGCCAACGTGAAGCGGTGTAGTTCAAGATCGGCCGAGGTGTGTGTCATCTCCGACCGCAATGCGAGCTTCTTTATGCGCAATGCGAACGATGCAGAACGGGACACAGCCACCCTTCCGGTGGAATGACATGAAGAACCGGTGGTGCATGAGGCATCTTGCGGCGAACTTCCTGAAGGTTCCACAACAAGGAACTAATGAAGATGTTCAAAAGCTTTGTATGCGAACCGGAGGAGGAAGTTCGAGGCCTTGTGAAGGCACCTTGACCAGAGACCGGCAAGCATGTTTGGCGTGTCAAGCGGGATGAAGTGGGCCGTGGCGGGAGGATCGGCGAGTAGGGGTTCACACAATGGGTTAACTCAATGCACGACTTGGAGATATGGTCTCTCTTGCATGACACCGCGGGCAAGGTATGAAATCATGACAACAAATATGTTCGAGGTGTACAATGGTGTTCTAAAGGGCGTCAGATCCCTGCCTATCACAGCAATCGTTGAAGAGAGTTGGAACCGTTCGGTTGGATACTTTGTCAATAGAGCTATGATGGCGAAGAAACATCCGGACGGCGCGAGATTTCGGAGGTAGCGCAGCCTACATGCACAAGAAGATGGAGAAGTCTCGTCGCATATTGCTCAACCCATGGATGGCTTACGGAGAAAGTTCGAGGTCCACCTTAGACAGAAGTATATGATAGGCCAGACTAGAGGGGATCGTAAGCAAGTATGCATGATTGATGAGAGAGCATCGTGCACCTGCAACAAGCCACAACTGCTGCACAAACCATGCTCTCATGTGTACGCGGCATGCACGGTATGGCACCAGACACCCACGCATTACATGTCAAAGTACTATGACATCAAGCACTTGTTTGAAACATGGAGTACGGAGTTCCATTCCTACGGGGTGGACATGCATTACGAGGACTGTGGCGGGCGGTGAAGTGGGTGCCGAACGCTGCACTAAAGCATGTCGGCCGTGGGCGACGACATAGCCTTCGCATTCGGAATGACATGGATGATAGCAGCGTGGAGATCGTGTTCGCGCCAAGTGCGAGAATGTGCAAGGCTGTGGCCATTCATTTAGGGCGGTGCCCAAACAGGCCGACATCAAGTAACGCTCCATAGCTGCTTCCGTGTTTTGTAACTACTGTGGGCCTTTGTTGTGCTCATCTTGTGTCTGCGAGCACATGATCATGCAACCTTCAAACTGTGCTGAATGTATGTTATGAAATTATTTGCGTGTACAATTTGTTTGAGTTATTTCCTGGAAGTTATGTTGTCATTTATTCGATATTTCGCTGTCATTTCTTTGTCATTCGCGTTAAATTAGGTTTGTTCGAAATTGTGTTATCATCTGTTACACACTTTGTTGTCATTCGCTGCAAAATACGTTTCTTGTATATTATGTTGTCATTTGTTGCACACCTTATAGTCATTACGTACATATTTCTTGTCATAACATACTAATTTGTTTTCATTCATCGGCAGGAGATGGCGTACGAGTTGCTTGAGCCCCTTTGGGATGAGCATCACCGATGCGTAGCGTGGTCATCTGGAGCCGGCCCTCCAAGTTTGATCCTTAGGAGCCCCCGAGAGCACTGGCCTCTAGACCATCGGTACATCCCACTACTGCGAGACACCGGCCTTTTGCCCATTGCTCGCATGATGGATGTGCCGTATGCCTTGCAGTTCGATGCGTCGTTGTTGTCCGCACTCGTCGATCGTTGGAGACCGGAGACTCACACCTTGCACTTCCGGTGGGGCGAGATGACTGTTACACTTCGAGACGTGTCCATGCTGACAGGTCTACCAATCCGAGGCTTGTGTGATGCCTCGCAGCGTACTACGGCCAGCGAGCCGATCTTGGTAGTGTGCTATGTGCTCCTACAGTACTGGTCTTGGGAGCACTTTCCTGTTGGGAGGCCTTACTTTCAAAGTGCCATGCACCCTCACGAGTCTGACCCGGTGTTGTACGATATGGTCGAGGCGATGACCCCATTAGTGGGCCGACGATGGGACGCGTTGGACACATGCTCAGCTGCGGTGGGCCAGGGAGAGACCGAGACGAGTATACCCAGAGTTCCATAACCAGTTCGAGACTCTGCATGAGGGTGAGATAGTATGGTTGCCATGGACTGCACAGTTTATCCATAGCATAGCCCCCTACGGGTTGTCAATTCAGTGCCACCAAGACCACACGTACTGGTTGACGACGTGCCACCTCGTCTTCTCCCACTTCGTCGAGCCATACAACCCGCAGAGGGTGCTGAGGCAGTTTGGCCTTCACCAACACGTGCCACCCCTCCCGGGACGGCCACTATCACGGAAGGCCCACCAGTAAGTCATTGCACGGTAACTGTACGCAATGTAGTAGTGTGTCATTTTTTTACTTATTGTGTAATGGGTGTACTATCTTGCAGGCAAACCAGAAGAGGGCACCGGGGGGACGACTGGAGGGGCACACAGCGGCCATGGACGGACCTGTGGCATGACTCAGCGACCACGGAGGTTGTCGATGAGACTCGGCCGTACGACCTCCACACCTACAGTACGTACCTAGAGTGGTACATTCCACGGACCCGCAGCAAGCTTCTTGGGCTGCCCGAGCAGATCTGTAGAGATCGCGCACGAGTTTGCCATACAAGCGGGCGGGATGTCATCGAAAGACGGCACGGCGATGCGATGCGAGTACTCTAAGTGTGTACCTAATTCAACTGTACCATCTCAGCAGGACGTAGACACCTCCTCCGATTGGCTGAGCTCTATTTTCGGCCCTTCATCGCAACTCTCCACGGAGTTGTACCCACCACCGCCTCCGATGCAGGCCTCGCAGTATGACCTTCGAGATGCACCACACTCCCTACCAGTTCACGTTCTCGGAGGATCGAATCTGACGTCGAGGAGGCGAAGCGAGGTGGACAATGAGTTTTGTGTTTGTAATGTACTTTTGTTGTGTTTGTAATATACTGTTCTTTTCACCTTGCATAATTTAGCCTCCATTCCAATATGACAGCGTACGTACACAAGTTGGCACTTAACGTAACACCTTGCATTACACAAACATACACGAACCCTCCACCAGAAGAAGACACGATAACAATAAACACTACGAACATAGAGGACAACAACGTGCAGCACTACAACTTGACGATAACAATAAACACAAGAAAGAAAATAACACATAACGAAAATTAATCTTCCACTCGATCTGTCAAAATGATGCATGACCGAGCGGGTTGCAACCAGCCACGACAACTCTGTCATTCCGAACACTATCGGTCCTAGTCCCCATTTCATCCTCCCACACCCAAAATCGGCAACCGCCTGGGGCTTCCTGCGATTTCATGACAAGAACTATTTGTAACTTGCTTGTATGATTTGAACGAACCCGAAACAATCATACTCACCGAGTGAAACGGGCACTTGTAGTAGTGACGCCCAGGATTCGCAGCCGTGTGTGAAGTCTTACGTGCAACAACCGTGTTGCATTTTGGGCAAATCACCATGGGTGCCGATGACGAGGTGCTGAACTGACTCATATCGGCGTGCGGGGGAGTTAGCACGAATGAAATGTACACACAATCGGAAGAAGTAATTCAGGAGGTGAGGGAGAACAATACGGGGGGCTAGGTGAGGAATGACTCCCTCTTATAGGCTCAGGGGGGCCTAAAGTCATGGAGCCCACAGAATAAGAACGGGTCACGCACTGCCAACAAGAAACAACACATACATTGCACGTACGCAAAATATGTCAACTACAGGCAAGAAATTAAATACGACATATTACTAACTTAATCACTCCGTCTACTCCATATCATAGAAAGTGTTCATACTGGTTCAAGGTACAACCATACACCTCGTTGCCTATATGTCAAACGAGCCTCGTGGCACCCACATGGAGTATTGCTCAAGGGGCCGTCTCGGACGTGGCTGGCCATCGTGGAAGTGGCACGCACATATGCAACTAGGGTTCGCACAGCAACATGTGGGATCATAAGAGCTTCCTATGTTGACGACCTCCTCGTTGCCCCTCTCGCGTTGCATCTGTTGGCGGAGGTCGTTGTTATCCTCACTGAGAGTCTCGATTCGGTCCTCCAACTCCAATATTCGCTGCCATAATGTATCCACATAGCAGACAATATACCGTTCATGAGGAGGGTCAATCCAGCGGGAGAAGTCGCATTTTGCCATCTGCGTGAAAGGACGGTAAACATGGAGGATCCATAAGCAATAACAAAAAATGTATTATTACTACTTTCTACCTCGGGCGTGGGCATCGAAGAAAGCGTTGCCCGCCATTGAGCAGGCCATCCAGGACGCACGACGGCGTACTCCTTGTGTCTACATTTCGCCCGGCCGGTTGAGCACGCCGCCTTGGTACCAAGCGATGCGTGCATCAAGATCTCCCTCCTTTGGAAGGAAGGTCTTCCTTGGTGTCCCAAATTCGACCGCCCATCCGCTCGACATGATATTTTCACCACGGAAGAGAACATACTTCGTTGTTCGATTTACAGAGTTCTTTGCGTATAATGCCATGGGACCACAACCGTGCTATTTATATCGAACGGGAATGACTTACTGCAATGACCAAAACTGAGATGGCGCTTTGCGCAGTGACATGACAAAAGAGGCCAGCTTTGCGCAGTGACATGACAATACAGGCCAGCTTTGCTGAGTGACATGACAAAAGAGGCCAGCTTTGCTCAGTGACATGACAAAAGAGGCCAGCTTTGCGCAGTGACATGACAAAACGGGGCAGCTTTGCCCATTGACATGACAAAAGAAGCCAGCTTTACGTAGTGACATGACAAAAGAGGCCAGCTTTGCGCAGTGACATGACAAAAGAGGCCAGCTTTGCTCAGTGACATGACAAAAGAGGCCAGCTTTGCGCAGTGACATGACAAAACGGGGCAGCTTTGCGCAGTGACATGATAAATGAGCCCAGCTTTACGCAGCGGCCAAAAAAAACACATGGCTACCCTTCGCCTTATAAATTGACGTGCAATGCGTCTGCAAGAGAGCACTACACCATCTAACACTACATCATACATTCCTTCTCCACGTCGAAATGAACGACAAGAATATAAAGAGTTGGCAGGAATTCGCGGACAAGATAAATGAAACTAGGCGGAAGGCTAGGGAGGAGTCCCGCAAGAAGGCAGAATGGGAGGAGACACGCAACATAGCAAGGGCTGCGGCTCGCGACGAACAAGCAAGGGTTGCGGCTCGCGAGGAACAAGCAAAGGCATTGCGGCTACGAGGTCGACTCCCGCAATGGCGTTCACCGCAACTCCCACCTGAGGGGGAGACACCCCCTTTGTTGGTGCGGGGACACGTGCAAGTTCATCAAATCGAACGAACGCATCACCCTGGGTATGCGTTACTGGGGTTGCGCAAACTACTCCAGTGAATACCCCAACCGCCGTTTTGACACCTCATCCTATCGGGAACCGGTAACGAACACATGCACCATTTTTCCCAACATTTTCTCCTTCACATCACGTACTAACAATCTCTCCCCTCGTTTTGCAGTCCCCGGAGCCCCTATGTAGCTACCACAAATGGATCGATCTTGAGATCCACCTGCGGATCAATGGACCCTCGACTTGAGGACTAGAATGTCAAGCAGGACAAGGAGTTCTTTGCGGGAGGAGCGCGCACCACGAGCACACCTGCGTATACAACACAGTGTAAGCCCATCTCCATGCATGCACGTGGAGGGAGCGGGAGGCTCGCGAGATGGAACGCGAGAGAAAGAGGGAAATGACAGCTGAAAGAGGGAAATGACAGCTAAGGCAAAAGAGGCTGCGGAGGAGTTCAATGCCGAGCGGGCAAGGAAGGGAAAGTGGCCTCGATCCACACAGTAGGTCGTACGAGCAGTTGGATGGGTTAGTCACATGTCATGCTATATGTTATGCATGTAATAAAAATGTACGCGTCATGTAACTCCCAACTGTATTTCTATTCAGCTAAGCTTATTATCTCGTGTTTTCGCATTCAATGATTCCTACGTGTTAAATATCACTTTCCTTCCTTTCGTCCAATTGTTCATATCACAGTTGTCCTCAAAAAAAATTTCATTAAATTTCTTCCAATAAAACAACATAACATCATCGAAAAATGTTATTGCTTGTTTAACATATTTTTCACGATCAGCATTGTACAAAAATCACAAATACACTAATCGTTACTTCACACAAATATAAGACGTTTTTGCGCAAAAACTCTGATCGCTCCAAACCCTAACCCTAATACTGTGCAGATTAGTGGTGCGGTCGGCCGCCGCATCATTAACGGAGTGGTGCGGTCGCCGACCGCACCACTTGGTGTGCTACAGTGCTCGGGAGGGGGCCAGATCGGGAATTTGTTTTGGGAGGAGGCTACTTCGGGAATTAACGGGAGCAATAGTGCCAAAAGTGTCCAAAATTCTTTCCTTTCGAGCTGGACGGGAGTAGCGAGGGATTTCTCTGCTGATCGATGCAGATCCCATCACTCGACAAGTACATATCACTGGTGCTCCTAGTACTAGTAGGGAGTACTATGTACTAGGTGGTGTTTGTTTTCACAAGGAAGCCCAATTTTGCTACGCAATAAACTATGCATGATTTTAATAAATTTCTAAAATTTTTAGTGTATTTAAAAAAATTCTCAAAGCCGTGTTGTTTTGAAGACTTTTAAAATAGATTCCTTGGCTCCAAAATATGAATTCAAAATTTCTAAAAGTCAATTGGATATTGAGGAATTTTCTAAAAATTTTGTGTGCAAATACCTCTTAGAATTCAAATTAGAAATTTAAACTCAAATTGAAAACCAGAATTAAAGTTTAAACTTTCATCATTTCCCTTCTCGTCTTCGGCCCAAAGACTTCCAACCAACTCAGCCCGCCTCTTCTTTCTGTTCCCTACCAGACCATGCGATGCACAGCCTGCCTATCTCTTTCTCTTCCCTGTCGCAGCCCAAACGAGCTAGCCTACGCACCCCTCTCCCTCGCTCTCACTAGCATGTGGCCTTGGTCCCACCTGTCAGCCAGGCACTATGCTTCATCCTCCTCTCTTTCTCGCTGGAGCATGCCCGAGCTCTCTCTTCTCGCATGTGTTCATGTACATTGGAGCATTGAAGGCCTCTATGCCTCAAGCCTTGCGCACCACGACCTTGTCTCATCTCCTGTTGCCAGCTTATTTTCTTTCCCACCCTCACGCGCTCTCTTGCCTGGCGCCCGCGCCTTCCCACCCCTATTTAAGCTAGCCCTTGTGCATCACAACATTCACACTCACTCACTTGTTGCTTCCCTTGAGCTCCCATGCCCCAATCGCTCTCGGAAAGGAAGAATTTCTCTTATTTCCCATGTTCTGCTGCAAGTTTCGTCGCTCAATTCCTCACCGTCTGGTGAGTCTCCAACAATGCCCTCATGCGCTTTCAGTTCGCCTCACACCCCTCTACCTCGTGCTCACCTCCCCTTGCCTGTTTGCCCTTAGGAAGCCTAAAGCCGATGCCCTTGCAGTCATGTGCAGCGCTGCCGCCGACCTCGCCACCTGTTCCCTTTGCTCATGTGAGCTGCGGCTATGGCCATCATGCCCTTTATGTTCACCTTGACCTCCCCATTATAATGCACCCTTTGAATTGCCTTGCTGTGCCTCAGAGCCGCTGGGATACGCTTGTCTTCTCCAACGTCGACCGAACCCATCGCCACCATTGATCTCCCTCTTTGCTCCATCTCCCGGTAAGCCCTTTCATTCCTTTGCAATTCAGTTTAAAGCTGAACTAGTTGGCTAGTTATTGGACCCTAGAACCGGCCCCAATGCTCTGTCCACGATAACCCTTCTTCACCGTCACTGGCCACAATCACCACCAGGAGGCACAACCATGAATTCCTTGCATAATGCATAAGTCTGGAAGCCTCATCTTCATGTGAAGGAGGTGGCTCATGAGGCTGCACTAGGACCTCAAGCACAGGAACTATAAACTAGCTTGGTGAAGGCAAGGCAAAGTGCAGGCATGAGGTGTTGGATCCAATGCGAAGTCACTACTCATCTCCTCTCAAAATCTCCTAACATCCTAGACATACTCTCCTCAAATCTAGTCATCTGATCGAGCTCAGGAGTTGGAGTCTGATGCTGAGGTATAGGATAGTTCTGGTGTGACCAATGAGAGTAATCGTGATCTCCATACCTAAAACCCCACAATGATGTACTAGAAGAAAATGATGAGATATCAGGTTTGTTATTTCCATATGACAGACTCGAGTGCTCAGGCCATCCAGGGTTGTAAGTGTTACGGTATGGCCCGCTCGACTGAGCAAAGCTCATCCCGTAACACTTTGGTGTGGGAGAATAACCATGTTGGAACTCAGTGGGTGAATGGCCCTAAAAACCACAAGTTTGGCATATAGGGACAGCAGGAGAGTGGCCGCCTGATAAAGAACTGTACTGATCATGTCCGCTCTCTAACACAATCCCTCACTCTAAAGCATAGCATTCTAACTGACAAGACATTACATTTACCTGTTCTTGAACAGTATCATAAGTGCTAGGGGTACTAAAAACCACGAGAATCATAATAGTAAGCCATAGCCTCAATAAGTATCTATATCCACCAACCTACGGGAAGGGACATGAAAATACACTAGAAAAAGAAATAACTAGGGAAATGGTTAGGGGTTAGCGATATTTCACAAATATGAATAATGATGATATAAAAAGAGAAGTCAACACAAACACAAAACAAGCAAAAGAAAATAAACAACGACCTAGTCTATAGCCTAACACTGTCGCTTTAAGCTAATCCCCGGCAACAACACCAAAATACTTGATCGTGCAAAAATAGCACACCCACAAGTGCATGAGTTGCCACTGAAAAAGTGGTGAATGTTGTGTTCTCCATAAGGACTAGACTGAGGCTACTGGTGCTCAGTTAAAGCTAGATCAATCGAAACAGGGGAGAAAATAGAAAACTAAACCTAAAACGACTACCGAATCGACCAAATGAACGAACTATCAAAAACGATCAAATGAACCCCTACTCGCACGAACGAAACTATGAATGAACCAAATGAATGCACAAACGAAAACGACGGGACAAACGACTATGTGAATTGACATCGCACAACCGAACAAACAACATGATGAGAGACTACATGCACAAATGACAACAACGACTAACTACACGAATGAACACGCTAAACTAACAATCAACGACCAAACTAACTACCGACCGCAAGAAAGAAGAAGGGTGTCAAGAAGTACTAAGAGAGTCTAGAAACATGGAGGGATTCGAGAGAGAAAAAGGGAGAAAATGGTCGACAGCTAACTAGACAACAACGGCACACGACAACACAAATAACTACGACAACAACTACACGACCTAAGTATCAACCGGCCATTGAGATAGAAGAAAAGAGGGAGTCGAGAAGCAAGGAGGGGGGTCAAGACAGCAAGACGAAGGGAACGGTCACCAACTAGCTAATTTGTGCAACTCAAACAAACACGGACACTAACACTGACAACTGCACAAGCATAGGGCAAAGCCTTCACAAGCATTGATCACAGACACACACATAGACATTATCCTAACAACACATTGATGCTAATCAATATAACACATATAACCACTTGACAAAGCTAAACAAAGATCACAAGTGACAAACTAACAACTACTACTGACACACAAATAAAAAAACTTTAACAGGAACAGAGCACAAAATTGCTAACAGAATACTACTACAACTACACTACCAACAGATCACAAAGGAACAAGGTTAACATAGATGACCAATTCCACTACTAATCACTATTACAAATATCATTCACATGACAAAACAAAGTAATACCTAGCCGAGAGCACAATTACACAACCACTAATCACATTGCATACATCACAGTTCACATCTCACAAACACATATCACAATAGTAATTAATAGTGATTAACAGCAATTAAGGTGAACATTAATTAGAAAAGGTAGGAAGGTAGGAGGAATTGGGGATTGGAATGAACCGAGGGGAGTAGAAGTAGTAGAGGAGAGGTGCTAGCGGGGGTGTGGTGGCGATGCAGAGATGGTGGCCGTCGGTGTGGTAGGAGATGAACAACGGCAATAGTTGAGGTTGGAGGAGTGGTCAAAACTGTCCCTTGTGGCGGTAGCTCAACCGGAGAAGGGCCGCAGTCACTGTCGCCCACGGCGTGGTGGAAGAAACTAAGCAGTGGCTCTTGGCGATGGAGGAGATGGTGGTGCAAGGGTGGTGGAGATGGAGAGGTGAAGGGGTGGTGCCCTAGAGGAAGGAGGGTGTGAGGGAGTAGGTGGTGGCGGTGCAAGGTCAAATGAAGAGCCAAGGTGGCGGCACATGGAAGAAGGCGCAGTGGTGTGATGGTGAGGATGTGGAGTGGTGGCTGGTGAAAGGAGGTGAGCACGGAGGAGAGGGGCGGCCGTGGATTGGCGGCCCGACACTAGGTGGGGAAGTAGAAGGATGCAGATGGTGCGGCTGCCGCCGAGCTGGGGAGGACTTGGCGGTGGCAGCGGACTGCGGTTGAGGTGGTGCGGTGTGAGGAGAGGGAGGAGGCAATGCACGGTGGAGAACTGGGGGTGGCTCGCTGGCAAGATGGCCCGACCTTGCCGGTGGTCGAAAGTGCGGAAGGGGGAGGAGAGAAGAAGGCAAAGGGAGAAGTGGAGATATGCAAGCTGGGCTCGGCTGCCATTGTGTTGACACCGATTTTGTCCTAAACTTAAAACATGAAAAAATATATCTATAAAATATATATTCATCAAATTAATAAATTGTGCTGGCAGATATAATCCATTACAATATAAAATAACTAAAGTTTAAATTAAAATTGCCATGACATAAATGGGCAGGAAATTTGCTAATACTCCACCGACAATAAGTAACTACGTTGTGTCGACCATGTTGATTCAACCGCAATATGTTGACCACGTTGTGTCGACCATATTGGTTCGACTACGATATTTCGACCACGTTGGTTAAACTACGATGGTTCGACCGTGATGTTTTGACCGTGTTGGTTTGACCACGATATGTCGAACATATTGTGTCGACCATATTGGTTTGACTATGATATTTCGACCACATTGGCTCGACTATGATGGTTCGACCACGATGTGCCGATCACGTTGTTTTGACCATGTTGATTTGACCATGATATGTCAACCACGTTGTATCGACCATGATGGTTCGACTACGATATTTCGACCACATTGGTTCGACCACGATGTTTCGACCATATTGGTTTGACCATGATATGTCAACCACGTTGTGTCGACCTTATTGGTTTGACTACGATATTTCAACCATATTGGTTCGACCACGATGGATCGACCATGATATGTCGACTATGATATTTCGACCATGTTGATCCGACCATGATATGTCAACCACGTTGGTCGACCATAATGTTTTGACCATGTAGTGTCAACCACGTTGCGTCGACCATGATGTTTCGACTATGTTGTGTCGACCATAAGATTTCGACCATATTTGTCGACCACGATGTTTCGACCCACTAGTCAGCCCAAGGCATACATGGATACCTCTCCCATGTCAATAGGAAAGTGGCACGATAACTGTATGCATGCAGAAGTTAAGCACTCTCCAACTAAATAGTAATCATTAATGGGACCATGTTTCATTCAGCAACCTGGCTGAAGCGCTCTCTGCTCAGTCAAGTAACCGACCATTAAAAAAAATAAGAAAACAAAATGTAATGCCCCAGATTGTTTTATTAATTGTTATTCAATTGTTTGTTTGATTATTAAATAGAGAGAGGGACCTAGAAGGAAAAGATTGAAAACTAAAAGAGTTTTGAGGGTTTTCGAAAAGTTAATCAAACACAGGCCTAGGCCTTGGCCGGTGGGTTTTCTTGGCCCAAGAGGGAGGAGGCCACCCTTTTAACCTGTAGCCCCCGCCCTAGCCGCCGCCTCCCCCTGCTGCGCCGCCGCCCCTCCTGCTGCTGCGCCTTGCGCCTTGCCCGCCACCCTGCCCACTGCCTGCTGCCGCCTCTGCCGCGCGCCCGGCAGCCCGCCGCGCCAGCCATTGCCGCCCCGACGTCTCTTCCTTCCCGATGCGCCGTCGTCGTCATCCGTCGCTGCACCGTTTGGATCCGGAGGAAGGAGAAGAGGAGTTCGCGGAAGAGATCCCGGGTGTGTACTTCCTCCTCATCGTGTTCTTCATATTGTCTTCAAGGGTAATCCCGGTTAACCCATCTAGATGGATAATTTAGCCAAGTTAGAGTTTCGTCGGTTTTCTGGACTGCTGTGACAGATTGGGTTAATCGGCAGTTTTGGGTTAGATCCGTCGGAATTCAGGTCTGGACTCCTTCTAGGGAATTGTAGAGGTCGGAATTATCTTTCCAGGGAGTGCTAGAACGTATTATTCCGATTTGTGTAGCGAAAGTTATGATTTTTCTAGTGTGGCTGTTCGGCAGATCGGGGAAGTTCGGGACAGTTTTCGGTAGATCGCTTTGGGCGACGGGAAATCGGGCGAATCAGAAATTCATCATGTTAGGAAAATTTTAGATAATTTTCTTAGCTTTCCAGAAAGGTCAAGAAGTCCGGATTCCGATGATCTGGGCTAAAGTTATAGCTGTTTTAGTGCGCTGTCCAGAGAGGTCGTCGTGGCTATTGATGTTTTATAAAAGGGATTGGATCGGGTAGAAAATGGCAGAATCAGGGAGGATTCCCAACTAAGTTTATTTAGATAATTTAATTATATTTTCAGAAAGTCTGAGAACGCTTAATTTGGATTTACGTACTGGAAGTTATGGATTTTTGAAGTCAGCTGTCTGTGGTTGGGCAGATTTGGCCGAGGGGAGTTGGGGATTTAAATTGAGATAAATTGTTGGGGTAATTGGGGTTGCTGATATTTTGTATCTAGAAACCCGTTACTGTTATGTTAGTAATTATTAATTAATTATTCAGGAGGAGAGCGGATTCCGGGGGTTTCGCCTTCTGCTCGTTCTTCGTTGTCTCACGGTTGAGGCAAGTATAACTTTGCTATGATTAATCTGTGTGATTTGATGATTTGGATGATATGAGTGATGATTGAGTTATGAATGCTTTACTTGTGAATTTTAGTAAAGTTATGAGTTGATAATGCTATTTATGTTACATTTACATTATAGCATTTTGAGATTAAATTGATGCATAGTATGTTGAATGCTGTTTATCTTGTTGATACATTCACATATATGCATCATCCGAGAATTGTTGAAGTCTTGGTCACGTGGTGATCAGCGTCGAGGTCCCCACACTTGTGGAGTGTGGGCAATTGGTCCCTGTGCAGAGGGTGCAGGCATGGGTGTGCATTAACGGATGCACTCCGCGTCACGGTAAAATGCGAAGAGATGAGAAAGGACTTTTGATCATATTGCATAGCATGAAATTCATATGAAACATGATTAACTTGCGGTTAATGCTCATGCTTGTTTTTGTTTCTGATTTATACTTGCCGAGTCGTTGGACTCACCCTTGTTGTTGTTTGTTTATTTTAGGTACCAATGTGAGATCAACATACATGGGGACATGCATGACTAGACCGGATGCACGTGCACTATTCCTTCAATAAGAAATAAAGACATTCATTATAATCTTAGTGGTGATTAGTTTAATTGGATCATTTTATTATTCATCGATTAAATGTAATAATGATTAGAACTATTTGATATAAACACATTCTTTATTATGGAAATAGAACTGCATTTACATTTATCTAGATTTGCTATTAATGATTGAATAGATAAGACTTGGTCGAATCTTTTGGAATAATTATTAGAAGTTTTAATTTTGGCTAGAAGATGGTAGCATTTTAGGCTATTGTTTGGTGGGATGTTCAGTTGGTATCGAGAGGTTGTCAGAGGTCCGTGGTAGTGAAAATATTAAATTTGACACTTGTGCACGATAGATGGAGATGGGTTTTGCATCGCATCCGTATCATTCTTCTTGATTCGATTATTAATTGTGTGTTATGTGTGACTCTACATTTATTTATGTTACATAGAGATGGCAAGGGTAGAGGCCGTGGTCGTGGTCGTGGCCGGCGAGGCGTCGGACGAAGCCAGTGTGCCCCTTGATTGAGCGAACTCACGCCGCGAGAGGCCGATTACGTGGGATCGAGAGGAAGAGGTTGCTTCACGGTTCGGAAACTAGTCTCCACCCCGCACCCGAGCCGCGCTGCGCCATTCCTGCGCGCCTTGCAAGCAATGGGTGTGATGGGTTTGCATCGATGGAATGCGTTGAGGTTGGACACCTTCGATGGACTAGGGACTTGATTGATCTTTGCTAGCGGTTGCGTCACATAGAGAGGCATCCGGAGGTGTTGGGGCTGACCTCGAGCGGCGAGCTCGGTTGTGGCTTTTCATTTGAAGGCGGCGGATCTCGGTGGGAAGGAGTCTGTCGGCGGATCTGCGCCCTTGGGCGGCGACTTGGGAGGTGTTCTCGGGCGATTCGAAAGAGATACTACCCTGCTTCATTCATGGAGAGGATGGAGGTGTCGTTGAACAACTTCAAGCAGGGTAGGATGTCGGTGTCCGAGTATGAAGTGGGATTTCACAACATAATCCGCTTCGTACCCTTTGTGGCTACCAATGATGTGGAGAAAGCCAAGAGGTTTCGCAGAGGGCTTAGGCAGGAGTTTCGCCAGGTGTTGGGAGCTTTGGAGCTTCGTGACTTTAGCTCCTTGGTGGAGCAAGCTAGAGGCATGGAGTTAGAGATGCAGCTTGGGGAAGGACTGCAGGGGACTGGTGGTATGCGACTCCGAGGGTTGAGAGAGCGATCGAGAAAAAGAGCTTTAGCGGTGGTGGATCGTGGCAAACCGGTTCACAAGAAGTTCAAAGGGTCGCATAATTCTTTCAAGTCTAAGTTCAACAAGTCCCAGGCGTCTTCCACTTTTCGTCCTTCTGCTGGTGCTCCGATGGTACGTCCGGTCCGGGTTGGGGATGAAATGCTTCAAGTGTGGAGATGGGCATCGGGCGTCGGGTGTGCTTGGTGGGAGCTTGCCGCCATTGTGGTCAGGAGGGCCACAAAGCTTCGGTCTGTAAGCGTAACCCCGCCAGTATCATCAAGTGGGAACCGATTCAGCGGCACCTTGGGCCGGTAGCATCTTCTGGGATGCGTGCGGATGCTAGCAGCTACCCCTACTCAGACTTGGGCGCCGCCCCATCTCACTACCCTTCGCCTAGAGGGATGCCTCTAGGGTACTTTTGGCCGCCTCCTCCTGCGGCGTTGTTTCCAGAATGGCGCCTTGACTCCTCTGCGGGCGGCTCCGCCAGATCAAGTCTTCTGCGCCCGGCACTCAGCGTCGATCTCCCACGCTTTGCCGGCGGTGAGCCGTGAGTCGTCCCGATGTGGTGACAGTGCGCTTTTGGTGGACTCGGTGGAGGCTTTTGTTCTATTTGATTCCGGAGCTACTTTTTCCTTTGCGTCCGTAGAGTTTGCTAGCCAGGCCAAGTTGAGTTTGCAGTCTATTTCTCAGTCTGTTTTGGTTCATTCACTGGGTGGGATCCTTTCTAGTTCCACAGTTTGTCCGGGTTGTGTGATTACCATAGATGGAGAACATTTTGTTGCTAATCGATGGTTATGAGGATGGAGTGTTTGATGTTATTTTGGGAATGGATTGGTTGCATAGTTACCGTCTTTGTCATATCACATTTACGGAGGACAATAACTTTGCGATCGCCGTCGAGCCAAGAGATAGTGTTTCGGGGTTGTGCACCCTCCCGCACACCCAGTGTGTTGGCTAGTCTTTTTCACGGTAGTAGGCGGTAAGAGTGGATTTCTTTTATCCCTTGTGGAAAAGCCAAATTCCTCTTTGATTGCAGAGCGATTCGATGGTCCGGAATTCGTGGATGTTTTCAGCGAGTTGCGAGGATGCCACCTCGCGTCCGTTGGAGTTCAAAATTGACTTGGTGCCGGAGCACGACCGGTTTCTATAACTCCGCACCGATTGGCTCGACTGTTCAAGAAGAGCTAAAGAAGCGTTGGATGATCCGAAAGCAAAGGATCTTATTCGCCGGCGTGTCTCCGTGGGGATCACCAGTGCTGTTTGTCAAGAAGAAAGATGGGAGTTGGTGCATGTGTATTGACTACCGTGCTCTCAACCAGCTGACCATCAAGAATAAGTATCCTTTACCCCGTATCGAGAATTTGTTTAATCAGTTGAGGGGAGCTAAGGTATTTTCAAAGATTGATCTCCAGTCGGGATACAATTAAATTCCTGTCTGAGAGGAGGACATTGAGAAAACGGCATTCTCCACGAGGTATGGGCATTTTGAATTTAAACTTATGTCTTTTGGACTAACAAATGCCCCTGCCGCTTTCATGGAGACAATGAACAGGATGTTGCATGAATATTTGGATGACTTTGTGGTCGTATTCATTGATGATATCTTGATTTATTCCAAGAGTGAAGCAGATCATGAGCGACATCTGAGACAAGTGTTGGCAACACTAAGAGAGCATAAGTTTTATGCGAAGCTCTAGAAGTGTGAGTTCTGGGTGACTCAAGTGGGGTTCTTGGGTCACATCATCAGCGATAAGGGAGTATCAGTTGATCCAAGTAAAGTCTCTTGATGGTAGGACCGGGAGAGGCCGACCAATGTCAAGGAGGTGAGGAGCTTCCTCGGGTTGGCAGGTTATTATCGGCGCTTTGTGCAATATTTCTCCATCATCGCCAAGCCTTTGTCGAGGCTTACTCAGAAGGACATGAGGTTTCAGTGGGACGATGATTGTGAGCGCAGTTTTCAGATTTTGAAGGAAAAGCTGGTGACCGCCCCTGTTCTCACCGTTCCGGAGCCAGGGAAGCGATTCACAGTTTTCTCTGATGCATCAAGAGTTGGGCTGGGTTGTGTGTTTATGCAAGATGGTAAGGTTTTGGCTTACGCATCGAGGCAGCTGAAAAAGCATGAGCAATTACCCTACCCATGATTTAGAGTCGGCTGCGCTTGTGTTTGCATTGAAGCTTTGGAGGCACTATCATGCGGTGAGACTTGTGACGTGTTTACCGATCATAAGAGTCTCAAGTACATCTTTACCCAGAAGGATCTGAATTTGAGGCAGCGCAGATGGTTAGAGTTGATCAAGGATTATGATCTAACCATTCAGTATCATCCTGGCAAGGCCAATGTGGTGGCCGATGCTCTGAGTCGCAAGGCGACGCCTGCTACCTTGGATTGTTCGGTTGCTGATTTTGATCGTATGAGGATATCTTCGCTATGCGGTGCGGCCGAGTGGAGACCCGTTGATCCTAGAGTCACTATACCAGAGCGAAAAGGGAGGCTGTGATCGATCCGTTACTTGAGAGGGTTGTGAAACGGTTGGAAATGGGAAAAGAAGGGATTTCAGCTTGGATATGTCGGTGCATTGCGCTTTAAAGGCGTTTATGCGTGCTTGAAAGCGGAGGTTAAGAATGACATTTTGAGAGAAGCTCATCGCACTCAGTATCTGATTCATCCGGAGAGACCAAGATGTATCGTGATTTGAAAGCAATTTCGGTGGAAAAGGATGAAGGTGGATATAGCCAATTATGTGGCCTCGTGTGGTATTTGTCGACAAGTGAAATTTGAACATAAGAGGCCGGTAGGATTATTGCAGCCATTGGAGGTTCCTCAATGGGCGTGGGATGATATTTCTATGGATTTTGTGGTCGCGTTGCCTCGGTCGCCGAGAGGCAAGGACGCAATTTGGGGTGTTGTGGATCGGTTCGAGAAGTCGCGCACTTCATTCCTATCCGCACAACCAACTCAATGAGTGATCGGCTCCTATTTATGTTCGGGAAATTGTGAGGCTTCATAGTGTGCCTAAGACCATAATTTCCGACAGAGATGCCAAGTTTGTTTCTAAGTTTTGGGAGAGTTTGCAGTGTGCTTTGGGCACTCAGCTTCATTTGAGCACGGCTTTTCACCCAGACGGATGGGCGGTCGAGGCGGACCATTCGGACTTTGGAGGACATGTTGAGATCTTGTGTCTTTGTCTTGGAAGGGTAGTTGGGAGGATCAATTACCCCTGGCGAGTTTGCCTATAATATGATTACCACTCAAGCATCAAAGCAGCTCCATTTGAAGTCTTGTATGGTCAGAGTGCAGTCGCCTTTTCTTTGGGAAGCGGTGGGCGGCGATCTTAGGGCGGATTGGGTCGAAGACCGTTGAGAGAGTGGCTTTGGTAAGACAGATTTGTTGGTCGCCCGAGTAGGCGTAAGAGTTATCTTGATGTGAGAAGGAGGGACTTGGAGTTTGCGGTGGGAGATCGGTGCTCTTGAGTATCTCCTACCAAGGGTGTGGTGAGGTTCGGTACCAAAGGGAAGCTTAGCCCTAGGTACGTTGGACCTTTCACCATACTAGCGGATTGGGAAGTTGGCCTCACCGGTTGGATCTTCCCGAGGCTATCGCTGAGTGCATAACGTGTTTCACGTGTCCATGTTGAGAAAGTACTTGCGAGACCCGAAGTTCACATCGCTCTAGAACCTTTGGTTCTTGAGCAAGATTTGTCCTTTGAGTCCAAGCCGGTCGCGGATTCGGAAAGGTCGAAAAGTGTTGAGGAACAAGACTTTCTTTGTATGTCAAAGTGCTTTGGTCGCAGCAGACCGAGAGGAGGCAACTTGGGAGTTGGAGTCTCGCATGCTGAAAGCAGACCGGCGTTATTCACGTCGGTGCGTGTTTTGCTAGTTGGTTGTTGTTGTTTCTTGTTGTGTTCTGATTAGAATTCGGGGTGAATTCTGTTTAAGGGGTAGAATGTAATGCCCCATATTGTTTTATTAATTGTTATTCAATTGTTTGTTTGATTATTAAATAGAGAGGGACCTAGAAGGAAAAGATTGAAAACTAAAAGAGTTTTGAGGGTTTTCGAAAAGTTAATCAAACTGGCCTAGGCCTTGGCCTGTGGGTTTCTTGGCCCAAGAGGGAGGAGGCCACCCTTTAACCCAGCCGCCCCCTGCCCTAGCCGCCGCCTCCCCTGCCCCTGCAGCCGCCGCCCCTCCTGCTGCGCGCGCCTTGCCGCGCCACCCTGCCGCCCTGCTTGCGCCCGGCAGCCTGCCCGCGCCAGCCATTGCCACCAAGCGTCTCCTCCTTCCCGGTGCGCCGTCGTCGTCATCCGTCGCTGCACCGTTTGGATCCGGAGGAAGGAGAAGAGGAGTTCGCGGAAGAGATCCCGGGCTTCTACTTCCTCCTTGTCGTGTTCTTCATATTGTCTTCAAGGGTAATTCCGGTTAACCCATCTAGATGGATAATTTAGCCAAGTTAGAGTTTCGTCGGTTTTCTGGACTGCTGTGATAGATTGGGTTAATCGGCAGTTTTGGGTTAGATCCGTTGAGATTCAGGTCTGTACTCCTTCTAGAGAATTGTAGAGGTCGTAATTATCTTTCCAGGGAGTTCTAGAACGCGTTATTCTGATTTGTGTAGCAAAAGTTATGATTTTTCTAGTGTGGCTGTTCGGCAGATCGGGGAAGTTCGGTACAGTTTTCGGTAGATCGCTTTGGGCGACGGGAAATCGGGCGAATCAGAAATTCATCATGTTAGGAAAGTTTTAGATAATTTTCTTAGCTTTCCCGAAAGGTCAAGAAGTCCGGATTCCGATGATCTGGGCGAAAGTTATGGCTGTTTTAGTGCGCTGTCCAGAGAGGTCGTCGTGGTTATTGATGTTTTAGAAAAGGGATTGGATCGGGTAGAAAATGGCAGAATCAGGGAGGCTTCCCAACTAAGTTTATTTAGATAATTTAATTATATTTCCAGAAAGTCTAAGAACGCTTAATTTGGATTTACGTACTGGAAGTTATGGATTTTTGAAGTCGGCTGTCTGTGGTTGGGCAGATTTGGCCGAGGGGAGTTGGGGATTTTTATTGAGATAAATTGTTGGGGTAATTGGGGTTGCTGATATTTTGTATCTAGAAACCCGTTACTGTTATGTTAGTAATTATTAATTAATTATTCAGGAGGATAGCGGATTCCGGGGGTTTCGCCTTATGCTCGTTCTTCGTTGTCTCACGGTTGAGGCAAGTATAATTTTGCTATGATTAATCTGTGTGATTTGATGATTTGGATGATATAAGTGATGATTGAGTTATGAATGCTTTACTTGTGAATTTTAGTAAAGTTATGAGTTGATAATGCTATTTATGTTCATTTACATTATAGCATTTTTGAGATTAAATTGATGCATAGTATGTTGAATGCTGTTTATCTTGTTGATACATTCACATATATGCATCATCTGAGAATTGTTGAAGTCTTGGTCACGTGGTGATCAAGCGTCGAGGTCCCCACACTTGTGGAGTGTGGGCAATTGGTCCCCTGCACCGGGGTGCGGTATGGGTGTGCATTAACGGATGCACACTCCGCATTACCGGTAAAATGCGAAGAGATGAGAAAGGACTTTTGATCATATTGTATAGCATGAAATTCATATGAAACATGATTAACTTGACAGTTAATGTTCATGCTTGTTTTTGTTACAGTTTATACTTGCTGAGTCGTTGGACTCACCCTTGTTGTTGTTTGTTTATTTTAGGTACCAATGTGAGATCAACATACATGGGGACATAAATGACTAGACCAGATGCACGTGCACTATTCCTTCAATAAGAAATAAAGACAGTCATTATAATCATAGTGGCTGATTAGTTTAATTGGATCATTTTATTATTCATCAGATTAAATGTAATAATGATTAGAACTATTTGATATCGCTTCCGTTCTTTATTATGGAAATAGAACTGTTTCTGTTTATCTAGATTTGCTATTAATAATTGAATAGATAAGATTTGGTCAAATCTTTTGGAATAATTATTAGAAGTTTTAATTTTGGCTAGAAGATGGTAACATTTTAGGCCATTGTTTGGCTGGGATGTTACACAAAAAAAGAGAAGAACCTGCATAGCGCACAGTTTAGCCATAACCTACAGGCGGGACAGAGTACAAATAGTGCATGTCCTACATGACCGCAAGCAAAATCGGCTATAGCGCTAGAACTGCTCATTAGCAGAGGAAAAAAAATCCAACGGCGAAGTTGTTGTAACTTCTCTCAAAGCAACATCCCTTTCATCCTTGCTCTATAAATAAGGGCTGAAGTGTAGAGAAAAAAGACAGAGAATATTTGGCAAGAGAAGGAAACTGTAACACCCCAGGACCCACATTACCCTGAAATGCCACTAAAACCACTCCACAACCAGCCAAATTACAAGATAAAATAATCTAGCAATAGTTCCTAAACAAGATAGAATAAGCGGAAGCATATTCAATTAAGCGAAACATGATAGTGATAATCAATTTAATAATTTAAATCAACCTCCAACAATCTAATCAAAGAATAGTTCACAAGTTTAACACTAATAAGTTAAAGTAAACTTTGACGAGATAGCTAGGCAAAAGACTAGAATCACTTTGTCTTTATTACATCATAAATCTATGATCTAAGTGCATTATCGTGGTGCCGCTCTACCCTTCCCATTCATGCTCAATGATCACCTGTAAGGGAGGGGGAACAAGGGTGAGATAAAAATCTCAGCAAGCAAACTATTTAACAAGCTAATTAAACTACACAGTTTAATCATCAAATTTTATTTTTCACAATGACCACGTTTATATCCTCAACCTCAAATCACCACCAACAACGGTAAAACAATAACAAATAAATCTTGTTTGACTACTTTAAAACCTCAACTGCTACCACCACCAAAGACAATAAAATATATGTATGTTTTACTTCACTACTTTATTATTTTTCACATCCACAACTGCTATCAACAATTACTACAAGAGAAAAGAATCTTATGCCACAGTCACAACCCCTACCATACCACAAAGGACGAACCCCATTTCACGACCACATCCACATTCCTCATACCACAAGTAGCTCACATGAGCCAATTCCACATTACAACTATGAAGTTGTATATTCCACATTACAACTATGAAGTTGAATATTTCACAAAAATAACTTTACCACAATACATTACATAGGTATGCAAATGATCTTTCCACAATGCAATGCATATGAATGCGTATGATCCACAACACCCTTACCCAACAAGGTAAGTGTGTGCATCGTATTACGGTAATATACGATCTTTGTCTTAGATCTGATCGCTGACTAAGTCGGCGACATCCACATATGCAAATGTCATGATATGATATGAATGATATGATAATCATAAACCACATAAATTCTAACCTCAAAGGAGCATCAACATGCTCACAACATATCCACAACCACATATCCACCACATATTTATTTTCATATTCCGCTTTAGCACACTAAACAAATTTCCACATGATTACGAGCAATTTATCCAAACATATCAATTGATCAATAATTGCTACCATCACAACCACAAGTATTTACTAAAAATACTACCATCTGGACCACATTAAGGAAGCATGTAACAATGACATAGCACCTCAAATTAAGAGAATTAATTAATGTGAATGTAGAATAATTAATGAGTTAAACAGTAGCACAACCGCTACATTTACTTGCCTCTACCGTTGAAGCGAAGCAAATCACGAGCGCTCAGGAGAAAAACTACATGTCCAAAAGGTATCTCTCAGCACAATGCTACAGCATACAAAACCCCAAACCCACACATAATCCTCTCCGCTCAACGATTCAACAATTTACCCACTGCAGCAGCGCTGCTTAATATTTTTTTATCTTTAATAATATTAATCCATTTACAACAAATGATATATTTCTGGATTCCTCACTTAAATACATTCATTTTTCATGTAGATCATATATTTTTATTTTGATCCTAGCAAGGTGAAACTTAATGCGCAAAACAGAGGATGTTCTCTGTTCTAGCAGTCTGGACAGCAAGATTCTAATGCGTGTCAACCACAGTACAAGGATCTCAAAAATATGATTTTTATACAGAAGCTAAATTACTGAATTCCATACAATTTTCTCAATTGCGACAAAAATTATAAAAATCATCTACTACCCCTAAATCACACTTGAACAGAAATCGGTCCCAATCTGCACCCCTGACAGACAGCGGTGTTCCCGACCCTGCTACGCCCAAATACCGCGGCCAAAAATTCTGAAAACAATATAGGAGATGGGTCTCGAAGTCCTCTACAATTTTCCTTTTGGGAAGATCCACAGAAAAAATCGTTTCATGGGTCTAAACTGCACAAACAGACGCGCTGCGCGAATTGATCTACAGACAGACAGCAGGAAAACTCTAATCGGGTAATTAATCTGCTAATCCCCTTCTAATTTCATGCCATGAACCCTAATTACTCTAAAAACAGAGGAGTTTGGGATTAGGAAAAATTACCTAGAGGATCACTTGGGATCACCCCTCTTCTTTCCTCCTCTTCTTCTCCTCCTTCTCTTCTTCTTCCTTCTCTTCCCTTTCTTCTTCTTCCTTCTCTTTCTCCTTTGCTCCAATGGACAACAGCTTGTGGGGGGGTTGATGGAGCGGGGGAGGCTGCGGCCAGGGGTGGAAAAAAGGGGAGAGGGGCCAAGGGAGGAGGTTTATAAAGGGGGTGCTAGGGTTTGGGAGGGGGTACGGGCCCCCATTTAGGCTGGCTGGCCCAAAGCGGCTGGCCCACCCCTCCGGACAGCCCAAAATACCCAAATTAGTTGTTTTAATTTATTTTTGAAGTGTGAACTATTATGCAATTTAATTTTCACCTCCCACGATTTACGAAAAAAATCGAGAAACTCCGCGATTATTTTAAAAACCTACACCGAATCGACGATCAGGATATTACAGAAACACTCGGCAAACTCTAGGAGAAAGGGAGACACACAAAACACACTTGAGAGAAAAGAAAGAGAGAGTAGTCAATCTGTGTAAGAAGGTGAAGTTCTTGCTTTTCTTCTTCCTCTCTCCCTTTGCTCTTGGGTTCGACCATCACGATATGAATCAAGGTGCTTTATTTTTGTTTTTTGCTTTTGCCCCCATGGTTCGGTCCTCTACAAATGGATACAAATCAAGGCAAGGCATGAAGACCTCATTTCCTCAGTTCGATCCCCTACAAATGGATACGAACCAAGGGTAAGAGGCATGAAGATCCTATTTCCTCAATTCGGTCCCCTCAAATGGATACGAATTAGGGGTGGGTGTATGTTGCCAAAAAATAAATTATAATAGAGTATAATGCGTAGGGGAAATCACTAGAATACAATCTTTGCCTCGGTTACGCTACACGCAAGCGCTCAATACCTGCAAGCATTATGTAGTGCTAGTAATAATACAATACAGAGTAAAACAATAAAAAATAAAATAATGAAATACTTAAACTTTTGTTACACTACATGCCTAAAATCGATAGCATGCTAGTAGTAATACAAGTGTTAAAAAAAACCTTCGCTTTAGTTATGTACAATCAAGCGCTTGATATTCGTGAGCACTATGTAATACTGTAGCTACGACCATCGACCAAATACTGTAGCTACGACCATCGACTATGCACTGTAGCTCCAACCATCCATGGTCGTTCTACCGCAGTCGTTCAGTCGTGGTCGTTTTGCCGTGGTCGTAAACTCCAATTACACTGCACGATAGGTTCACTAAAAATAAACACTATGCTATGTTAGCAAAATATAATCTAAATACAACTAAAATACCCCCAAGCAAGCATCCATCAGCGACACCAACATTGAAGACTATTTTTTATATTTTTGTAATCATCATATGTTGTAATTTGTTGTAATATTTCTGTTGGAATTCTTAATTAGGGGTTTTCTCACAAAGAGATATAATTAATAAAATTTTTATGTAAATGTATTAATTCTAGAAGTAATGGATCTACAATACCAGATTTCTTTATCTCATTTTCAATTAAATTTAACCAACTTGTCTCTAATGACGCGGAGGTGGGTTCACACCCATTTTCCCATCATCAGATTCTGGCACGCCCAGTGGGACATACTTTTCCCCTCATCTTTGAATTCCAACATGAAAGTGTTGGTTGACCACGTTATTTCGACCTCGCTGAAATATGTACATGTCTATATGCAAGAAAGCTAATATATGATTTTCTTTATATGGAGGGATGGAAGGGCGAGTTCAATAATTCATCACGCTGCGCTTTGGGTCACTGTGGCTAGACGTGCCAGTAGGACCTTTTCAGGCTACTACTAGTGCAAGTTCGCTGCAAACCACGGCTATGTCCCCGGCTGTTGTAAACCACAAGCATGAAGTGACTTCTGAACGTTAGGAGGGTTCATTCCTGTCCTATCCAAGTCAGCCAAGAGGAGTAGGAAGGCTACAACAAAAGCTTTAGGAGCCACCTCACATGATCAGCATCTCAAAGTATGCAAGGCTAGTTCTTTTGACTCGGTTCCTACTGGCTTTTCCAAAGCAACGCGTGCCAAGTTTGCAAGCCACGAATCATTGTTAAGGTTCCATCATGCAACACTTAATGAGTAGCCTATCTGTGTAGAGCAGACGGGTCCAGTGAACATAAAGTCATGTAAACAGGCTGTGACCTTTCCCCCAACAACTTCAAAAGCGTGGAGAGTGGTATCTCCATCGACATAGCCTACAATGTTGAGGGAAAATGCATACCCAGCATTGAGGGAGGTGCTTCATCCGCATCGAGCATGAGATTGTCCCAGATTACTAATAAGCTGCTTAGGCTAAGCTCATCAAAGCCTGCCCTAAGCATATTAGCGGTGGCTTCTTCTAGGACTGCAGCTGTGGCTGCATCATCGACCTCAAAAGGAAAGGCGGTGGCAATGTTGGACCAACCCCGTTGTCTGTAGCCAATTGACGAAGGAAAGGTTGTGATGGTGGATGAACCTTACCATTAATAGCCCATGAACAAAGGGAAGGTTGTGATGGCACAACATGCTATGCTATTGTCCCAAAGAAAGCCATGTCATGCACAAACTCGACTCAAGCTGATGCACTAGAGTTCATCCCTACACTAGCCAACAAACCCAGCAGGCCGGTGCCTGAACCGGATCACAAGCGCACGCTCCTGTGGAAAGGAGTGTACCTTGCTCCACGTGAATCTAATGGCTACACTTTTAGATCCAATATCATCATCTGCTCCAACTCCATGACCTTCCTTTGAAAGCTCATTTTGTCCGTCATGGCATCGTCATCGTCAACACAATGCTCGACGTGCGTGGGTTGATTTCCCTATGGCAATTCACCCTATCATGGCAAATCGTCAATGTGAGCAAGTGGGTAACACCATTTAGAATAGGATAAGGAAGAACCGCCTGAGGATTCGAGGAAGAATGAATCCTGCCATGGATGCATATATCATACGGAGTATCTGTCAAACTCTGAGAGGGATACTTTCAGACACATCCACATCTGCAAATGATGTTGAAGGTGCTATAATGGGGTGAGCAGAGGCCATCACTAAATGGCTGGAGTACCAAGAATTCGTTGAGCAAGACCCTCAGCGACAAAACAACATCACCTAGGCTACTCGTGTACGTGCAAAATGAGCAGTCTACAAGCAAAGGAAGTTTGCACTGCGAGCTGACTCCAAGTCCAGCAAAATTGAAGGGGCAAACTTTCCTTCATCAAGTCATGGTGGCAAGACCCAAGTGGAGAAGAAGCCAGCAAGCACACCGAAGAAGTGGGCAACACTGATGGCTCCTTGTCCAAGTCAGAAGAGGGCTTCAAAAAATGCAATTGAGTTAATTCTTTCGATGCCAATTGGAGTCACAGAGGTGGCAAACGAGACCAGTGAAGCGTCTTCAACATCGACACACTTCAAAAGAAAGAAAGTCCGAAAGAATGTTGAATGGGTCATCGTCCTGTAACTCGTAGTCAAACAAATTTAGGTAATTCCTCAGGGTCTCATAAGCCCCTACATAGTGATTCCTCTTCCTTGGCTGAAGATGATATACAACATGCTACAAATGCTTATAAACTGTATTCCTGTAGTTTCGAACTAAGCTACACAGAGTAATTTCTCATGGCAAATGAAACACGTTCAGTTGACGAGCAACTAGCCCAACTTATAGCTGCACTTCAACAAAAAGAAGATGAGTTAGCTGCTCTACGCAACCAAGTAGCTA
The DNA here is from genome assembly GCA_036346245.1 of Bonia amplexicaulis. Lineage (NCBI taxonomy): Eukaryota > Viridiplantae > Streptophyta > Magnoliopsida > Poales > Poaceae > Bonia > Bonia amplexicaulis. Next base: position 7,222,012 of record CM070752.1, on the reverse strand, counting down.
AAAATACAAGCCGGGATAATGAAGTACAAGCTATTGTAAGTCATCATAGTCACCAATCATTGCCTGCAATTAGCCTTAAGGCGATTCAAATGATGATCACTAAGGGGGTTAAAGCCTAGTATATGCAAACTCACTACTCGATGTGTATGGGGTATGTTAAGCCATACCCACCGAATGTCGACACGGTGCCTTTCCCAAGCAATTATCGCCGGCCATAATTCAGCAAGTTCAATGGAACCTAATCTCCTCACGAGCACATAGCTCATTTCCTTGCAGCCTATCGAGATATATCCCATAACGGGGTGCTTCTCTTACGACAATTTGTGCAAACATTGTCTGATCTAGCCTTTACATGGTACAACAAGTTGGCACCAAGGTCGATCAAGACATAGGAGCAAATACAAAATGATTTTCTCGAGCGTTTTTTTAGCACTCAGAGAACAGTGGGCATCACAGAGTTGACCCAAATAGAGCAAAAGAACAAATGAAAAGGCTACTGATTTCATTAACAGGTGGAGAAATTTAAGCATCTACTACACACAGCCAATTACCGAGCCTGAAGCGGTGCAGATGTGCATGAATAATCTGTGCCCTGACATAGCCATTTATTTGCATAGTGTGTGTCTGGTCACTTTTGAAGAGCTGGCCTCCAAGACTGTAGATATTGAGAATTACATGTAACATGTTGCACATCGAACAAAGACATTCACCAAGCCTATAGAGAAAGTTGGCCAACGTGATAAGTTGCCTGCTAAACCAAAGCAGGTGCAAACAATGGAGGCAACAGCGGTGATTCCACAATTGCAGTCCAGGGGAGCCACCACAAGAAAACAAGAGCAACAGGAAATGCAACCCGCAAGAGGCCAGCCCTTAGTAAGCGATAAAACATAGTGTATTCCTTCCCAAATGAGGAAGTTGAAAACTTATTTATGGGCGTATGGGAGTTGAATCTCATGGAACTCCCTAAGTTAAAAAGGCTAGAAGAAACTTCCAAGTTCAATGAGCCAAATTATTGCTACTATCATCGTATCTTAGGGCATACGCTTAAAGATTGCTTTGTGGTAAAGAATATTATCCAGAAAATGATTGATGAAGGAACAGTTGATACATACCTCCTTAAAAGCTTCAAGAAAGGCAAGAAAATGGCTGCAGCAAATGTCGCCACCTTTCAAGATAACTTGGTGAGTTCTGCATCTTCGAATATTACACCAACTCATCATATCATATCAGCTTATGATAAAAGAATACTGGTCTTAGAGTCTGAGTTTATTCTGATAATTTCCTCAAGCCGTGCACCATGCCATGGTCAGTAGCAAAGATGCAGTTGTCAACTTAAAGGAAAGGCTTTTCATCGATCAATTCATTCCACAAAGCTTGATCCATCGACTTTTCAAAGAGTCCAAGATAGGGGCAGTGACGGCCAGGAAGCCATTTACTATGACAAGTGATGGCACAAGGCGAAGTTCCACGCTCCACGTCAATAATAGTGCAAAGATTAACAAAGCGTACGAGCAGTCCTCATGAAGAATTCAATGTCCTCACCATTGGTGTCTTCGATGAATATGATAATTCTCTTCATTTCCCTGAAGAAGAATCTCCTGAAGTTGACCAAGTTCAACTGAGATCAGGCTGCCAACTAGCTGATCCTCGTCCTCCAACTGGTAGGAAGCCCAAAAACAAAGATGTAACCCCAAATAAAATGACTGACTCTGTTTCTAATATGTCAGTCAAGTATGATGTACTCTCTCACTTAAAGAAAATACTAGCTATACTTTCTGTGTATGATGCTTTGTGTCTTTCATCTGATTTGTGCAAGGCTTTTGTTACGCATTTTCTTTCCTCGAAGATTATAGGGTAGAAGTGTCGCAAATAGAGACAGAAGTAGCTGAGATTTTAAATATGACATTCACTGAGGAAGACATGCTATCAGGTTCTAAAAAGCACAATAGACCACTTCTCATGTTCGGTGAGATTAATGAGCTGCCCATAAATCGCCTAATGATAGATGGCGGGTCTGCTATAAATTTATTACCTTTGCGTACCCTAAAAAAGATTAGATATTCCAAAAAGGACTTGAGCCGATCTAATGTGGTTATTCATGGCTTCAATCAGTCTGGTCAGGAAGTTATGGGTACCATATCATTGGTTTTAATGTTGGAAACATTATGCACATATGTGAACTTTCACGTGATCGATGTGGCTGCCTCATACAAAGCCCTACTTGGTCGCCCATGGTTGCATAAAATCAAGTCGTACCATCTTTGCTTCATCAATGCATTAAATATAGGGATCAGTTGGGAGAGGTAGTACAGATATTTGCTAATAAAAAGCCATTCATAGTAGCTGAATTCTTCTATACTGATGCAAAATTATACTTTAAGCCCGTCGATAAAGTGCGTAAGCCAACGTCAATGTTTGTACCGGAGTCAAATTTCACAAAGAAAGATATTGAGAAATCCTCATCAAGAGCGAAGATATATCAATATATACCAAGTAACCAAAGAAAGAAAGGACATCCAATATTTTGTGTTGTGAATAAATCATCCTCTAATAAAGGTATTGATTTCTAACACCCTTATCTCCTTTGGTACAACATAAAATAAAACAAGCTCAAAATCAATTGCATAACTCTAGTACAAGCAAAAATAAGAATAGAGCAGTTGCTCAAATCACTTTGTCAAATAAGGATGATGAATCATTGCCTATTTCTTTATATGATAATAAGGTTCTTTATATAATGTAGAAAATGGGTTATGATATCTTCAAAGGCTCTTCTCTATGCAACTGCCATGGGTAACTTGCACCATTTGAAAAGGCGATGTCCCAGGCACAACTTGAAGCCCTGCACAAGGATCAAACATTAAAAGAAAAGAGATATGAGTTGGGTTATGATGTCTGTATGACATCGACTGAATTTATGACACAACAGCAGCGGCTCCACAAATGGAGGATGGAAATCGGCCTACCATTGATGAATGGGAAGAAATCAATATTGGAACGCCTGACAATCCTCATCCAATTTATATCAGTAAACATTTATCTAAGGAAAGTAAAGAAGAATATCATAAATTTCTTTCTGTAAATAGGGGTGTCTTGGCTTGGACATATGAAGAAATGCTGGGGTTGGATCCAGCAGTGGCAGTACATCGACTCGTTGTACAAGAAGACGTTCCACCTATCAAACAACCACAAAGGTGGTTTCGACCAGATATACTCCCACAAATAGAAGCTGAAGTCGACAAACTCATAGCAGCCGGGTTTATTCGGGAAGTCAAATATCCTAATTGGCTTTCCAACATTGTTCTTGTCAAGAAGAAGAACGGGCAAACATGTGTATGTGTAGATTTTAGATATTTGAATATGGCATGTCCTAAAGATGATTTTTTAATACCTATCTCTGAAATACTTATTGACGCGACTATGGGACATGAAATATTTTCATTTATGGATGGTTTTTTGGGTTATAATCAAATAAAAATGGCACCAGAAGATGAGCAGTTAACAGCATTCCGAACACACAAAGGTATATTCTTTTATAAGATGATGCGACCATTCCATTCTACGATGTAAAAACGACGGTGTCAAAGAGCAAGTGTATGGAAGTCTACAACCTATCCGGAAGAACAAGTCTCTCTTTTTCACCTTTGATTTCTTCAAGTGTTAACATTTTTGTGCGGATTCTCTTCCTTTTGTCTCTACAAGCTAAATGACGACGCATCAAGCAAAACTCTAGAACCTATTACTAGCCAATTTAACCCCACTTCTATTCCATCTATTCTACCAGAATCTCAGGGATGAGATTCATTTAACGGGGATAGGTTTGTAACATCCCAAAATTTGAATGTTCAAAAATATGAAATTTTTGAAACTTTTTTTCTTGCATTTTGCTGGCATTCAAATTTCTTTTGAACATTTATTTGAAATCTTTTGAGTTTTGTGACATTTAAATTAATAATATTGAGAAATAATATCCAAAGTAATTGCATATATTAAGAGATTTATCTCAAATTTATCTGGGAGATGCAATCCTTTTTCTCGGGTTTATAAAAAAAGGTGTCCCTTTCCAATGGGATACATATCATCATATCTGCATCCCTAAGGCAGGACATAGGCCATGACTATCCACCCATCAATACGAATTCTATGACAAACACAAGTCCAATAGATGATGCGACCATTCCATTCTACGAAGATGTAGAAACGACGGTGTCACAGAGCAAGCGTATGGAAGTCTACGACCTATCCGGAAGAACAAGTCTCCCTTTTTCACCTTTGATTTCTTCAAGTGTTAACCTTTTTGTGCAGATTCTCTTCCTTTCTATCTCTACAAGCTAAATGACGACACGTCAAGCAAAACTCTAGAACCTATTACTAGCCAATTTAACCCCACTTCTATTCCTTCTATTCTACCGGAATCTCGAGGTCGAGATTCATTTAAGGAGGGTAGGTTTGTAACATCCCAAATTTTGAATGTTCAAAAATATGTAATTTTAAAACTTTTTTTCTTGCATTTTGCTGGCATTCAAATTTCTTCTGAACATTTATTTGAAATCTTTTGAGTTTTGTGACATTTAAATTAATAATATTCAGAAATAATATCCTAAGTAAAAATGATAATGGTGTTAATAAAAGAAATGGAAAATCCCAGGATCTACCCACAAATTAAAATTCAAGTATTAGATAATGGAAATAAATGTTTGAAAATTCAATTTAACTAGGTAAATAAAAGTAATGGCTAAAGGAATGTTAAAAACTCGTATCTAAATAATTGAACTGAGAATTCAAATTTTCTTTCTCACCTCCCTCTCTCTTTCTTCATCTCCCTCTCTCTTTCTTCATCTCCTACACAGCCTGGCTTCCTTTCTCTTCTCTCGCTGACCGACTCCCTGCTCCTAGCGTCACGCTCGGCCTTGTCTTCTTTCTTCCTCTCCCCTTCTCTCCACATTGTTCCCGCGTCGGCACCCCGACTGGCCGGCCCTGCCTCCACTGTGTGCGTGCCACCGCGCCTGCACCCGCGTCGCCGTGGCGTCAGCCGCCCTGCGCCTCCCATCGCATCCCTGTCTTCTTCCTCCTCCCTCCCTCTTCCTTTCTCTAGGCACTGCACATCGGCCATCCCCTCGCCATCGCCATCACCACTCCTTGGTGCGCCATACTGAGAGACCATGTGGATGTGACCCCATGATTGTGATGAGTAATTGACGAGTGTTCTTGAAAGATTGAGTTTGGCTTGTGCATTTCGTGCCATGTTGGCACTTGGCTCAGTCGGGTTTGGTTAGACGAACTTATTGCTTATTCTTCTTCCCTATCGATCATTTGGGGCATTTCGTGCTAGAGTACAATTTGTTGATGCTAATTGTGATTACATGTTTCGAGCGGTGCTATGTAATGTGTTTTCTTGTCTGTGATGGCTACATGACTTTGAGGCGGAGTCGTGGCGAGGCACGGGATGACCGGACTAGGCACAGGCGGTGCTAAGGTCGGAGCGGTCAGGATGTGCCGAAGATGGCGAGACTCGAGGTGGTTGCGAGGCGTGCACAGCAAGAAAGGAGGAAGCTTCCAGGAAGGAGCGTGAGGGGCAATTCGGAAAAATTGACTCAGGCTCGCGGAAACGGATTCGGTTTTACAGTTGTTGAGAGTTAATGGATAAAGAAAAAAGGAAACCTATTAGTGGAAACTTATAAATAAAGAGGTTGTTCTCTAGAGCCATTTGAGAGGGTGTGTGAAGATTTTACCATTTGTGCTCTCCCTGCCTGCATCAACTGTGTGTTGTAGGCAGCAATACTTCTTTGTGTTCTCTGCGTGAGTTGATCTTTGTGAGAGATGGAGTGATCTGGTTGTATTCATTCACTCTTATTAATCGCGTATGTCTCTGTATTGATTTCAAGAAATCATGTGTTGAGTCATTCTGAGTTTTTGCATTTCTCTGTGTGATTTTGCTTTAGCTCTTCATTCGTGACTCTCTGTTCTTCAGTTCTTGCAAATTGTTCTTGTGTTTCAATTCTTCTCTGAACTGGGAATTGCCTCATAGCCCCTGGCTAACTTGTTCCCGAGAGCAAGGATTCTTTTTATAATTTTCTTCTCTGAAAGATTGCTCACTGCAAGAAATCCTCTGTTTTCTAAACTTTAGGGTTTTCTGTTTTGGAAAGCAGAGCATTCTCATTTTCTTGAATTCTCGGCAAGGATTTTGGTTAGCCCTGTGTTTTCTCCTTTGATATCTCTTTCTGGTTGCAGCAGCCAAGAGTCCCAAGATCCAAAGAATAGAGATTCACAAAGCTTTTGGATTTCTTTCTTCCTCTGTTCTTTACTCAGTCTTTTCTGTTCAAACTATATTCAGTTGCCCAGTTTTTTTCTTCACTTCAGTAGGAGCTGTCCCTAAGGCTTGATCTTCTTCTAGTTCTTAATTTTAGTTAGTGTTTTCTTCAATTAACTCCTCTGATTCAGTTTGTTCTAGTCTTTTTGTTTGGTCTGTTCTTTGACTTTTTGGATTTTATTTCTTTATTTTATTTCTTTCTTCCTAGCACAATCCTTCGAGCATGGAATTGATTTATTTTCTTTTGGTTTGCAGTAGCACACGATGCTGAAGATTAGCTAGTACAAGAAGGAGAAGCTCAAGTACAAGCGCAAGACTCGGAAGAATACGAAATCATAGAATACATTGATCATGTTGAAGCTACATTCCTTTAATTATTTATTTATCAGTATTTTTATTATGTTATTTATGCACTGTTATTTCTTATACAATAAATATTTAGAATGACATGATATTAGTTATGTCCTACCACCTGAGAAAGCTCTGTTTAATTTGATGGCCATATTCACCTTGACCAGGAATTCAATTGTTTTATACTACTAAGAGACTTGGTACTTGGCCGGTAGAATTTCAAAAGTGGTTTTAGGATAAGAAAATATCACAGGAAGCCACGAGATGGTTGGGTCCCTTGACCTTATCCTAGGGTGGAGGTTGGACTGGAAAGGTGGCAGTGCGGATGGGCACTGAAACAAGGGTTTGTGGATGGAAGTTGCCTTAGTGAAAATATAAGGACTAGAACCTTATGCCAAGTAAAGAACATAGTGATCGCTCAACCACAAGCGTTGACTCGTCAAATCTGGTTTAGTAGCTGCTTAAGTTCGATTGAATATCTACAAAGGGTGGGGGAAGACTGAGGGAGTTTTGTGGTATGGAAATAGTAAAACCATACTTGACAACAGTAGATCCGCATCAAATTGGGCGAGGGTGTGGGCCACTCGAGTTTGTTGGGAAACAGCACCTACTAGGTAGAGGCTATATAAAAAATTGAACAGTGAAAGACCTTGTTTTCTTAACTCTGTCGCAGGAGTTAGGGAATCTTGTGGGTAATGCTAGACAACGCTGAAGAGTTATTTATTATTGGTATTCGAATACGTCGTGCTTCCGGTAAATAAAGTTGTGTTTAAGAGGTGATTCCAATAGCGAAGCATAAGTAGATTTGGAAATGATTTGAAAATGTTGAAGTCTGGTAATCAAGTTTTGAAATTCCCAATTCTTTAAGAAGTTATTGTTCTTTTGTGTTTAAATATGTTTATAAATAAAATTGCATCCACAAATACTTTAATAAAACCACTATATCCTTATCCATTGAAAATCCCTAGCAAGTAGTTATGTAGCATTTCCCATATAATTTGTTGAGTATGGTTAGTTGTACTTAGTCTTTCTTCATTTTTCCACCAACACAAAGATCGGAAGAAGAAATGATATTTCAAGTTTTCGTGTTAGGGTTACGACCGCACTCAAGCGTTCCTGTGGAAATTTTCTTTAGATCTTCTGAGTATAAGTAAATTTTGGGTTTGAACGTCTTTAAAATTGTTAAAATTGATCGTTAGGTCTTTATTTTAATCGAATTAACTTTTGAAATGTTCGTAAGTATGTATAATATATTTTTTGTCTGTAACTAAACTCTTAAGCTGTTATGAAAGGTAACAACGTTTTTGTTCCTAAAAATGGGGGCATTACAGGTAAGTGGGTCGACGTCGCTAGTTCGTTCTACATAATTTTGTCCATTCGGGTTCCGGTTTCCTACTCATGAGGCTCACCAAAAACACAAAAAACAAAACGTCGTAAGCTGAATTTGCTCTTAATTTTCGCTCCAACTGCCTTGCACACCGTGCGTTTTTTTTTCCCTTGTCGTGGGCTAATTTCTTTTCGTCCATTGTTGTCTTTCTTGTGGGCTCAATATATTTGATGGGCTGCCTAAGTGGGCAATGTCTTTTTACTGAACGTTCGTCCTTTTTTTTGTTCTTCTTCTTCTTCGGCATATAGCCTTATGCCGTTAAGGCCTTTAACGTTTCCATGATAGGCCAGGCCTGCTACGCAAATTGTGCTGACGTCAAGCCCACAGTTGTGCTTTTCCTTTTTCTCACTAGTCCATCTCTCAAAAAAAAACCTCCTTCCACCTCTCAATATAAATCTCCCTTCTTAGGAAATATCGTGCTGCAATGTAAATTTATTATAGAGATTAAAGATATAGTTATTACAATATTTTCACGATATACCCCCTTTAATGTTAACAAAGTGAATGATTAGGTAGTATGTTATTTAATAGGCATATATATGATCTAATAATATATTTTTATATTTAGCGTCTTCTTTGTTTATACAAATGATTCTTCTTTGTTTATACGAATGATGGTCTTTACACTTATACTGCGGGACAAGAGTACTCACTAGTCACTCCTAAATACTTTTCGGCCGCTCCTGTGTTGAGTAGTTATTATTTTTACTCACGAGTTGATCTAGACCGTACAATATTGTCTAATTGTTGGATAACCACCTGAAAAAAAAAGTCGATAACACCAGTAGGTTCATACAGAAGAAGGAAACCATCTGAAAGAAGTCTAGATTGTGAATTACCTAGCAACATAAAAAAAATGCTACACGATAATGTTCTGTGGAACAGTCATCGGTCCAATTTTCGAAACATCAGGAGCCACACTTTTTTTCAGAGCACTCTGATCACACATTCCACGGCGTGCCGTCTAACCAACGGGTTGTTTCTTTGGTTCACATGAAGCGACACCATCGAAGGTGAAAACGGCAGAGGATAAATGTCCAGCGCAACAACAACTGACAAATAAAAAGCTTACTGGTTTAATACACGTGCTTTGCTTTACTACGGACTAAAAAAAATCATACTAAATCAACATATTAAGCTGCTATCATCACCCTCTGTCTACATCGCCCACCCGGCTGAGCCATAGTACTTGATGGAACTCCGCCCTAGCACGTGTTTATGTCTTCGCTGTAGTATTCAATGCACTCAACTTCGTCACGGCGGCCCATGTAGACTAATCATGAACAACTTAAAAAAATGTGAAATCAAGTAATACCCAAAAAACAAAGGTATCAATGTTAATGTGAAACAAAAATTTTTGGTCTTTTACTTCATAGCCACCCCAATCATGGAAATAAATAAAGCTAAATTGGTATCTATTTACTTGATAAATCGCCTCTCTCAAACATAGATCCAAAAAATGCCATCACCTATGTATTGTGATAGATAATCAACATTTCTTAAGAAAATACCACAAATGAAGTACATTTCCTTCCTTTCTTTTCCTTTGGGGCTATTAGGAGGAAACAAACAGCACAAGCGATTGTAATGGAACCTATACTCCAAATCTAACTTCAGAGTCGACATGTTCCCTTCCTCCTTTTTCTGAAGGAACCCACATGCCTTTATTCCGTCAAAACTGAAAACTATCATCAATTATGATTTATTGATTTAAAAGGAAGGATCTTTCCTGTAGCCATTGTCGACACATGGAAGTGTAAATGAATAAATAGAAAGAATTGGTTATTTCTGAATTAGCAGGTAAAAAAATATTACACAAGTCCCTTACAGATACACACAACCGGCTATTCGAATCTACGCGCAAGAGGGGCACATAAAAAATATTAATGCAATTGCAAATAGACAGGACAGAAAGAACGAGCTTATGACACATTTACCGGAAAACTAACCTAGATCATCATCATTATCCTCGTCATTATTATTGGTATGTGCCTGAAATTCAATTGCTTGTGCCGATGATAAGAAAGGAACTTTCATCTTCGATGAATTGGGGTTGCTAAGACATCTCCCTTTGCTTGAGCCCATTAAGCTCACAAACATCAAATTGGTCATGAGTCACATTCTTAGCATTTTACACTTCCTGGTCTGAATAAAGGACAGAGTTCAATATCTACGTGCCATTCACCATAATCCTAAAGATACTGATCCTGAAGTTGTTATACAAGTTTTCCTTTGTTAGCCTTCAACATTACACAGAATAGATCTTAAACCTTCTGGAGCCTTTCAAATCACCTCACTGAATTGTAAATAGTACTATGAGAAAGAAGAATAAAGACAGACGTACACAAAACACAGCCAATGCTCAACTAAATATTTACTGCTTTGGTGGATTTGGGAGAACAGAGCATGGTCATGATAATAACTATCTCATGCAACGTAGCAACTGAAGATGAAAAGCCTAAACCAAATTAAAACGAAACAGATTTGACCTCCTTTACTGGTTCAAATGAATCTTTTGATTGAAGGGTGTTTATGTTACACATTACCTCCTGCAAGACACACAAGGGCAACCAGCTCCAAGGTATATGAAGGGAGGATCTGGGTGGAACCTTTTCTTATGCTTCCCGCATACTCTTGTTCAAAGAGAAGTTTCTCTCTCGCATCTAACAGCAGAGCCTAACAAACAAAGAACCAAGCAAACATTAAACACCAGGATGCTGCATTTCCTCCATGAAACGAAGCATAACTATTTCCACACAGTTCCAGAATTCAGTGAGCAACTTGTGAGAGACCATGTGAGAGGTGCTCTCATGCTTGTGATGAGTAATTGACACGTATGCTGAAAGTTTGTGAAATGGATCGCTGCTGCTGTGCTGCTGCTGTTTCCAGAATTCACTGTGAGGAACTACCGCCGTTTACACGGCGGTAGTACCGCCATGGGGAGCGGTACTACTGTGTGCGCGTAGATAAAACAGTGAGCGCATAAAACTTGAGCTTGATTTGGTTGGTTGTGTGACTATTGCATGTGGTAATTCCATTATCTCGAGCGGTGCTATGTGATGTGTTTCTTGTCTGTGATGACTGCAGGACGTCAAGATGGAGTCGTGGCAAGGCACGGATGACCGGACTAGGTGCAGGCGGTGCCGAGGTCAGAACGGTCGAGGTGTGCCGAAGACGGCGAGGGCTCGAGGTAGTTGCGAGGCTTGGGCGACAAGGAGCGAGGAAGCTTCCCAGAAGGTGCAGCAGGGGCGTTTTGGGAAAAGCGCAAGACTGCAAAAACGGAAGCAGACTCGGTTCGAGTTGGTGGATAAAGCAATAGGGTTGGTGGCACTAATGGGTAAAGTGTTGTTGTGAACCCATTAGTGGACACTATAAAAGGAGAGGGAGAGGCATGTGGAGAAAGTGAGAGTTAGGGTTTCTTTTCTCTTCATGTGTTGTGTGAGTCTTTTCCTTTTCTTTTTGGGTTATTGAGGAGTTGGTGGGAGAAGAGCAGTTGTTGTTCTGCCCTTTCCCCCTCTCTTTGTGACTTGGGTGTGTTCTTGATTTCTTGATTTTCCTTCCGAATGTACATGCGTATGGGGATGTATCTTAGAATGAATTGGTTGTAGCAACTCTTGTGATCATTCACCTCTGTTTGTCTATGCGAAAAATCTTGATTTGAGATGATTTTGAGTTGCACATTTCATTCTCTGTTCTTCTTAGTTTTCTCCCCTTCTTGCATCTTTTGGTGATTTCTCGATTTTGAGTTGTTATTTGTTGATGCTATGAACTAGGGAGATTATCAAGATCACCTGAGCATCCCATTTTCGAAATCGAAAGGAAGAATCATCAAGTCTCCTTTTTCTTCAGATCGGGTGCAGGTTTTTACTCGTGACTGTTTCTAGGGTTCTAGGGTTAGAACTCAGAGTTCTTGTGCCCCCCTTTGATTTTCTTGAGGAATCTTGAAATTGGTTCTTGGCTTATCTTTCTGAGGTTGTTTCTTTGCTATCCTCAAAGTTTTTAAGCCAAGAATCCAAGAATCTTGTGAATTTCTCAGATTTCAGATTTGTTGTCGCCTGATTTCTTTGTGCGGTACTACCTCTCCTCGAAAGGTACTACCGCTCGGCTCAGCGGTACTACCGCTCAGAGGTACTACCGCTCGTCACAGCGGTACCACCGCTTGCTGGCAGAACAGCCCAGAATCTATTTTTCTTATTGGTTTCTCTCTGGATTTGCTTTTCTCTCTGATCTGTGATTTCCAGTGAGTGCTCTTCTTCTATGTGGATGCTTGAGGGGAAGATTTCAATTTTTGAAGGCACCATTCACCCCCCTCTGTTGCCATTTCGGTCCCACAATTGGTATCAAAGCCGGTTAGCCCTTCCTCATAGATCTTAACCGGTCTCTAGAGCCATGGCAACGGACAAGTATTCCACCAAGCCCCCGATCTTTGATGGGTTGACTATCCCTTCTGGAAGAGCCGGACGGAGACCTACATCGAGGCTCAAGGCTACACCATCTGGCGCAAGGTCAAAGTCCGGTATGCTGTTCCTGCCGATGAGAACATCAATGCCAGAAATATGGCTGATGTTGAGGCAAATGCAAAGGCAAGGAATATCATTACCCAAAGTCTGAGCAGAAGCGAATTTGATCGCATCTCTCATCTGATGTCGGCCTTTGACATCTAGGTGACCCTCGATGCATACCATGAGGGCACCACCCAGATCAAGACGATTCGACAGGACCAGTTCAAGCGAGATTACAACAAGTTTGAAATGCTCGCTGGAGAGTCCCTCGATGAGTGCTTTGCGCGTTTTCACAATATTCTGAGCAACCTCCGAGCCGTCAGTTTCACGTACTCCGACTCGGACAATGCTCGACAGATGCTATCTGCTCTTGATTTGCGTGTTTGAGAAATGAAGGTGACCACGATTAAAGACACGACCGACCTCTCGACCCTGAGTCTTGACGCGTTGTACTCACGCCTCAAGACTCACGAGATTGACATAGTCTCACGAGATTGACAAGTCGCAGTCGATGGCATTAGTCACCGATCCCAACTCTACTTGTGGACCTTCTGATTTTTTCTTCGGGATTCTCTCTTGCTGTTCTGTGTGATATTGCCGATGATCATCTAGAGTAGCTTCCAGAAAGCCAACTCGCTCTCTTAGCAAGAAACTTTTCCCACGCATACAAGAGAGTGAGAGACAGAAAGAGAGGAGGACCGATATTTGCTTCGAGTGTGGTGCCCCCAACCACATTCGGGCAAATTGCCCCAAGCTGGAGAAGGGCAAAGGTGACTACGGCAGTTCGAGAAAAACGACCACATCGACACGAACCGCAACAAGAAGCCTCCAGCTCATACCAAAGGCAAGAAGAAGTTCCGCAATCTTAGGAAAGCAAAGAAACTCTTCCATCGCGTCCTCACTGCTTTCGACGACCTCGACCTCAGCGAGGTGGAGGGATGGAGCGACGATGATGGGACGGGTGATCAAGGACGGCGACGACTTCTCCGGCATGTGCTTCATGACCCTTGAGGGCGATGTAAGCGACAGTGAGCTCTACTCCGACGAGGTATACCGCTCCTATGACCAGCTTAATGATGCCTTTCTTAAGCTAGGAAAATTCCATGCTAGATCTAAAGTTACGAGTAGCGAGTTGGAGAAGGAAGTAGATAGACTGTCACGGGAGTTTACCTCACTTATATCTGCTCCCTCCCATGACGAATGTGATACATGTCTTGCCTTGATTGAAGACATGGAGAACTTAAGGACCTCTTATGATAGTCTGTCCTCTGAACTTGATTTAATTAAGGTAGAGAATATTAGTCTTCTTTCTGAATTAGAGATGACTAGGATTGATGTTCCTTCATCTACTGTTGAGACTACATTCTGCACCTCATGTGAGGATAAGGACAATGCATTTAGAGGTCTTGATACATTGCTCCTCGATCTGCCCGAGACTTGTAAAATTTGCAATAATTTGAAGATAAACCTAAAACGGGCAGATCATAAAAATGTTGAATTACAAGCTTTTCTACTTGAGCCTATTGCTTCATGCGTGAACTGTCTCAAATTGACTACTGAGCTTGAAGCTGTTTCCAAACAGTTTCAAGAGATGATTGACAACAATAACAAATTGGCTCAATATGCTTCGAAGAATCCTGTTAGCTCACCATTCAATAGTTGTAACAAACTAAAATCTGACTTGATTGCATTAGATGAAAAATGCGTGAAGCTAACTAAGGATCTTCTAGAGAAGCCATCACATGCTTGTAATGATTGTGCTGATGTTGGGAAGGAGCCCAAGGGTAAGGTAGAGACGCTTAGTGATGTGAACCAATTGGCGAGCAGTAGGATTGTCCCTTCCAAGTTGGCTGTATATGCACAAGCCATTCGTTCCTCTGCTGTTGGTTCTTCCTCTACTCTCTTACCTTCTGCTGTCTCTCCTTCCCCCTGCTTTTCTTGCACCACTCTCTTCCGGGAGTGTCAGTATCTTATGAACACTCTTGAGAGATTTGTAGGAGGCAAGAAGAAGCTTAATCTTATTCTAGACCAATCAAAGATTTGCAAATTCAATCATGGTCTAGGATACGATTTCTCTGAGGATGTGAGGAAGCATCCACCTGTTGTTCTTAAACCCATAGCAGCAGGTGCGATCGAGATCAAGCCTAGAACTAAGAAAGTTCAATTTAAGTCAGCGGGCTTTGTCCAAGGGACTTCTGACAACAAGGTGATTCCACCTGTTGCTTCGGCCTCTCAGAAGGCGAAGCCCCATCGTGCTACTTCTGTCTCTCAGAAGGTGAAGTATCATTGCACCTTCTGTCAGAATGATGGACATTCGGTCGAGCGATGCTTCAAGCGCGCCAAGATCACGCGTAGAGACCGTGTTGAGGCTCTTAGGCATATTCAGGGTCAGCCCCAGACCTTGAGTGCACCTAAGACCAACACGAGGTCTAGGTTTGCTTCAGCTGATGGGTTTGGGCAGCAACGAGGACATGGATTTTCTGAGTCTTCTGGTTTTTGTCCTCAATACGCCCCTTGTCATGACTTCCACCGTTCTGAGGGTAGACCTCGTTTCCCCCATCGAGATGGCTACCCACGGTGTGATCAGCATGTTCACGGTGTTCCGACTCGCTCTCCCATAGCAGTCGGACTCAGCAACAGCTTCAGGTCTACACATAGACCTTCTGCTTCTTTGAGCGACAGAGAGCGTAGCGTAGATAGAGGTCAGTCGTGTGTGGCTACTTCTTCTACTTGACGTGTTACTCAGTATTGGGTGCCAAAATCTATTTTGATTCATCCCAGTGCTGAGTCTTCACTCTTTGTTTGACTCAGGTTCGCCGGGTTGGGAAGGGAGAGGTTTGACTTGTAGACTCCGGTTGTTCTCGTTATATGATCGGAGACTCTCGTTGGTTCTCTTCCCTAGCCCGTGCTCCAAGTGATGAGACTATCACCTTTGGAGACGCTTCGTCTAGGCGCCTCATCGCGAAAGGTACTGTGCGCATTAATGATTCATTTATTTTGAAAGATGTTGCCTTGGTAAGTAAGCTGCATTACAATTTGCTTTCAGTTTCCCAGCTTACCGATGATGATTTCGAGGTGAGCTTTAAGAAAAATGCTTGCAAAATTCTTGATTTTTCGGGGAGTCTTGTCTGCGGGATTTCTATATTTGGGAGGATATTTCGTGCTGATTTTGTTGAGTCTTCTAGTGATGCTCTCAGGTGTTTAATTGCTTCTGAGTCCCGCGACCTCACTTTCTGGCATAGGAGACTTGGTCATATTGGATTTGACCATTTGACCCGAGTTAGTGGCCATGATCTTATTCGTGGTCTGCCGAAACTCAAGATGGTCAAAGATCTTGTTTGCACTCCATGCCGACACGGCAAGATGGTTGCCGCTTCACATCATCCAGTTATAGTGACTATGACAAATGCACCAAGACAGCTGCTCCATATGGACACTGTTGGACCAGCTAGAGTGCAGTCAGCAGGAGGGAATTGGTATGTTCTTGTCGTGGTCGATGGCTTCTTGAGGTACTCTTGGTTATTTTTCTTAGCCTCAAAGGATGAGACGTTTACACATTTTCGGGGTTTGTTTCGTAGGCTTTTTGTTGAGCTCCCGGGTGCCTTACGAGCGATCTGTAGTGACAATGGCACGGAGTTCAAGAATTCCTACTTTGAGAGGTCTTGTCGTGAGATAGATGTAGAGCACCAGTTCTCTTCTCCATACGTCCCCCAGCAGAATGGCGTAGTGGAGAGGAAGAACCGTACCTTGGTCGAGATGGCTAGGACGATATTCGATGAGTACTCTACACCGAGAAAGTTTTGGGCTGAGGCTATAGCCACCGCGTGCCATGTTTCCAACAGAGTTTTTCTCAAGGCACACTTGCATCGCACGACCTATGAGTTGAGATATGGGCGAAAGCCCAGTGTGTCTCATTTCCATGTGTTTGGATGCAAGTGTTTTATCTTGAAGTCCGAAAACCTAGACATGTTCAAATCACATTCTTGTGATAGTATCTTTCTAGGTTACTCGACTTCTTCGCGGGCCTATAGGGTCTAGAACTGCGAGTCTAGCAAAATGGTAGAAACCTGTGAGGTGATCTTCGATGAGGCCAGTCCGAGGACTAGGCCCGATATCTCAGGTTCTTTAGAGCAGTCTGAGACCATCTTTGTGGATGATGAGGATGATGGAGATGACGGTTGTATACCTGATCCAGTTCTTCCTCCCCCTGGGGAGCTTCTTTCTTCCACAGCTCCTCGAGGAGATCAGCCCATGCCTTCCACATCTTCTGGAGTTAGTGGCTCTGTTCCTACCTCATTAGCTCATGAGGTAGAGGCCACTTCTTCATCTCATCCAGGACCTCCCCGACATATCCAGAAAGCTCATCCTTCTAAGCAGATGATTGGAGACCTCTTTAAGCGAGTCACACGCTCAAAGTCTGGCATGTCACTTTTTTGTCTCCACTCTGCCTATGTTGCCACCTTTGAGCCCAAGTATGTTTGTCATGCTCTTTCTGATGAGTCTTGGGTTAATGCCATACATGAGGAATTAGAGAATTTCGAGAGAAACAAGGTCTGGTCACTTGTTGAGCCCCCTCGAGGTCACAATGTCATTGGGACCAAGTGGGTGTTTAAGAACAAGCAGAGCGAGGATGGGGTAGTCATTCGAAACTGTTGGTGATATGCCCTAGAGGCAACATGGAGATGTTGAATATATCACATACTATGTTTATGATACATTGATTTGTTCCTTGAAATAGACATTATCATTATTGATCAATGAGTATGTGACTTATTCATGAGACTCTTAATGCCAAAATGTTGCTATTTCTAAATGATCCCTGATTATATTTCATATGAGGAACAAATATGATTCAAAGATCAGCATATGTATTGATTGATGATCATGTCTCATGGATCATGGTATGGAGATACCAAATCAATAATATGGACATGTGTTAGTGAACATATGTTGGATAGACCCGCCATGAGACACCGCAGAGATTCCATATGTCATCGGTTGGTCTCAAGTAGTGTTTATGTGGAATCCTTAGACTTGAGATCATCATGGTTCCCAAGATGCTTAGTAGCTTACTTTGGGACTACTAAACACTACTCCGTGGCGGGTAGTCATAAAAGTAGTCTTTGGGTTTGCCATGAAACATGTAGTGGGATGTGAATGATCAAGATAGAATTTGCCCTCCTTATGGGAGAGATATCTGGGCCCCTCGATGTAATGGATTATGAAAGTGCATGGCCATGCCAAGGTGATTGAGGAGTCAATCACGAGTTTATAATCCATCACGGAATCGAGAGAGTGATTGAGCTATTAAGAGGATGACACAGGTCTCGCCTTGAGCTTAATCTATATCGTGAGGCAAAGGGATTAGTACATGAGAACATTACAAGTTCAGCCGATATGATCTTTACGTATACTTTGGGGTTAATATGTCTTACTAGAGGCCGCTATTAACACGGTGACCGGAAAGGTGTTTCGGTCGCGACCAAGTATACGTGAACCTGTGGTCGCACACTTAACGGGTTGGAACACTAATTGAATGTGATTCGGATATGGGCTCAATTCGGATAGAGATCCGGATAGACTCCTATTGGGCCTCGGTCCACGAGGCCCAAGTGAGGAGTCTATATATATGGAGGCGCAATGAGGGAACGCACCGATAATCCCGAGCTAATCCGTAGCCGCCACCTCCGAGCCAAACCCTAGCCGCTCGCGAGTCTTTGGTACACTCGCGATCGGCGTTCCACCCGGACGTGTGGATACCGGTGGAGGCGCTGCCGTTGCGGCGTTGATCGGCATCAACAACCTCTGATTGGATCGCTCGTGGTGTGGTTGATCGCGTGGAGGAGACGATCGGTTCGGGACGATCGACTACTTCCACTACTACTTCGACGCGTGGTTGGATCGGCTTCTCCAACTCTTCTTCATTGCTGCTGCGCGTCTAGTGGTAACGATCCATGATCCTCCTTAAGCATGATGTTCTTGTGTGCGTGGTAGAAAAATTTTGTTTTCTGCTCTCGTAGCCTACTCGCGATCCATTAGTGGTATCAGAGCCATCTTGCTTAGTTTGCGATCTGGATCAGCGCATATGTTGATATGCGGTTGTAATAGATTGGATCTATTACGGACTAGATCAATCGGTCATAAGGGGTTGGAATATGTATGAGTTGATAGCATCATGTGGCCAAAAAGATTAGTTCGTGCTCCTTCTTTGATGTACGCGCGACTTGCCCCTACCGTGGTAACACCATCGGGGCTAGCTGCGTGCGCGATCGATGAGATTGAGCCAAGCAGATCGAGGTCTTGTGTTGCGGTCTCCTCAAGCATACCGATCGCGATGATTGATGTGATTGATCTAATGAAAATTGAGACATTTTGAATGGCTCGGATTTGGGTTGATTTGATCGGCCCGATGAGATTTTCATAGCGATTTCATAGATGTGAAACCCGCGGGGGGCGGCTCCCCCCTCGACCCCCCGCCCGCTGACCGGCCAGCGGGACCGCCGTTGCGTACACGCATAGATTGTTATAGAAACACATTCATGTCAGGGCGGTAGAATATGTTCTACGCTTAACTTGTTTTTGCAGGGAATGATGTGAATGGTATGGCATAGATGCATATGTGATGCATGTGTGTTTTGGCGGCTGTGTGTCGTATTAATCACGGTAGGGTTGAGGCGTTCTTTAATTGTATAACGACTGCGTGTCGACTTGTGATGCTTGAGCTCCTCATGTAATTCATTTGCTACCTATTAGTTGTAATAGTTTAGTTCTTTGCTATGGAGGCTTCAAGCATGATGACAAAAGAGGACAAGAAGTGTGGCGAAGAATATCACCGTGGAACCATAGCGATGGCGACCACTACGATACAAAATGCCATACCATTCACAGTATAATGTGATTATATGCATGTGATGTTTATTTCTTGTCATACTATTCTTTCATGCCATACCAACTAAGGGTTAGTTTTCATGATAGAATAGCTTCTCTCAAGAAAAATTAAGAATTTGTTTTGATGCCCTTCCAATTGTTGCGCCTATAAGAATCATGATCATTGTTTGGTAGGTGCGCCAAAGCGAGTACCATCAACTATCTTGATCTAATAGGGTGGATGTCGGACATCCACATGCATAGTATTGGTTTACTTGACAAGGCTATCAAATTAGATTTGGGCCTTGGGGCATGGTGTTGGGAGCCGGGGCATTGGATGCCACCCAACAAACAAGAGTCACATAAGATGTGATTAGCAAGTGTTGCTTACCCACGTCACTAGGTTTCTAGCGGTGATGCCAAAGCTCACTAGAACTTAGATGAACATGGATCTTGACCACTATATGTCGTTAGAGGAAGACGATTACAAAACATATAGTGGGAGTATCTTTGTTAAATTGTTTAATGGAAGATCAAACATGAACATAGTGCTAAACTTTGCATATTCTTTGTTGTAGATCATGTCAACTAATGCCGCATCCAGTTCTTTTAATTTGCGATCTATTCTTGAGAAAGAAAAACTCAATGGAACGAACTTTTGGATTGGTATCGCAACACGAGAATTGTTCTCAAGCAAGAGCGCAAGGAGTATGTCCTTGAGTCTCCTTATCCCGATGACTTGCACGATAATGCTACCGTGGCTGCACGGAAAGCTTATGAGAAGCAAGCGAATGATTACCTTGATGTGAGTGTCTCATGCTTGCCACAACGTCCTCTCGAGCTTGAAGCAATATGAGAACACGATGCCTACAATATCATTGTGGGGTTGCGTGGTATGTTTGAGAACCAAGCAAGGGTGAGAGGTTCAACACTTCAAAGTCCTTGTTTGCGTGCGAGCTGCGAAGGGAATCCGTCGACCCTCATGTGATTAAGATGATTGGCTACATTGAGAGTCGGAAAGCTTGGTTTTCCCTTAGCCAAGAGTTGGCTACCGATGTGATTCTTGATCGCTCCCTCGAGCTTTGAGCCATTCATTACGAACTATCACATGAACAACATGGACAAGACCTTGGTGAGTTGCATGGGATGCTAAAATCACCGAGGAAAGCATTAAGAAAAGCACCATCATGTAATGATGATGCAGAAAGGCAAGGCAAGCCCTATGTAAAGAAAGGCACGGTCAAAGAAAGTTAGCTCCCGATGAGATCGCGAGCGGTTCTAAGGCCAAGCAAGTCAAGAAGGGCCCTGCTCGATGCGATTGCTACCATCGTAAGCAATCGGGACATTGGAAAAGGAACGCCCAAAGTACTTGGAGGATCTTGAGAAAAGAAGGAAGTACGACTTCGCTCCGGTATAAATGTTATAGAAATCAATCTTGCTACTTCATCTTCGATTCTTGGGTATTTGATACCGGATCGGTTGCTCACATTTGCAAATCGTTGCGGGGCTAAGAAGAAGTAGAAGTTTGAGGAGGAGCGAAGTGGATCTTGGCGTTGGCAATGGAGCAAAAGTTCTTTGCGGTGGTGTTGGCACCATGCCATTGTCTTTACCTTCGTGATTAGTTTTGGAATCGAATAATTGTTATTGTGTTCCATCTCTTTCCAAGAACATTATTTCGCTTCATGTTTACAAGCGAAGGTTATGACTTTAGATCGTGAACAATGGTTGTTCTCTTTATTTCAAAGATATGTTCTATTGTCATACTCCATTGGTGAATGGGTTATATGTTCTTACTCTTGAAGAGTCATCGGTCTATAACATTAATACAAAGAGGCAACGATCGAATGATTTGAATCACGTTTATTTGGCACTGCCGCTTAGGTCACATAAATGAGAAACATGGAGAAGCTCCATAGAGATGGTATTCGCACTCATTTGATTTTGAATCATTTGAGACATGCGAATCTTGTTTACTTGGCAAGATGACAAAAGCACCTTTCACCGGTCAAGGTGAGCAGGCAAGTGACTTATTGGCACTCGTACATTCGATGTATGTGGACCAATGAGCTCAACGACAGAGGTGGTTTTCGATGCTTCATAACTTTATCGATGACTTTAGTAGATATGGATATATCTACCGATGAAGATAAGTCCGAATCCTTTGAAAAGTTCAAAGAATTCCAAAATGAAGTGCAAAATCATTTAGGCAAGACAATCAAGTTTCTACGATCGATCGTGGAGGCGAGTATTTGAGCCATGAGTTTGGTAATCATCTCAAGTATTGTGGAATTGTTCCACAATTGACTCGCCGGAACACCTCAATGGAATGGGGTATCGAACGAGAAATCGCACCTTATTAGATATGGTGCGCTCCATGATGAGCCACAGTGATCTTCCGTTGTCTTTTTGGGGTGCGCTCTTGAAATGACCGCTTTCACACTAAGCGAGTTCCATCAAAATCGATGAAAAGACACCATATGAGATGTGGACAGTCAACGTCCTAGCTTGTCTTTTCTTAAGATTTGGGATGTGAGACTTATGTAAACGTTTACAATCGATAAGCTCGGTCCTAAATCGATAAATGCTTCTTTATCGGGTATCCTAAGGAAACAAAAGGATATTACTTCTATAATCAAGAAGAAGGCAAAGTGTTTGTCGCCTGGGTATGGTGTCTTCTTAGAGAAAGAGTTTCTTTCAAGAAGGGATAGTGGGAGCATGGTGCAACTTGAAGAAATTCGAGAAACACCAAAGCGTTTCAGCTCCTCTGAGAACCACAACAGGATGAACAAGCTGTTGAAGAACCTGTTGTGGACACACCGCACCACGTAGGTCGAGAGGTCACGTCGTGTACCGAGAGGTACATGTTCTTGACTACTCAACAACGGGATATATTGTTGTTAGACAACGATGAACCTAAGACCTATAAAGAAGCGATGGTGGGACCGGACTCGAGAAATGGCTTGAAGCCATGAGATCCAAATTGAATCCATGCACAAGTAATCAAGTTTGGAACTTGGTTGATCCACCGATGGTGTTAAAACCATTGAGTGCAAATGGGTTTTCAAGAAAAGATAGACATAGATGGAAATGTTCACATCTATAAAGCGCGATTGGTGGCCAAAGGTTTCAACAAATTCAAGGTGTTGATTATGATGAAACTTTTTACCGTCGCAATGCTAAAGTCTATTCGGATCATTCTAGCGATTCTTCGCTTATTTCGACTATGAAATATGGCAAATGGATGTCAAAACAGCTTTCCTTAATGGAAATCGAGTGAGGATGTGTACATGACACACCCACGAGGTTTTGTCGATCCGCAATCGACTAGAAAGATATGCAAGCTACAAAGATCCATTTATGGATTAAAGCGAGCATCTCGGAGTTGGAACATTCGTTTGATGAAGTAATCAAAGGGTTTGGTTTCATCAAGAACGAAGAAGAGCCTTGTGTTTACAAAAGGCTAGTGGGAGCGCACTCGTGTTTACGGTCTTATATGTGGATGACATATTATTGATCGGAAATGACATTCCTATGTCGAATCATTAAGTCTTCATTGAAAAGTAGTTTCTCTATGAAAGACTTAGGAGAGGCGACATATATTCTGGGCATCAAGATCTATAGAGATAGATCAAAAGGTGATTGGATTAAGCCAAGATACGTTACATTGACAAGGTGTTGAAAAGGTTCAACATGCGAGATTCAAGAAAGGCTTCCTACCTATGTCACATGGTATAAATCTTAGCAAGAATCGGTGTCCTAGTACACCGATGAGCGGGATAAAATGAATGCGATTCCATATGCTTGACTATTGGATCCATTATGTATGCCATGCTTTGTACACGTCCGGATGTCTCGTATGCTTTAAGTGCTACGAGTAGATACCATCGAGATCCGGTGAAAGTCACGGATTACAGTAAAGAACATCTTGAAGTACTTGAGAAGAACTAAAGATGTGTTCCTCGTCTATGGGGTGAGGAAGAGCTCGTTGTAAATGGTTACACCGATGCTAGCTTCCAAACCGACAAAGATGATTTTAGATCGCAATCGGGATTTGTGTTACTGCTGAATGGCGGTGCGGTAAGTGGAAGAGTTCCAAGCAGAGGCATTCTTGATTCTACAATGAAGCCGAGTACATAGCGGCTTCAAGTCGCTAAAGAGGTCGTTTGGATCAAGAAATTTGTTTCGAGCTTGGTGTGATGGCTAGTGCCTCCACCCAATGGACCTCTCTTGTGACAACGGTGGAGCCATTGCGCAAGCCAAGGAGCCTAGATCGCACTGTAAGTCCAAGCACATTCTCGGCGATTTCATCTCATCCGCGAGATTGTGGAGAGGCGATGTTAAGATATGCAAAGTACACACGGTTTGAACATTGCGGATCCGTTGACAAAGCCGCTTCCCGACCAAAGCATGAGGCTCACACTAGGGCAATGGGTATTAGATACCTACATGGTTGACTCTAGTGCAAGTGGGAGATCATTGGTGATATGCCCTAGAGGCAACATGGAGATGTTAAATATATCACATACTATGTTTATGATACATTGATTTGTTCCTTGAAATAGACATTATCATTATTGATCAATGAGTATGTGACTTATTCATGAGACTCTTAATGCCAAAATGTTGCTATTTCTAAATGATCCCCGATTATATTTCATATGAGGAACAAATATGATTCAAAGATCGACATATGTATTGATTGATGATCATGTCTCATGGATCATGGTATGGAGATACCAAATCAATAATATGGACATGTGTTAGTGAACATATGTTGGATAGACCCGCCATGAGACACCGCAGAGATTCCATATGTCATCGTTGGTCTCAAGTAGTGTTTATGTGGAATCCTTAGACTTGAGATCATCATGGTTCCCAAGCATGCTTAGTAGCTTACTTTGGGACTACTAAACACTACTCCAGAATCGGGTAGTCATAAAAGTAGTCTTTGGGTTTGCCATGAAACATGTAGTGGGATGTGAATGATCAAGATAGAATTTGCCCCTCCTTATGGGAGAGATATCTGGGCCCCTCGATGTAATGGATTATGAAAGTGCATGGCCATGCCAAGGTGATTGAGGAGTCAATCACGAGTTTATAATCCATCACGGAATCGAGAGAGTGATTGAGCTATTAAGAGGATGACACGGTCTCGCCTTGAGCTTAATCTATATCGTGAGGCAAAGGGATTAGTACATGAGAACATTACAGTTCAACCGATATGATCTTTACGTATACTTTGGGGTTAATATGTCTTACTAGAGGTCGCTATTAACACGGTGACCGGAAAGGTGTTTCGGTCGCGACCAAGTATCGTGAACCTGTGGTCGCACACTTAACGGGTTGGAACACTAATTCGAATGTGATTCGGATATGGGCTCAATTCGGATAGAGATCCGGATAGACTCCTATTGGGCCTCGGTCCACGAGGCCCAAGTGAGGAGGTCTATATATGGGCGTGGGGTGAGGGAACGCACCGATAATCCCGAGCTAATCCGTAGCCGCCACCTCGAGCCAAACCCTAGCCGCTCATGAGTCTTGGTACACTCGCGATCGGCGCCCACCGGACGTGTGGATACGGTGGAGGCGCTGCTCGTTGCGGCGTTGATCGGCATCAACAACCTCTGATTGGATCCGCTCGTGGTGTGGTTGATCGCGTGGAGGAGACGATCGGTTCGGGACGATCGACTACTTCCACTACTACTTCGACGCGCGTGGTTGGATCGGCTTCTCCAACTCTTCTTCCGTTCTTGCTGGCGTCTAGTGGTAACGATCCATGATCCCTCCTTAAGCATGATGTTCTTGTGTGCGCGGTAGAAAAATTTTGTTTTCTGCTCTCGTAGCCTACTCGCGATCCATTAGAAACAAGGCTAGACTGGTAGCTCAGGGCTTCTCCCAGGTTGAGGGTCTCGATTTTAAGGAGACCTTTGCCCCTGTAGCTAGACTTGAGGCTATTAGAATCCTGCTTGCCTTTGCAGCTTCTAAGAGTTTCAAGCTTTACCAGATAGATATCAAGAGTGCCTTCCTCAATGGGTTTATTGAGGAAGAAGTCTATGTGAGACAGCCTCCAGGTTCGAGAACCCTAAATACCCAAACCATGTCTACAAGTTTTCTAAAGCCTTGTATGGACTTAAACAGGCTCCTAGAGCTTGGTATGAGAGGCTTAAGTCAAATCTATTGAGTCATGGTTTAGAGATAGGTAAGGTGGATAAGACCTTGTTCATCCGTAGGCATGGCACTGACCTTCTTCTCGTTCAGATTTATGTCGATGACATTATCTTTGGCGGCTCTTCTCATGCTCTGGTTTCACAGTTCTCGGATGTCATGAGCACCGAGTTTGAGATGAGCATGATGGGTGAGTTGACCTTCTTCCTTGGCTTCCAGATCAAGCAGACTCGGGAGGGTACTTTCTTGCATCAGGGCAAGTACACTCGTGACCTCCTGAGACGCTTTGACATGAGTGATGGTAAGTCGGTGTCGACTCCCATGGCATCCACAGCCCACTGGACCCCGATGAGGATGGCGAGCCAGTTGATCTAAAGGAGTACAGAAGCATGATTGGCTCCCTATTGTACCTCACTACCTCGAGGCCAGACATACACTTCTCTGTGTGTCTTTGTGCTCGGTTTCAGGCTTCTCCTCGCGTGTCTCACCGCTAGGCGGTGAAGCGCATCTTTCGGTACCTTCGAGCTACTATTGACTATGGTATCTGGTACTCTTATTCTTCCTGTCTTTCCCTTAGAGCTTACCCCGATGCAGACTTTGCTGGCTGTAGGATAGATAGGAAGAGCCCTTCTGGCACTTGCCAATTCATTGACACCTCCCTTGTTTCTTGGTCTTCTAGGAAGCAGTCCGGTGTTGCACAGTCCACCGTAGAGGCCGAGTACATTGCTGCCGCCAATTGCTGCAGTCAAGTACTTTGGATGGCTTCGACCTTGCGGGACTTTGGGTTAGCTATAGACAGTGTTCCACTCTTTTGTGATAACACTTCTGCAATTAATATTGCTAAGAACCCAGTGCAGCATTCTCGGACCAAACATATTGATATCGGATTCCATTTCCTTAGAGACCATGTAGAGAAGGGTGACATAGTGCTCTAGTTTGTGGAGAGTGACCACCAGTTAACTGATATCTTTACCAAGCCTTTGGATAGCTCTAGGTTTTCAGCCTTACGGGGAGAACTTGGGTGGTTTGTCCTTATGGACTACTGTGAGGGGGAGCTTTGTACTACATGATCTATCCTTTTTATTATGCTCTTGCTCCTTTCTGTTGCATTTCATGGGATGCATTTGGGTTAGTCCTTCTAGCATAGGCTAGAGTGTTTGTCTTGCGTAGCTGCTTAGATTATTTTCTCCCATCTTGTGTCTCTACATTGCTGCTTCTAGTTGCTTCTCTTCTCACTAGGTGGACTTCACTCACTTCTTGCGATCTAGCGAGGGTCGGGCCACCCTTGGGTAGACAGGGTACGTGTTTACTCCCTAGTGTGTTAGTAGACCAGCTATTAGTCCTAGATTCATATGTGGTAGATGAGAGTTAGTCTGAGCCATAGTTCTCTCTATGTCTTGTCTATGCTTTAAGGACTGCCTTTTGATTTCTTGCCAGCTTCTTGTCTTATTGCTTTGGTTCAGGGGGAGTTCATTTGGGATTTTCTGGATCTTAAAGTTGACATAACTCTACTTGAACTAAAGGTGTTTCAAATGTTGAGAGAAAGCTGGATTTTCTTGCATGTAATATAACTACATGGAGCATTGATTATTATCCTGTTATGACATATTTACAATGCATTACATCTTGCCATGATATGTGCTTACTTGCTAGATCTATCATGACTTCATATGTGTAGCCTAGTCTTTACCATGATAAGTTGATTAAAATGCACAACTTGAATTAATTCATGTCATGGTAGCTCTTGTGACTAGTCTGTCTTTAGTTATCCGTTTATGATTCAAGTCATGTCAAATAGGCTGAGTTGAGTCTTGAATCTTCATTGAGCCTTAGAGTGAGCTATGTTAGTTCTTTTATGAAGCATGAGTTAGTTTTTAACTCATTGTTCTTGAACTAAATTCAACATAAGCAAAAATGATCTGTTTTGTGCGAAAAAACTGATCTCACCAATTCTTTCTCATGAGACTGCTTGCCATTGCACTTGGCATGAACTCAGGGGGAGTTTTGGATGACCAAGATCATTTCCTTAAGCTTCGAGCTTGGAATGGGAGCATAAGGCTTGAGATCTAGCACATAACTTAACAAAAATCTGGTTGGAAATAATCATGAGTTTCAAAAGGAAAAACAAGTCAATTGTGCTAAATTTGCTTCATTACAACAAAACCGAGTACTTGAACAAATGTTTTCATTCTTGAACTTGTAGCACTCTATGTTGGCTCAATTCTAGCTTCTTAGTTACACTTAGAATAATTGACATGACTTGCATCATCTTTGGATACCTTTAGCTAGACTATAATCTTGGATAACATGACATGTTAAGATATTCAATCAAATTTCAGATTATGACTTATTTAGCTTAACTTGTCTATACATACATTGTCATGATCTAGATATCATTCTATGGTGTTATGGCTTGGTGTAATACTTCTCACGTCATTTTGGATAATTTTCATGCCTCCAATGCTTAGATTGAATAAATTTCAGCCATTTCTCCCATGCTTGTGATGAGTAATTGACACGTATGCTGAAAGTTTACGAAATGGATCGCTTCTTCTTTGTCTTCTTCTTGTTTCAATTCTTGTGTGGAACTACCACCGTTTACAGGGCGGTACTACCGCTCGGCGGTAGTACCGCCACGGGGAGCGGTACTACCGTGTGCGCAGACAGAACAGTGAGCGCATAAAACTTGAGTTTGATTTGATTGGTTGTGTGACTATTGCATGTGGTAATTTCATTATCTCGAGCGGTGCTATGTGATGTGTTTCTTGTCTCTAATGGCTGCAGGACGTCGAGATGGAGTCGTGGCAAGGCACGGATGACTGGAATAAGCGCAAGCGGTGCCGAGGTCAGAACGGTCGAGGTGTGCCAAAGACGGCGAGGGCTCGAGGTAGCTGCGAGGCTTGGGCGACAAGGAGCGAGGAAGCTTCCCGGAAGGTGCAGCAGGGGCATTTTGGGAAAAGCGCAAGACTGCAAAAGCGGAAGCGGATTCGGTTCGAGTTGGTGGATAAAGCAATAGGGTTGGTGGCACTAATGGGTAAAGTGTTGTTGTGAACCCATTAGTGGACACTATAAAAGGAGAGGGAGAGGCATGTGGAGAAAGTGAGAGTTAGGGTTTCTTTTCTCTCCATGTGTTGGTGAGAGAAGAGCAGCTGTTGTTCTGCCCTTTCCCCCTCTCTTTGTGACTTGGGTGTGCTCTTGATTTCTTGATTTTCCTTCCGAATGTACATGCGTATGAGGACGTATCTTGGAATGAATTGGTTGTAGCAACTCTTGTGATCATTCACCTCTGTTTGTCTATGCGAAAAATCTTGATTTGAGATTATTTTGAGTTGCACATTTCATTCTCTGTTCTTTTTAGTTTTTCTCCCCTTCTTGCATATTTTGGTGATTTCTCGATTTCGAGTTGTTATTTGTTGATGCTATGAACTTGGGAGATTATCAAGATCACCTGAGCATCCCATTTTCGAAATCGGAAGGAAGAATCATCAAGTCTCCTTTTTCTTCAGATCGGGCGCAGGTTTTTACTCGTGACTGTTTCTAGGGTTAGAACTCAGAGTTCTTGTGCCCCCCTTTGATTTTCTTGAGGAATCTTGAAATTGTTCTTGGATTATCTTTCTGAGGTTGTTTCTTTACTATCCTCAAAGTTTCCTAAGCCAAGAATCCAAGAATCTTGCGAATTTCTCAGATTTCAGATTTGATGTCGCTTGATTTCTTCGTGCGGTACTACCTCTCCTCGAAAGGCACTACCGCTCAAAGGTACTACCGCTCGGGTCAGCGGTACTACCGCTCAGAGGTACTACCGCTCGTTACAGTGATCTGTGACTTCTTGACGTGAATGACCTTAATCTGTTTTCTTATTGGTTTCTCTCTGGATTTGTTTTCTCTTTGATCTGTGATTTCCAGTAAGTGCTCTTCTGTTGTGTGGATACTTGAGGGGAAGATTTCAATTTTTGAAGGCACCATTCACCCCCTCTGTTGTCATTTCGATCCCACAACTTGTCTGCAAGTAGACAGCTCTGCTATGTATCTGTCTTCAATCTCTGCATTTTTCAGCTCCATTGCTGCTTTAACAATTTCGTCTTTCTCAGCCTTCTCTGTAACACCTAGAATCTGCATGGTCATTTGTATAGATGTCATAAAAAGAAGACAAATGGCCCAGTCACTGAAACAACGAAATGTCGAAAACCTTCACGGCATTTTACCACAAAATGAGGGAAACATGTGAATTTACAGGTGCAAATTTTCAAGGGCGTCGGGGGTCGTGACACAATGAATTTGAATTATGACGAGTGTTGTAGGGGTGGCCCCCACCTAAGCCTAGCTGGCCTGTTAGAAGGCTGTAAAGCCCACGATGGGACATGTATAATGTCATAAATGCCCTTGAGAGGGATGCTTGGGTGTAAGGACACAACTGTAAAATACTCTCCATGTGAATATATATAAAGCTGTTCTGGACCTGGGGAGCACCCAGAAAAAGCATTGCTCACTTAACATCTCCACTTCCATAATACTATGTGTCTGTTTGGTCTGTGTAACCACAACAATGAGAAAAGGCCTATTTAATGTGTAACTGCATCAATTGAGTGGGGCTGTAATTAGGGAAAAAATTCCGTCCGAAATTTCGCTATTTCGCTGAAATCTTGCTTCTTTCACTACTGAACGAAAAAAACCGATCTCGGTCAAAATTTTCGTACCCATTTGAATCGGTCGGTCGGACTCAGCCCTCGGTTGCATCGCGTAGCCACACCCACACGCATCGCGCAGCCCACCCCAATAGCGACTTCGGTCCTCCAACGTCGCACTCCCTGGCCCCCATTCGTAACCCTAACCCCAGCGTCGTCTCACCAAGCGATGGGCGGCGGCCATCCCCATCCCCATCCTCCACCGAGTGGCGGGCGGCGGCCAATCCCCATCCCCATACTCCACCGAGCGGCGGGCGGCGGCCAAGGCGGGGAAGAGCGGCGAGCAGCGGCCAAGGCGGGGCAACTCCCTCCCCAATCGATTAGACGGCGGCGTAGCTCCCTCCCCGATCGATTCAACAGCGGCGCATCTCCCACCCCGATCGATTCGATTACAGCGCAGCTCCCTCCCCGATCGATTCGACAGTAGAGCACTCGACCTCCCCCTTGTCCCCAACTTCCCCGAGGTAGATTGAACAGAGATGGGCATCTGCCTCTCTGTT
Source organism: Bonia amplexicaulis (assembly GCA_036346245.1). Lineage (NCBI taxonomy): Eukaryota > Viridiplantae > Streptophyta > Magnoliopsida > Poales > Poaceae > Bonia > Bonia amplexicaulis. Next base: position 7,191,248 of record CM070752.1, on the reverse strand, counting down.
CAATGCGTCGACAGTCGTTCGCTATGCCTGCGGCGGTGGCACAAGGGGAGAGGTGGGCGTCGCTGATGGTGCTACTAGAGCAGGCGGAGCAGCAATGGACGGCCTGCGGTGGCGAGTGGAAGCACGTGAAGATGTGGCGGGCATGGGTGGGTGTCGACCGGATTTTCAATCCGAAATCCTCGTGATTTAATGCACTATTCCACGGATCGAGAGATAGTGCTCACGATTCTGAAAATGAATATCAAATACATACCATGCGGAAGCATAAATAAAATAGTAAACTTACTCATGAGCCGATTAGGCCGAAATCAACAAATTGCAGCGGAAGAAGAAGCACACAGGTGGGACCTTGAGACATGCCCACAGCGACCAACCGGAGGTTCGCGACCTAGCCCTTGATGTCTTCACCTTCTTTGCCTTCAAGACCCAAGTATTGCTGATGCGTAGTGATCTGATTCCTGATTCTGGATTTTGTTATGAGAGCGAGTGTGAGCACACTAACCACCGTGCTCCGCGAGCCAATACACAGAATGCAAATATATAGTATGCATGGCTTATCAAAGGAAAGGCTCGGGTTGTTTTATTTGCCAGAAAACGCTTTTGGTAGCATTGTTATTATTAAACCATAGTGTTATTACTGCTACCTAAAACTCCACACGGCGTTGCCAAATTGACTCACTCCCCCAAATGCCATAATTGACTTATTTCCCCAAAGACACAATTTTCTTACTAAATGTCGTCTAAGACTCCAAACAATGAGTAGCATCATTTAGCTAATCCACCGATCAAACTCTTTATATATATATACATCCATTTTGAATCCACCAACGTCCTCACGTATTCCGAATTCATACTAGTCCAATCTTGTAATCAATATTCACCAACTCCACCTACGAATTCCAATGATTCCCTAATAGGATTACTTTTTAATCCACCGACATCATTCAAATCAGAACTTTCTAACAAATCAATCCTTTCTGCTAATGATCCAAAACCATAAATTGCTCTTTCCATAATCATCCTTATTTTCATTATTTATCTCTAACTAATTCATCAATACCTCTGCACCAAGAATATCATTGATCTAGTTTATGCTTCAATTATCATATCTCCAAATTTCCTCAAATTCAAATCATCTATCTAGATCAATTCCTGTTAATCCCATTAAATCCAACAATTGCCTTTACACTCTTCTAATTCTCCAAAATCATTGATCCAGTTATACTCGGTAATTATTATTATTCCTCCGATGTACCCAAAATTCAATTCATCCTTCGATATTTTAATCAAATCCTATCAATCACATTATTACTAACATCTCTCAAGAATTTATATTAGTGTCGTAATCCACAATTTCTTTTGCACACTCTAATCTTCCAAAAATCATTTAAATCATCTTTCTACCCATCCATTCATATAGAATCCACCGATTTATTTCTCCTAAACCCCTCTCTAATATTCTCTTTTTATAATCGGCATGAATCCACCAATCATCGTTATGTATTTACCACAACAGTCATCCACTCTTCCTACGACTCTATTTATCTTCCTATCACTTTACTTTGTAAAAGCAGAAGCTTTATCATCGTTTAGCTTTTGAAATATAATACATAGAAAACCTCCTGAGACTTAGCAGTTTAAACAAAACATATTGTATATGAGAATGCAATAACGATGGCGATTCGATCCATCCACCGTTACATGGCATCGCACCATATGCTTAATCCTTGACGTTATAGCCGCTTAACTTACCTTTGGGACGACACCCAGACAACACAAACCGGGGCATTGCACCGCCTTCACTTTTCCATTCCCACCCCAAATCATTTTGAAACAGAACTATATCTGGTTAAGTTTCCCATGTCCGCCCTTGACCGTGGGCACGGCTATTCGAATAGTTTTGACTCTGCAGAGCTTGTACACTTTCACCACAAGCGATAATCCACCCATTGCCCCACCTGATTCCATAGTCAGATGGTCGAACAGATTATCACATGACTGTTTAGAGTATCTAGTTCCACTAATCATCTCACCCTATGGGAAACTGCCCACTTGCGATGGGTCCCATACGTTGCACGGGATGTTCACCACTGCTACTAGCATGCGGGCTCCCCTTCCCCCTGTGCTAGCACGACAGATGAACGTCACCCTCCCCTTGGTGTCCCTTTAGGCCTCCTTTGCCCTTGCATATCCACGCCTATCCACTACCGGTGAGATGAGTTGGGGAGTTTCGATACCGCTACTTAGCCAAGTTGTAATTTACATACATGTGGTTGCACTGTTTTACGTGGGAGATCATGACAAGATTCAGTCCTTAGTATTACCTGGGCGGTTCTACCACACTCCATATTTGTGCTCCCACCGCACCACATACCAGCCCCCAAATCATCCGCCCAGATATTCAAGCAAGTTGAGGTTTTTGGGAGCATAAAATAATCATATCCAACACGAATACCAGTCATTATCACCATGACTGCCCAAACCAGTTTCTCATGATTGAAAATGTTGATGATGCTTGGGGCATTTCAGCGCCCCCGAGTATCTATGCAGAACTAAGCATGGCGCATAATTAGGGACTTATTTTCGAAAGATTACTACTATAATTTTTGCTAGGGCGACAAGGTTCGCATAATCAATATTCAAAAGGGGTATAATATTAATCAAGGAAACAATAGGCATATACTAGAATCTTGAATTAAACATGTAGTTGCATATAAAATAATAGCATGCAATTTGATAATTTAAACAAAAATAATTTGCAGAAAATGTAGGTTCAACATGATCAAAGTATTGACTCGCCTGGCGCGGTTTTACCGCGGTCTTGAGCTCACTCAACGCTTTCTCATTTGAAGGTGCTGAGCTCCTGGTCTTTATCTTCACTTCGATATTGGCCTCGCTTTATCCACGGATTCTTCAGGACTCTAATTACGTGCTAAGCAACTGAACCCAAATAAATGCAAATAACTCAAAAGATCCAAATAAATTCCGAATAAATTCATTTTCCTCTTTGTTATGAGTTAATGGTGATTTGAGGCAAGTTCGGTGGGAGAATATGATGACTCGTTATTACTAACTTTCTTTTTGTTATTTTTGTATTTATCAAGGAAGTTCCATGAGTTAAGGGTCGGTGTATGATTTTAGTTGGGCATTATTTTGTCGAGCGCTAATATTTAGGGCATACGCTAAATATAAGTGATATATACAATTGTTAGCTTACCGAGGTAATTTTTAGAACATGAGTTGAAAGCATTTCATGGTGCGACATTTTATGAACACTTACATATTTCTAGGCATAACTTTCTTTGAATTAGGATCTATTGGTTCGGGTACTAGCTTGCTATATTCAATCATGCCTAACATTATTATTTAATAAATTTAATGCTAAGATTTAATTAATGGCACCATTTTTGTCTACACCTTGGTTGGTATGATGAATATTACGGCATATATTAAGGGTAATCTTTATAGATTTTGTCTATCTAACCCAAGTCTTATATCTTTACCATTGCTTTGATTTAATAATTAGCCTCCTAGATGACTGCTCAACCCATATTACTTTCGCATACATGAACCAGTCCAAACATAGATATCCAATAGCCTCCTTTACATCCCTTTTAGATTTCTTATTGTGCCTTTGATTAATAATTAAGCCCTTAAAATAAAGAACAAAGGCACATTAGTTACTAGTGCATAATGATTAATCCATTATTAAATAATTTATAAGCTCATTTATATCCTAGTCAAATTTTAGCACCTATTATTAATTATATTCGGATTTTTATTTGCCTTTTTCCTCCACTGGATGTGTTAGCAAAATATTTAAAAACCTACATCTAATATTGCGGCCGAAAGGACTCGAACGCGGGTCGCTCGAACGAGCAGCGCGACCGCTAGCCGGAGAGCTCTTGGTGTTACACGATTTAGAAGGGGAGAGGTAGCGGTTAAGCGGCGTGCGGTGTTGCGACGAGCAAGCTCGGGGCGGTGCGGCCGATGGCGTCGCGAGGGGTGGCCCTAGAGGGTCGGGTGACGGCGTAAGCGGGTTGTCCGCGGGCGAGCAAAGGCGGTGGAAGCGTCGGCGGAGTCAGGCGGCGGGGCGGCGGCGGCGGCGGCGGTGAGCTAGAGAAGGAGCTCGGCCGCGAGGTACGCCAAGGAGAAGCTTGGGTGAGGCAGGGGAAGCTTGGGACGCTCGAAGAAGGTTCGGTATAAAGAATTGGGTTAGTTTGGCGTGATTCACCGGCGAGCTAGTCGGTGACCGCTGGGAAGAAGGGTGGCGCCGGCGAAGTAGAGGGCACTAGAATCCAATTGCTTGGAGGAGGGAGTGTGGAGTGTGGGGAAGGTGTCGGTGGCTTCGGTTGCTCTTATAGGTGGCCGGGCGGGGCTGGCATCGGGCGGCTTTGTGCGGTCGTGTCAGGCGGGTGGGGGGGCGGCGGCCGCAGCGCAGTGACGGGCGGAGATGACCGGCAGCTTTGGCCTGCGCCGAGCTACAAGGAATAGGGCGCCGCGCGATAAGACGGGTCTTGAGCCGTGCGTCGAGCCAGCGCGCGAGCCGGGCGAAAAAAAAGGAGGCGGCGGCAGAGCGCGGTCGAGATGTCTTGGTGTCCGCTGGTCCGAATCGTCGGCGACCGATGGTCCGAGACGCGGCGAGAGAGCGGGCTAGGGCGGCAGGGCGGCGGGCTGCACTGGGAAGCGAGCGAGGGGTCGGGAGGAAGATAAACAGGAGAGCGGGGGATTGGGCCGGCCTGATTCCTCTTTTTATTTTCTTCATTTTATTTCCACTTGTATGTGTATATACATATATATATATATACACTTTCCCTTCATGTATATTCTTGTGTATAAATCTTATGTTTTGTTCTAGGCTCTTTCTCTACATATATGTATTTGTTGGTTTTTATTTATTTTTATTACTCTCTTTAATACTATTTTCAAAATGAAATTTTTATAGTTTTATTTTAAGATCATCTTTTCATATTTGAATTCAAAATCTATAGGTTTCATTTATTCCCATATTTTCTTTATGGCTTATTAATGTTGATTTTATTTTTCATAGATTTCCAACTATTAGAATCCTCAACCAAAATTCAGAAAATTACTATAAACTCCAAATTCAAATAAAATATATTGCAAAATAATTCAAAAGCTTTATATTTCCAAATTTAAATTTTTGGGATGTTACAGTGGGCACCCAAACTCCAAGGCCGAAGGATGACGGCCTGCTGTTATGCGCTGCCTAGGGACTCGAAGAAGGCGACGCGGGTGTGGGTCGACACATACGGCGGAGGACCAGCTCTAATTTGGAAGGTATTTATCTCAATTCTCAAATTTTGGTTGAATTTCATCAAAAATTTGATTTTTTCATCCGAAATTCGAACGAAATTTCATTCTTTCGTTCCTTTCGCCAGGGGTCGAATTTTTTTGCATCCGAAAGATTAAACTCGGGTTGTAATACGCTAAACCAGATCACGTTGAATCAATGCAATAAATGGGGAAACACATTTCCAAAATCCATCCAATTCATAAGCAGAACAAGTGGCCAAACAAATTCACCTAATAGCATGTGACGAGGATCTCCACCATGGATGCGGCGGAAGCCTCCTGCCTGCTAACCTCAGTAGCCACCAGCACCGCCTTCGCCAGCCTCGCACGCACCGCCCCTATGGACACCCCTCGTCTGCCGCTGGCTAGGAATCCACCAGCCACGGTGGCGAAGGATTGCCATTTCCAATGCCGAAACGCCGCATCGAGGAGGTGAAGTGCCGCCGCAGTGGCCACCATTGGCATCGCCATGGCCGAAGACTGAACCCTGACCAGCCCTCTCTGACGCGGACGACTCCATGTGTGAAGGGTAGCTTTAGGTTGTGGGGAGCTTTGTGGAGGTGGAGGTGGGAATAAAGGGCAATAGTGTCAATGTGGACGAGGAAGGAAGAAGCGTCGTGAAGGCAAAGCAACCAGAGGGCCGGGGTGCAAGCAAGGAGGCGAGCGATGCACCAAACACAAACTGAGCCATAAAGTGCGGAATTTACTTGGAGGCGCCGAAGCTTGAGGAGCTAGAATGAGCTGAACCTCTCCAGCATAGCGGGGCATTTGCAGGCGTAGGTGAGCACCACCGAGTCAGTCGCCTGGCACTCAGCGATCAGCTTCATCTTTTGTTCCACACACATAGACAGGCGACGTAATCATCACCCACACAAACAACAACCAAAATTGTGACGAAATTCATGGTATCTAATCGCCGATTTGTGTGACGAAATTCATGGCATCTAATCGCTGATTTGTTATACGGGACGTCGCCAAATCTAGAAATAGGGTACCTAGAGGAGGTGTCGATGATGGTGATGGGGATGTTGTCGGGGAAGTAGTTAGTGGGGAGGCGGGTGGGGGGCATGACGTGGGGAACGTTCTTGGGGAATTGCTTGGTGGCGAGCGTGACGACGAGAGTGGACTTGCTAGTTCCCAGATCACCAATGACGACAATCCGCACGCCCTGTTTGCTTGCCAGGTTGGCCGCCGCAGCCGCCATGCACGCGCCTCCTTCCTCTCACTCCTTGGGCTAGGGTTTTGGGGATTTGAGCACCGTGCTACTCAGAATGGTGTGTCGGTCAGATCAGGCGTCGACGGGGCAGTCGGAGAGGAGTGAGGAGGAGCTTGTGAGGCATCGCTGTTAAAATTGATGGGGAGGAGAGAGAATGGAGACGGGCTATAGATTCGGGGTGGGATCGGGGGCCTGGTTTTTGATGGCGAGGAGATCGCGAGAGAGGCACCAGATGAGGGGAGCTGATGCCTGGTCCACCTATCCGTGCGTGATTTCAAGTGGAGAGGATAGTGGCAGATGAAAAATGTCGGGAAATTACGTGGCAAGCCACGGGAATTCATGCAAATGACCCGCGTACTAGTGAAGCAAATAGAAAAGTCCAGAAGACAAGAGAAGTCCAGAAGACAATAGAAGTCTAGAAGACAATTGATTTGCAAGCATTAGCAATCAGCTGCCTGATCAATTTAGTGATTTGAAAAGCGTGACTAAGTCGCATGTGCCTGCACGCACTGCACCGGAAAGGGTTGAAATACCAAAGAAAGCAGAAGTTATCCCTAATCTTGTCCAGAGGCCTCAGAAAAATAAAAAAGAAGACGAGAACTCTGGTTCCTCGAATCCTAAGTAACCAGGAACGCCTCGTGAAAAAAGGTTAAGAAGGACTTATCACAGCCGATCATTAAAGTCCCCCAGAATGAAAAGGGGAGCCAGTTGAGACTTGGCATAAGTATGACACCTTCAGAAAAGGGCATACCGGATCTGAATATCACCATCGGCATGAATGTGTGCGCACACATTGGAACCGAAAAACTAAAGAACTTGCCACCGCAATTGGAAGAAGCGATGTGCAAGGAGAAGCTCTAGAAGAAGCGACTCATGAAGAAATAGCTATAAACTATGTGCACTCGGGAGAGTCCATGAACAGGACAACAGCAAATATCGATATATACTTCACAAAGAAAATTGCCACAATCATCAATCTTGATCCTGAGCCTGCATCGCTCGCTGAATGTAAGAAAAGATCAGATTGAGAAGATTGGAAGAAGGCAATAGCAACTGAATTGCTATCTCTCAACAAAAGAGAGGTTTTGGGCCCGTATGCTACACACCTCCCGATGTGCACCCCATAGGGCACAAGTGGGTATTTGTTCGAAAGATAAATGAAAGAAACGAAGTAGTGAGATACAAAGCAAGGCTAATAGCACAAGGTTTCACTCAACGTCCTGGAGTTGATTATAAAGAAACCTCCCCATGTGCACCCCGTAGGGCACAAGTGGGTAGTCGTTCGGAAGCCGGATCGATTTATGTCGTGCCTCCACCAAATCGAACATACTCAGAACCTGTTGGAAGATCGGGACCCCGCCCCCATCAAGTGGTATCAGAGCTTCAGGTGTTCCTTCAGGTTCGCGTTACCCCTCCTTTGTTATATTCGGTTTCGTCCTAGAGTCCATGAAAAAGCCCTACAAAAAAATTGTAGTCATAGGTTGTTTCCTGTCCTAGATCTCGTTTAGCCTTTGCACAAGTTGATTCCAGAGTCCGTAGTGTTGAGTTTGTGTCCTTAGTCGAGTTGTGTTGCTGGTTTAGATCGTGTTTTGTTCGAGTTGTATTCCTTCCGCTACCACCCTTCAAACCCTAGCCGTCACGCATCGCGTTTTCCTCCCTCTATTTTTGTTTTCCCACCCATATCCCACCCTCTGTTTTCGTCATCCATCACGTCTCGTGATCACACCGCATCATCCCCACCTTTCCCGAGCTTCCGCCACAGATTCCACAAATTCCCTCCACCGATCTTCGTTTTGACCTCCACACAACCATAACTTGAGGTCCATCTTCAAACGCCATAACTTTCGTGATACTGGACTCGAAATCAGTTGATTTTTTGAAATTGTGTGAAATTAAATTTTACATCCGAAACTTCCCAACTTTGTCGGGTTCGGTGAATTTATTTTCCCAAAATTCGGCTGGAAAGTGTAGTACTCGCTCGAAATTGAATCACCGAATTTCTGACACATTCATTATTTTCAGAGGCCACTCCTTACATCCGATTGAGTTGCAACTTTGTGTGGTTCCTATTTCTATGCTCTGCTCTGTGAAAAAATATAAAAAAATACAAAAAAAGAAAAATTTTGGCTATAGTAGAGAGGAGAGAGAGTGCTATCCGTGGCCGCAACAAACAAAAAAAAAGAAAAAAAAACCTGACAGAGCACAGTTTTAGGTCCCAACAATTTATTTGTTTTGTGCTTATGCTGAATTGAGCTTCTCAGTGCCTAGCCATCTTTGTTGCTGTCGTTGCTTTCATATTCTGTTCTTGACTCCTTGTTCATCATCTCATACTTGATATAGGACACATTTAAACCAGCAACTAGGACCATACTTTGGACATTTATTCAGCATTACTATCTGTTATTGATTTGTGTTCCATTGACATATTTGGCCTTCCAAACTCCATATATCTACTTCTGGATAGCACAGTTTTGACCTTGCAATCGTACCCACGCTCGACAAGGTATCACGAACCAGCCACCGGTTGTACCACCCGCTGCTTTGGTAAGCACACTTGTAAGAGCTTGGTAAGCCACTTCCTTTGCGGGTTCTCACTTCCCTTCCTTTGTAGTTGATAGGGATCATCCTTTTGTTTTCCCTGTATTTCCAATAACCATGGCAGGAAACGAAGAGGACGGGACACCGGTCGATTTCAACGAGTGTGTTAGTCACGGCCAGCTACAAGCTGCGCTCGACAAACAAAACGCTTCACTCCGCGATCTCGGCGAGATTGGACACCATCGTCGCCGCCATTACCCGATTGAACACCACGGAAGGCATTGAGCGGGTGGAGCGGCGGATGGTCGACCTCACTGGTCGGATGGACATATTGGAGGCACGTCTACCACCTATCAATGATGGCCATCATTATGATGACGCCACAGAGTATGATGCAGATGGCAACATTGATCGGCAGGCGACACAAGATGCACGACTACGTCGTCGTCTTGACAAAACCGACATGGTATGGGAGGTAATAACCGAACCGTCATGGTAACGACGACCCTTTTGCTAAAGTCAAGTTTACCATTCCATCTTTTTCCGGTCTTTATGATGCTGAAATATATCTTGATTGGGAGATGACGGTGAAGCGAAGTTTAACTCTCACTTAGTTCCGAGCAACATAGAGTTAGACAAGCTACTAGTGAGTTTAAGGACTTTGCTATTATCGGTGGAATGAACTAAGTACCATGCGCACAACCGATACATGGGAGCGCTTAAAAGAAGCTATCGTGTCGTTTGTTCCTCCCTCATATAAACTTGAATTGAGAAAAAATTGCAGCGCTTAGAACAAGGTGATAGTTCATTCAAGACTATTATCGAGCTTCAAAAGGGTATGGTGCGTTGTGGGGTTGTTGAGGACACGGAGGATAAGATTTGTCGTTTCTACGGGGTTACGGCGTGAAATTCGAGGACATTGTTGATTATAAAGAATTTACATCATCAACCGGTTGTTCCACCTTGCTATGCTTGCGAAAAAGAATTGCGAGGACGCCTGATTCAACTAAGGCACGCACCGGACGACCCTTCTACACCCCGCGAACGACTACATCGACGGGACTGCCCAAGTCTTCTTCGAGTTTTCGTTCTCCTCCACCACCTGTGAACAAGATGGCAGCAGCGCCACCGAAGCCACCTTCCATGACACGCCTTGCAGATTCTTCAAAAAATTCTTTGCAGGGTCCAGCCAAGAGTTCTTCTTCCGTGGCTTCAACGGGTCGCTCCTCCGGCATTCAGTGCCACCGCTGTCATGGACTTGGTCATGTGCAGAAGAATTGCCCTAGCCAACGGGCATACATCGCCACAGAAGATGGAGGCTACATCGACGCCGGATGTCGAGGAGGATGATGATGATGTTGCTGCTGCCTCGGACGATAATGGCGGTGGTGATGATGACCTCGTCCTTGGTGGGGCGTCCACAGCGACGCTACGGAGCATCATTGTGCAGCGTGTCCTCAGCACACAGGTACAACAACCCCATAAACTTCAACGCCATAATTTGTTTCAGACCTTCTTTGCAATCAATAACCGGCGTGCACGTGTCATCATTGATGGAGGAAGTTGCAACAACTTGGTGAGTTCTGATTTGGTCAACAAGCTTGGCTTGACCACGCGACCGCATCCACATCCATACCATATTCAATGGTTAAATGATTACGGAAAAGCTAAGGTAACGCAAACATGCCGAGTCCATTTTCCATTGGTGCTTATGTTGATCATGTTGATTGTGATGTCGTTCCCATGCAAGCATGCTCTCTTTTATTGGGTCGACCTTGGGAATTTGATAATGATGCTTTACACCATGGTAGTAGTAACACATACACTTTTATGCATAAGAAAAGAAAGTTACTTTCTTGTCTTTGACCCGACTGAAATTATAGAGGCCGATAGGGCGAGAACTGCTGCTAATGATCCAAAGGAACATGATAAAACTGAAAAACAGCAAGTACTCCATTTGAAAAATTCTGTTATGCTTGCCACAAAATCAGACCTTGCTGCAATTGATGATGTTAATGATACATGCTATGCTTTTGTGTGCAAAGATGCTTTATTTTCTCTTGATAATATGCCTTGCACTTTGCCTGCTCCTGTCACTAACCTTTTGCGGGAGTTTAGAGATGTTTTCCCTGATGAGATACCTCGGGACTTCCACCCATTCGAGGGATTGAGCACAGTTGATTTGATCCTGGGCGAGCTTGCCAAACCGTGCGGCGTCTGGGACCAATCCGAAGAGACTAAGGAGATTCAGCGCCAAGTCCAAGACCTTTTGGACCGTGGGTACGTACGTGAGAGCCTTAGTCCTTATGTTGTTCCTGTTCTTTTGGTTCCCAAAAAAGATGGTTCTTGGCGTATGTGTGTAGATTGTAGAGCCATTAACAACATTACTATACGGTATCGTCATCCTATTCCTAGGCTAGACGACATGCTTGATGAGTTGTGTGGTGCTATAATTTTCACAAAGATTGACTTGCGTAGTGGATACCACCAAATAAGAATGAAACTTGGCGATGAATGGAAAAGCGCTTTTAAAACAAAGTTCGGCTTGTATGAGTGGTTAGTCATGCCTTTTGGTTTAACTAATGCACCTAGCACTTTCATGAGATTAATGAACGAGGTTTTACGTCCTTTCATTGGCAAATTTGTGGTCGTTTACTTTGATGATATCTTGATTTATAGCAAGTCCATGGATGAACATTCGACTCACTTACGTGCTGTTTTTAATGCTTTGAGAGATGCACGTTTGTTTGGTAACCTTGAGAAGTGCACCTTTTGCACGGATCGAGTCTCTTTTCTTGGCTATGTTGTGACTCCACAGGGAATTGAGGTTGATAGAGCCAAGGTGGAGGCGATATGGAGTTGGCCCACGCCCACGACAGTCTCCCAAGTGCGGAGTTTTCTTGGCCTTGCAGGATTTTATCGCCGCTTTGTCAAAGAATTCAGCACCATTGCGACACCGTTGATTGAGTTGACAAAGAAGGGAGTTGTGTTCCATTGGGGGCCATCATAAGAGGAGTCCTTTAATCTTTTGAAGGACAAGCTTACGCACGCACTATTGCTCCAACTTCCGGATTTTGGTAAGACTTTTGAACTCGAATGTGATGCTAGCGGAATTGGTATTGGTGGTGTTTTGATGCAAGAAGGCAAACATGTTGCCTACTTTAGCGAAAAATTGAATGGTCCTGTTCTTAATTATTCCACGTATGATAAAGAATTGTATGCTCTTGTTCGTTCTTTAGAGACGTGGTAACACTATTTATGGCCTAAAGAATTTGTCATTCATTCCGATCATGAATCACTTAAGCATATTCGTAGTCAAACCAATTTGAATCGTAGACATGCTAAGTGGGTTGAATTTATTGAATCTTTTTCTTATGTCATTAAACACAAGAAAGGGAAGGATAATGTGATTGCTGATGCTTTGTCTAGACGCTATACCATGTTGTCTCAACTTGATTGTCGCATTTTTGGTCTTGAAACTATTAAAGAACAATATGCTTTTGATGCTGATTTTAACGATGTGTTGTTGCATTGTAAAGAGGGACAAGCATGGAATAAATTCGTGATCAATGATGGGTTTTGTTTAGAGCTAACCGCCTATGCATTCCAGTTGGATCCGTTCGTCTTTTGTTGTTACGGGGAGGCGCATGGAGGCGGTTTGATGGGATATTTTGGTGCTAAGAAGGCGGAGGGCGTTCGATCACACACTTCTTTTGGCCAAAGATGAGGCGAGATGTTGAGCGGTTTGTGGCTCGCCGCACTACATGTCAAAAAGCTAAGTCTCGCTTGAATCCACATGTTTATATATGCCACTTCCTGTTCCTTCTATTCCGTGGGCATATATTTCTATGGACTTTGTTTTAGGGTTGCCCAGGACTAAGAGGGGAAGGGATAGCATTTTTGTTGTTGTGGATCGTTTTTCTAAGATGGCTCACTTTATCCCATGTCATAAAACCGATGATGCCGTTCATATTCTTGACCTCTTTTCAAAGAGATAGTTCGTTTGCATGGTATGCCTTCTACTATTGTTTGGATCGTGATGCCAAGTTCTTGAGTCACTTTTGGCGTACTCTATGGAACAAGTTGGGTACAAAGTTGTTGTTCTCTACCACATGTCACCCACTGGCGATGGCCAAACCGAGGTGGTGAACCGCACATTGTCTACCATGTTGAGAGCTATTTTGAAGAACAATTTGAAGCTATGGGAAGAGTGTTTGCCGCATGTTGAGTTCGCATATAATCGAGCGGAACACTCCACCACCAAGGTAAGTCCTTTTCGGTAGTGTATGGATTCAATCCCGTGCCCTATTGATATTTTACCTTTGCCTACTAGTGAGAGAGTTCATAATGATGCTAAGAAGCGTGCTGATTTTATTCTCAAAATGCATGAGACTACTAAGGCAAATATTGAAAAGATGAATGAAAAATATAGGATTACTGGTAGTAAAGGTAGAAAGGAAGTTAAACTTGAACCGGGTGATTTTGTTTGGTTGCACTTGCGAAAGGATAGATTTCCTGAGTTAAGAAAGTCAAAATTGATGCCTAGAGCTGCTGGTCCTTTTAAGATAGTTGAGAAGATAAATGATAATGCATATAAACTTGAGTTGTCTCCCGAGTTTGGGGTTAGTCCCACCTTTAACATTTCAGATTTGAAGCCATGCTTGGGAGAAGAAGATGAGGCGAGTTGAGGACAACTCCGCTTCAAGAGGGGGAGGATGATGAGGACATCACTTCTTCGGATATACACAACACTCCTTCACTTGATATTCAAGGACCAATCACTAGAGCTCGCCGACAATTGAATTTACATGTGAGCTCGTTCCTAAGTACTTCTTTTGGTTCATTTGAGAATCGATTGCTACCTAATGATTTAATTATGATTAGGAACCATGGAGAGGATCAAGAAGTACTTGAAGAAGGGCTACGAGGCGCACAAGTCCAGCAAGGGCTGACGAATCATGTTGGATGTCCAACTCAAACCGACTTCGAATCCAATTCGGAGTCCAGGACCAGGCTGCACTAAAACGGACGCCCAGATCGCATCCGGACTCCGTTTTGGACGTTCCACATATGTATGGAAAGCTGAGAAGATAACGTTTCCAATGGATCTGGTCTCATATCAAAATTCCTTCTAAGTCAACAGGAATCGTCGAAACAAGTGGATGTCCAGAATCTGTCAGGGTGCTGCGACACCGTCTTTTGGGCCGTTCGGCTTTGTATCGTGTTGGAGTCCATTAAAGACGCGTCCAGGGGTTTTGCACGCCCCTTACTCCTTTATATACAGCCGCCACCCCCACCATTAGGGTTGGGTTTTGCTTAGATTAATCCTGTCTTGAACAGTTTCGCCGTCATCGGTTTGTGAAACCCCAAGTTTCGAGTGCTTCATCAATATATCTGCAATTTGGTTGTGTTCTTCCTTGTTCTTGCTTGTGTTCTTCGATTCGCAGGCGAGGATTAGCCTTCTTGGCAAGGTCAACCGGCAGCGCACGATTGATAACACGAGGAGGCGTGGTGCTGCGATTGCGGGGTTCGGGCGTGTCGTTCGGAAGCCGGATCGATTTGTGTCGTGCCTCCACCAAATCGAACATACTCAGAACCTGTTGGAAGATCGGGACCCCGCCCCCATCATATGTTCACTAAGTCAGTCCCCGCATCTAGCTTTCAAAGGTGCGTGCGAGGGATTGGAATGATGAGACTTAGAGAAGTGCAGAATTTAGGGGGAGAATTCTCTTAAGCCCGATAGTAAATCTTGATCATGAAGATCAAGTACCCAACGGAATAAAGTCCTGAAGACTAAATGTATTTGGGTGAATTGTACTCTTTTTCCCTTGACGAGTTTTCCTGAAGTTTCTCGATCAAGGTTTTTAATGAGGCAATTCATGCATCATGAAGACATGTATCATGTACTCTTTCTCCAAATTTTTCCCACTGGGTTTTTATGGAGTTTTGACGAGGCATGAGCATGTTGGGTGAGTGCCTAAGGGGGAGTGTTAGGAAACTGGGCCCATGGCCAAGAGTCCTAACAGATTTGGACACCCCACCTGTAATATCCCAAAAGTCTATCGAGAATTAATTGTGTAATTTGGAGAGAAGGACCTTAAAGAAAAGAATAAAATATCAAGTTTTGAGTGGGATTTGAATTTTAGGACAACTGGGCTGGGCCTTGGCCGGTGGGATTTTTGGCCCAAGGGGAGGGCGCCACCCCTCCAAGCCTAGCCGCCTCCACCACTTCCCCAATTGCAGCCGCCACCCTCTTCCCCCATTGCAGCCGCCACCTCCACCACGGCAAGGTTTTGGCTGCCACGGTGAGGTTTTGGCTGCGCGGCAAGGTTTGTGCTGCCGTGGCAGAGATAACAGGGAAGAAAGGAGGAAGGGAAGGGGAGAAGAAGGAGAAGAGGAAAGAAAAGAAATAAAGGGACCAAGGAGAAGAGGTGAAATTCGTGGGTGTTCGTCGTGTTCTTCATCGTTTCTTCAAGGGAGGAGGACGGGTTCCCGGGGCTGCACCTTCTACTCATCCTCTGTTTTCGCGTGGTTAAGGCAAGTATAATGATGGTTGAAATTTTATAGTGTGATTGTTGATGAATGCTGGTTTGTGGATGTTTGATCGGTACTATGAGTGTATGCGATCTTGATTGTGATAATGACATGTTGGTACCGATTATGGTATTTTGCAATTGAAGTTGTTTTATGAGAATTTATGATGCATGGATATGGTGAATGCAAGTTTTATTCATTAAGACATTCACATATATGCATCATGCTGCAATTGAAGTTGTTTATGAGAAGTTATGATGCATGGATAAGGTGAATGCAAGTTTTTTATTTATTGGGACATTCACATATATGCATCATGCCGATATATTGAAGTCTTGGTCACGAGGTGACCAAGCGTCGAGGTCCCCGTCATGTTGATGTCATGACGGGTTAAAGGTCCCCATACTTGTGGAGTATTGGCAATTGGTCCTGTGCGGATGGTACGAGGCATGGGTGTGCATTGACGGATGCACACCGCGTCACCGATAAAATGCGAAGAGAAGAGATAAAGAGATTTTTGATCATAATGCATAGCATGGTTCATTATATGATTGATGGTTAAATTGTGAGATGATGATCATGGTTGTTCTTGTAATTACTTATTATATTTTTGAGTCGTTGGACTCACTCTTCTTTATTGTTGTTGTTGTTGTTTGTTGTTTGTTTTAGGTACCTTCATGAGATTGGCATGCATGGGATTAAAGGAAGACTAGAGTTGTTGCACTTGCACGAATTATTCACCATGGAAGAAATATAGAAATTAGATTATATTTACTGAGTAGCTCAAGTGAGACTTGGCTTATGACTAAGAAGTTAAATTGTAACAAAGAACTAGAACTTGCTTATTTTGCTTCCGCTCATTAATTAAGTTTTATATTTGTTCTACTTAGTATAGCTTATATTGATTACGATTAATTATATCCTTTGATTATGCTTGTGGGAACCTCGGAATTAGACAATAAACAAAGGAGGTTCTGCCAAAATTTTGTAGGGTAATTTAGTTTATCTTTATTATGTTGTTAGTTTGGTAGCATTCTAGGCCATAGCTTGGCTGGGGTGTTACACCACCGTAGTCTATAAATAGAGAGTCATACCCCCCACATTATGTACACCTGACACATGAATGAAAAACAATAGACAAAGATCAGGAGTTCTCTCTATCTCTGTGTTCAATCTATTATTCTGTGATTGATTCGCTCTTATTCTAAACAGAGAATCCGATCAAACTGATCGCCAGCGTCGGTTTCTCAACACCGCGCCCCCACACACACGCGGAGGCATCCATCGTGCGCGCGACATCCAGGCAGTATCCAGAGCGTCCGGATTCGATCGGGCGTCAAGTCGCCCTCTATCGGACGAAAACAACTGCCGAAGCCGTCTCCCGTTGCCGACGGAAAGCGATCCTGTTCACGTCGCGTGGAAAGGAGGAATTCCACGTCTGTACCGAAGACGAGACGAAGATTCTTTCCTTCGTGGGCTTGTAGCCTGCAGCCATCAAAGAGAAGTACGAAGTTCGAACAAGTAATTCGTGGCAGCAGCTATTGGAAGCTGCAGCGCCTCGATTCACGAAGAAGCGGCCAAGTATTAATTTCGTCTGCCAGCACACCTCCAAGGCAAGTTGCACGACTGGAAATAACAAAAGTCGCGAATTTGGCTAAGTACACACGGAGGCATACTAGATAGAATATCATGCGAGAATATTGTTTCGGGTACACGGTGGTGTACCAAGGTTGTTCCAATCTTATTTCACGTACACAACAAAGTACCAAGAAACGACTCCCTATTGAGCATCGACTCGCGCTCTACCTCGGCGACTATTCCAATACCAGATTTGCTAGCACCATTGCTCGTGCCTGACACTATGCCTTGGTATCGTACTACGCCATTTCTATCGACAATCTTAGTGGATCATCATCTTCCATCAAGAGACTATGTCGTTAGCTTTACATGTTTTTTTATTGAAGGTGGAGTTCATTGCAATATAGGCTGTTGTGCCTATTATTGATGGCATCTATGCAGGATTAATCATTGACGATTTCTTCAACGGTCCATTGTCTTCTATGAGTTATGCAGCAAGATCCACAAATATAGAGCGTAAGGTGGAGCTGCAAGTTTTCAACATAATTAGGGTTACGTTTGATCAAAGAGACTTTGAAAAAAATCAATGTCAGTTGGGGGAATAACTAATTCACCGTTCGATGACACCCTGATGGCAACTACATAATATTCTCCGGAATTTCTCATTCATTAGTAAATATTATACTCCAAATATAAGTTCGAGATAAAGGATTTAAAGTGCAATAAGGAGTTAATTATCTACATAGATGCTACAACGTTTGGTATTGCAGGTGCATACGTTCTAGTTGTCACAACTCAATATGAGGGATCTATTGCATAGATTGTTTCTATTCTTTATATGGTACAAGATTTGCTTTCATTTGGATGTTCTTCTACAGGAACAATTTTCAACCACGTCATAAAATTCAGTTACTTTATAGTCAGCAGGGTAATGTACGTGATGATCACATATGCAAGTTGATCTTCAATGGGTATTGTTTGCCGAGTTATGTGTTCCAAGTGAAGCATGCAAAAAGTATATGAAATGAGTTCCTCGCTATAATTATCTACTAATACAGGAAAGCATATAGAGAAGATTGATCTGTTCTTATTCATTGATTAGTCGTATCGACTTTTAATACATAAGGATCATTGATGGTGAATTATGATTTGAGGAGATTTGGTTTGCTTTGGCTACAGGAGCAAATTCACTACAAGTTGAAGATTGTTGAGTGTGTGATCCAAATTCGTCTTAAGATGGAGATTGTTAAAGTATAATATGAATTCATATACGTGCCAAGTAGACACTTACGTCAACTTCGTCTCGGTTTTGTAATCTTTTAGGACTCTTGTTTCCTAGTCTATATATATATTCCTGTAGTAACACAGTTGAGATACGCCGAAATTCTTCGTGCTTGTAATCTCTTCTCATATAGTGATTTTCGTCTTTGTGCGCCTGTATTTTTTTCGCAGTGGTTTTTCACGTTGAATCCGTGTCTCCCGTTCTTTGGATCCTCTATATTTGCCGTGTATTTTATAACAGTTGGTAACCTCAATTTCTCACGTTTAATCTCAACCATTGATGTTGCGATCGAACGAGATGCAAAAAATAAAGTTACTATTCAACAGCTACAGCAGAGGATCCCCTCCATCCATAATGCTGAAGCTATTCCTTCTCTTCTTCGGGTCATGCATAGATGACACCTTCCCCCTTGCAAACCATGCATATATGCAGGTACCTGCTGTACCTTCTGTTCCAAATAAGAAAACCCCGTTCGGCTCCCATTTTCTATAGCTCATGACACAGGCAGTGGAGCCCTAGCGTAAGCTAGGGACAACCTGAACAGCTCTAAAAGCTATTTTTTGAGTTTTTTTTATAATAACTAACTTTTAAACAGAGTATCTTTTTAAGATAGGGTGAACTAGTTAATTGTAGTACATATTATACCGACTTTATTTATATCGATAAAAACCACGCGTAAATTTCTGTTACTCTGTAATCTCTCGCACGAACAGCCATAAAGTCATAAGTCACAGCCAAAAATCACTAGCTGCAGCCAAAAAGAACATGTCCGAAGTGAGGTCATCATGGGATGGGCCCAGAGCAACACTGGAAAATGCATCAATGGACATCCATCCATCCATCCATGGCACAACAAAGCACATTGACCCCTGACCTTTGCAATTGCCACTGCAACTTTCCCTGCAAAAAAGTCGGTAGCCATCAAACAGAAGCAGAGGGCTAGAGCAGTTGAGGGGCACCACATCCTTGTCTCCCTTTTGCCACGAAAGAGCCGAAAGAGGTGAAGCCCACCTGTCCCCCATTACAGCTGCTTGAGGAGGTGAAGAGCAAAACGTGGTGTCCTCTCAACTTTCTCGTGCGTCCAACTTGTCGCTCACGGCGCGCGCATTCGAAGAGATGAATGGGAGGACGGCGGGCTAGCCGTCTCTTCTTTTTGCTATGGCTTATGATTTTTGATTGAAATTTTTAAATTTTAGCTGTTTACGGTATATATTACGGAGAGACAGATACTCAATTGCGATTTTAGCTGGTACAGATGTTAGTCTTTTAACGTGTAGATCATTTAACTTGCAGACCCCGTCTTGAGAAAATACTTCGTTTAAAAGTTAAGTATTATAGCAAAAGTCAATACCGAACAGACCCACATTTTGATGGCGCATGGAGCCTTCTCCCCTGCGCTGTCTTGCCCCCACTACCCGCCATCATTTCATCCTCTTCAAACAGTGGCAGCCATTATTACTGATTACTGAAGGGAATGTTTGTGCGTGTTGTTCTGAAAGCTCAATTGGGATTTTTCGGAAGAGCCTTAATTTGGCATCAATTAGTGCTGTGTTGTTAGACTAGACGCAAATCTTAATAACAATTCAGATATCAGATATAATACCTCTTCGAATCTACCATACGTTTCCCTCTCTGTAGACCGTTCGTTCTACAATTTATAATTCTTGACTCTCTGAGAAAGAAAACTAGGATTTCTGAAAGCCAACTTGAAAGACAAAAGTACATACATGCATATAAAATGGCATGAACTCTGACCTGGCTAACATGCCGTCCTGCGTCACGTTTGTCTGCTAGTGACTTGATCAATGATTGAAGGAAAACATTGTGGATTGGCGGCTTCAGTTTTAGCCCTAAAAATAAGCTGAATTTTGGATTCATCTTGGGCAAAGCGTCCACATGTTTGAATTACCTTAAGCGTCCTCAAATCTGTGTTGTGTCGCCTCTGATTCGGATTAGTTTTCTTGTCATGTAACTGCGAAACTAACAAATCATCGACAAATGTGCTTCCAAGACTACATCGTACGCTGTGTAAATTATTCGGATTCTTGATTTGCATCAGTATCTGACGTGAATTGACCCGAGATTGTGCCATACGAACCGAGCTAATCATGATTGTTCCAAATGGCCGCAACACTGACCATTTGGTGCGCGCTTATGATTAATCTCTATTGGGGAAATCTCTCGATAACCACACAGGATTCCCCACAATCTCTGTCACATAATCATGCCACATGTTTGCCTTGTTCTATCTGAATTCTGAGCGGCCAATTATCTTTTTGTGTTTGTTTCTCAAGACTTAATCCAGATATGCGGTATAATATTCTTTTTTAGCGATCAATGCCGTATAATATTCCGATGGAAATGTGAGTAATATTTTAATTCCAAATTTTACTAGGAGGCAAATATTACAAATAACTAGTGATGTATAGCTCATTATTAACAGCAGCATGCAAATCGTTCTGTACTTCAAATATATGTCAGAACAAAATTATATCAAAGTCGATCGGATACATGAACGAATTACAATAGGGTTTGATGAAGAACAGGAAACAACACATACTCAATGCGATGCAAAATGTAGATGAAACAACAAAGCGAGCAGTCGCGCAAACGTGTGCTACCCGGAAATCATATTGCCACCCCCATGTAGGTCTTCACAGTAGCAACAGCTCAGAGATACCGTTTTCCTTCTTCACGATGCACGTCGGAAAGAAGAGTTGACGAAGTTTAGACGGTGTAACACAATAACATAGGTTTGTACGAGGAAAGCAAAGAAATGGAGGAGACAATGATTCAGGGCTCTCTGCTGATCTGTACGTCTCTAGTCATATATATAGATGTAAACTGTAAACTAGCATGATTAACAAGTCATTTACTCATTGGTAACTGACATATTTAACTAGTCATTTATCTACTAGTAAATGTCTGTCATCAATACCCAATAAAGTCTTAAATTTAAACGTTTGAATCACATTCAAACAAAGAGAGATGTACGGTTTACCAAAAATAAGATGAACTTGGTCAAGTCACAAGTTATACGATTTTTTACGTAAAAATACACGAATACGTGCGCGCATATGTTTAGCCAAAATCCTCATATCATCCCCATGCCATATGTCACGTGTTCAAGGAGTGAAATACTTCACCTTATAAAATAACTTCTTTTCACTTAGCTAAGCAATATGATATTGAATCATACATGTTTTGGGATTATAGGAAATGGCCTCACGCTTATGTGGACTTATTTCTAACATATTCTACTAATTAGTAATTTATATGATAAAGCACCTGACTTGTTCTGATGAATTACGTGCACGATTTACCAAACTCTTCTTCCTCTGAAAAATACAATCAAAGACAATATAGAAGTCAATAATCACTTATTCTTGCTTTCTTCCCCAAACAAATGCAATTCACCTGTTCAATTTTTCTAGAAAGTCCTCTCCGCTGTATGGATATTGACATGTGGAGTAAATGGATTGAACATCAAATGCGGGCAAGATGCCATTTATGACAGAAGGGAACATTTCTTTCTTATTTTTCTTGTCTGTGCGACATGGAAGTATCAAATAGTACTACTGTAATATGATGTGCTCATAAAAAAATAATTCGAGAAGAAGGTTTAGAGATATGTAAACAAAGAATTGGTCTCGTATTTTTGTTTTCAACACAGCAAAAAAACTACTATAGATCAAATATTTCTTGGAATCACTTCAAGCACAAATTCATATTTGCATAATTTGTTCAAGTTGTACGTACTAAAGCAAAACTTTTGTAATAATGGCCTCATGTCGATGAGATAGATGAAAAAAAAAACAAGATGAGATCAATCCGTCTAAATTTACAAAAAGTTTTGATAAAATCAGTCTGAAGCCATCTTTAATTTTAAGAAACAACTGAACCTGAGCATGTTTTTAAGGAAGTACAAATATTTGAATATACAATAAGATAGTGTCTGTTTTGTTAGCAAATTGGATGTACATGTCAGTGCACCTCAACCTGTTTTTAGGGAAGTACAAATATTTTTGTTAGTTTCTACACAGGAACCAATTCCACAAATCAACAAATGAGAGGTTTTAAAAACACAATTCCAACTAGCATATTTCTTACTGAAAGCACTGGCTAACATATATTTTAGAAGAGCTTATTTCATAAGCATATCCAAACATCCTCTCATGGTGGGAGAGAAGCTGAGTTTTTTTTCAATGACAGATTTCAAAGAAATTCAGAAGGAATTTTGCAGGGAACAGTTTAATTGCTGCATTCTAAAAAATTTTATGTTCCAAAGACTCCCTAAACTTACTGTAACATTTAATAATGCTTGTATAACCATATATTTGATTGGATTCTATACTTTGAACTTTCATATGTGTCATTAACTTTTCTTTTTTTAAGAACATTTGTATTACTTTTCTCCTTTTTAGAGTAATATGTGTGCAATTTTGCTTACTAAACCAATCAGAAGTACTTGTCTAGTAAATAATTTTGGTCAAGAAATATATTGCATACTCTCTCTATTCTTTTTTACTTGACATTTTTTACTTTTTATGGTCTCCGTGATGTGAGTTTGACCATTATTTTTTTAACTTTACATTAAGATATACTAATAAAATTATAATATTATAAAAGTATATTTAACGATAAATCCAATAATATAATTTTTATATAGCAACCTATTGATGGTCAAATTTTAGGTATAAATTCTAGAACATCAAGTAAAAAAAATGGAGGGAGTACAAATCTAAAGGAAAATTAATCCTTAGCTTTTGCTACCTTTTTACAAATATCTCCTAATAGTTATTTTCCATACTAGAAATCCCCCATCTACTCAAAATCAAACGGACAAGAACAGAACAATTGAACAGATCAGTTCATGGTTTTCTATCCTCGTACTCATGTTTTTTATGGGAGTGACTATTACCAAGACGACTAAAATTTTTTTATCTCTCAGTCATTTGAAGTTGCACTCTCAATCAACTAAAATTGCAGTTGTTTTTTTAGGGGGCTGCAATTTTAGTTGATTGAGAGTGCAACTAAATGTAATTGAAGTTGCACTCTCAATCAACTAAAATTGCAGTTGTTTCTTTTAGAGGAGCTGCAATTTTAGTTGATTGAGAGTGCAACTTCAAGTGACTGAGAGATAAAAAAATTTCAGTCGCCTTGACAATAGCAAAACCGATTTTTGATATATGCATTCTAGCTTGTAATATCTCTCTCTCATGTTGTCGTGCTTGTCTCCTTTTCGTTCTCCTTTGTTTAATCTCCTGCCCAATAAAATGATCAACATATACGTATAAATAGACACAATGACACCACAGAATAGAGTTGAGCACAGCCCACATCTCTCTCTCTCTCTCTCCAAACCCAAGAAACCCAAATGCAAAAGCAAAACCTAGCCATGTCTCTCTCTCTTCCTCCAAACAAAGAAAGCAAGAAACCTTCTATGGTAAGCCAAGAAACCGCGCCCCAATGCCGGCCGGGCGGTGGAGATGCCGTCGAGAACTCCGCCTCGGCGGTGCCCGAGGAATTCGAGTTCTGTATACTCTCGTCCGGCGGGCTCGGACCGGCCGGCGAGGAAGCGGTAGCTGGCATGTGCGCCGCCGACGAGGTCTTCTCCGACGGCAAGCTCCTCCCGCTGCGCCTCTCCTCGGCGGCCTCGGCCGACGCGTCCGCCCTCCTGCTGCTTCGCTTGGACTCGCTGGACGGCGCCACGACGGCGTCGTCCACCAGCGGCTTCAGCTCGCGCTCCGACAGCCGCAGCGCGAGCTCCAGCAGCAGCGTCAGCCGAAGCACCTCGTTGAAGAGCGCGTCCTCTGACTCCGTCGGCCGCAGCCACTCGTCCAAGCGAGCCTCCTCCGACGCCGTGGCGCCGCCGCGGAGGTCGCTGTCGAGCAGCCTGTTCTATGCTCACCCGAGCCCGTCACCGCGCCCTCCGCCGCGACGGAGCGGCGTCTGGGCTGCGTCGGCCGAGCGCCGCAGCACCGGGTCTGCTCCACCGGCCGCATGGAGCATCATACGCCTGGGCGTCGTCGGCGCCCCCGAGGTCTACCCGCCGCGCTTGGCCGAGTTCAGGAAGGCGGGCGCGGCGAGAGGCGGGAGCCGTAGCGCGAGGTTCGATCAGCCGAGCGCCGCCTCTAAGGAGGCGGTGGCCCCGGAAAAGAAGCTCGCGTTGCGGTTGTTGGGATCTGGCCTGGTGTGCAATTGCTCGCCTGACGCCGTCGAGCCGGTGGGCTCGACGGAGGCAGCTGCGGCGGCGGCGAGGCGGAGGAGGAAGAAGGCAGAAGAGAAGAAGAAAGTAGGGGTGAAGAGTGGACAGAGCACTGTGCGGAGGAGTAGGATTCTTGAGTGGCTGGAGGAGCTCTCCATTGCCAAGGACAAGAGCGTCGTGTAGAGATCATCTGTTTCTTTTTTTTCTTAATTTTCTTTTTTCTTTATTGTTTAGTTTTTTTGATGGTTATCAGTATGACTCTGCAAATATTTGTGACCTTTGTTCCTTTTCACCATTCAATTGGTTGATTAATGATCTTTGAGCAAGGCTCTTTATTTGTGAAGATTACGACCCTAATTAATCTATTAGATTCCTTAATATCCACCTTAATTTTTGCCAATTACTACTGTTTGCATGTCTCATGCAGGACTTGAAAAGTTGGAATTTGCATGCTTGTGGTGGTAGCAGGAGGGCTATGAGGAAAAAAAACCATGGCGTCAATTTGGCACAAAAGAACGGCTTGGAAATAAGACTTGAATCTTCTATCCTTTTTCTCGTGCACCAACTGAAACATGGAGCTTAATTACAAGCCTATTTTCATGTTGCAATACAGGACCGGTTCATACACATCAAATTGGAAAAATTACCCACTCTGGGGGTTCAGAAAATTACTCACAAATTTACCTAAGGTTCAACCAATTAATTATGTGGAGCTATGTATTCTGATCTCTAATCCTGGTCTGAGCCCGACTGATCAAAGATTTGAACTGCAGTTTAAGTAAGGGTGGACTTTTTTTTTTGTATTGGGCACCTCTAGTGTGTCCTCATCATGATGAATGTAGTGTCGTAAGGGCATCAGGAGTGTATAAGGTCGCAATGGATCTTAAGGTGGGTCCCACCTATTGTTAAAGTCGACTCGTTATGTTTGAGGTCACCGCTCGGCTGTAACAAGGGTCCCACTCGGCAGTAAAAAAAATTGTATTTTAATGTTTGTGGTTATTGGTAGTTGGCTGGTAGGGGGAGAGAGAACAACAGGATTAAAAGAAAATTGTATTTTAATACTTGTGGCCAAGTCTTTAGCTTAAGGACCGGCCTTAAGCCTTTTTTACTTATGGCCTGCTTAAGATCAATCATGTAATATATAATGTCGTCCTTAAGGTGGCTTATGACCCCTTATTTTTATACACTACAGATGCCCTAAGACGATTGCTAGCCTGTCCACACCTTATAACCGTATCATAATTTGTGAGTGCCATCGCAGAGTTGAGGATACAATTCTTGTGCAGGTAAGAGCAGAGGAAATGTTGATTGAAGAGTAAAGTTGTGCAGATTTGTTTAGAATGATTCTAAATATTGTGTCCACCGAATTAAGAATTGCTTCCCAGAGGGACATGGTCGCATGGCCCGGCCCGGGGGCCTCTGTTTTCATTATGAATGAAAAATAGGTGGTCTATGACATTGTGTTATGTACTTGTGATTTCGTTTTTTCCGAGTAAAAGAGAGCTCTGTGTATTTCTGATTCGAATATATATTATATATATTGAGCTTTCGTCATTTTCTTATTTATTACCGGAAAATACACTCCACTTACGAATTTGCTGTTCTGTAAATATGTAGCTTGAGAACACACCAACAGTCTAAGCGTACTCAATCAAACAAGATTATGAGCCCAAAGTCAATGCACGTTTCATTCGAACAGTATTTGTCGTGATTTTTGAGAGCTAACGACGTTATCGCGCACGCTATTAATCTAGAAATGACAACTGCCTGCTGGTGTCCCTTGTTCCTAGCTAGTGATTTAGGGCTTATTTGGTTGGTGCCCTGAGCTTTGTTCCTGGCAAAAAATGATATCTGGACGTAGTTTAGAATTCTGATGATTTTTGGCTGGCCAGGCATGGATGAAGATGTGTTTGTTTGGTTGGTGACCTTGGCCCGAACAAAGTGTAAGATTAAAAACAAATCATGTTTTGAGAACGAGAAATCGTAAACCACGAAATACGCCTCTCTAACACCATTTTAAAAATCCCACCCAGCCTTCCTTCCTCCTCATCCCCGAGCGTGACGGCAGAAGCTGGGCGAGTGACCGCCACGGAGGCATGAGAGGCAGCGACGGGAGTCGAGCGACCGACTGCACTGGCGGTAGCGCGAGTTGGCATCGGCAAGGTAAAGCTGGGCGAGCAATCGCGGGAGTCAATGTCGGTGAGGCAGAGCCAAGCGAGGAGGTGGCGGAGGCGCACAAGGTGGCAACGGAGCCAAGTAGGGAGGAGGATGCGGTGGGGCTCGACAGAGTGACAATGAGGAAGAGGCACTCGCTGAGCGAGGTGGTGGTGGGAGCCGGGCTTAGCATCGGTGAGACGGAGCTCAGCGTCGGTATGGAGCGGCAGAGGAAGATGAGATTAGAGGAGGAAGACGATGATTAGTGGCAGGATAGCTCGCCTGGGTCCCAAGCATTCACACTACTGCAGAAAAAGTTATCACAGATAGTTTAAAAATATCATCATAAACAGTTTTATGAGTCGTCTGAATTTATGGTTTAGTAATGACATGTGATCATCATAGACGGTTTTTTAAAATAATCGTCTGTGATGTGTATTTATCACAAATAGTTTTTAAAAATAATCATCTATGATGTTTACATATTACCGACGATTTTTAAATATAACCGTATATGATATCTACATATCACAGACGACTAATAAAAAAACCATTTGTCATAGTACTAATCACCATTTTTGATTTTTCATATCTTCCCCATTCACTAGAAGCAGTACGTATATATTTCATGGTAACAATAAACATATGTAATCTTACACACCCTACAATTTAAATAAGCTAGAGATAAAGTTAGATTTCATATCATATTTGGGTTTCAAAGGGCATAAACCAAATCACACACTTGAAGCCCAAGTGTGATATGAGATCTAATTTTGTCTCCAGCTCCCTATATCACCTTTGGGCTTCAAAGGGCATGGTGCAAATCACACACTAGATGCAGTGTGTGATTTACTTTATATCCTTTGAAACATAAGTGTGATATGTGATTTGACTTTGCTTCTACCTCATTTAAATTGTGAGGTGTAAAAGACTATATGTTAGTACTGTTACCATAAAATATATATGTACTACTTGCAGTGCATGAGGAAGATATGAAAAATTAAGATGGTGATTAGTAATAATAACATGTGATTTTTTAGTGGAGGTTGATGATAACTGAAGTAGAAAAATAATTTTACATAACACACCAAGTATATGTACTACTTCCTGTTTTCTGATCCGTCTCGATGGCGACGCCGATCCGCTTCGACTTGGGAGCACCGTCAGCGAACCTGTGTAATGCGTGATAGTTGCTGAACGAGTCTGACGCTCGTCTCTGCTTGTCTGGAACAAACACTTTGTTCCATGCATGACATGTATCTGACGATTCAAATTTCTTCTATCAGTTTATCATTGGTGATCTTGCTTTTAAATTCAGCAGCCGCACGAGATAATGCAGATGATGAGCAAGGATTAACCGTTGGTTACGCAAAAAAAAAGAATCCTGATCAGGGACTGGACAAGGATTAAGGGCTGTTTGGGTTGCTAATAAAATTTGGTAATATCAATAAAATCTAATGTTACACATGGACAATTCAAATTAAAGGCAAGAAAATCACTCACTAAAATTTTGGTAATACCAAAATTTGGCTTGATCACTATGCAAACAACTTTTTTTTTGTCAATCTTTGGCTTTGCCTGTGTTTTGGCTATGCCAAAAAATTGGTTTGGCTCACATTGGCCATCAACCAAAAATTTAAAGATGTCTAGAATTGCTAAGAGTACTCACGTGTTTTGTGGGGTTGATAGTACCTGATTTTGCTGACCTTTGGATGTTCATCAAGATTTGTGCTCAAAATGGTTAAAAAAACTTCTGATCCGAAAAACTTTCAACTAGTTCGAAAACTTTCAAATGATTTAAAAAAACTTTTGATTCAAAAAGTTTCACTTGATATTCAAAAAACTTTCACTTGATCAAAAAAGCTTTTGATTCAGAAAACTTTCAAACGATTCAAAATTTTTAACACAAAAATTTGTTATTTCCAATTAAACTTGATCAAAAAATTTTAAGAAATGAATGAATTGGCGGAGGGATTAGATCCATTAGATGCTGATACCATGGTCTAAAATTTGAGTACTTTCTGACAAAAGAGCACCAAGTGCTCCTAGACACCTCCGATTTGAAACGCGAAATTTGAGTTTGGTCGGTTTCTGCTCAGTCTGCACCATTGCAACAGGTTTAAAATCCTGATTAGCGAGGAGACGCACGCAGCTGCTTACTCAACCAGTGCAGCTGGCAGAAGCCTTCTACTGTTTCGATTAATTAGCTCATCTGCCTCGAGCTAAAATGTTCGCTTCTTCCAGTGGATAACGGAAGACATGGACAACTACTGAATTTTGATCTGCGTGCGTCAATTTCTAGGTCTTATGTGCCATCGCACCGCACTACACCCAGAGCATCGAACAAGAAACATGGATGTGCCACGTACTTGTAGCTTTCGCCTCTGAAGGCAATGCAGCGACGAGGATGATGCGTACGTTTGAGCAGACTTA
This sequence comes from Bonia amplexicaulis, assembly GCA_036346245.1. Taxonomy (NCBI): domain Eukaryota; kingdom Viridiplantae; phylum Streptophyta; class Magnoliopsida; order Poales; family Poaceae; genus Bonia; species Bonia amplexicaulis. The sequence goes on along the minus strand of CM070752.1, from coordinate 7,161,989 downwards.
CACACTTGATCAAGTTACTTTGGTTTGCACAACAGTTGATTATCATGTGTCGTACTTGTACCTGTCGATCTGTCGTACTCAGAAACTCTAATGTTCTGCGATGAACTATTTCAAAGTGCCGTGACTTCTAACTAAAATAACGCTATAATAATTTTTAGTTTTTTTGAGTTATTTAATTAAAAAATAAAACGTAAAATATAATGTACAAATAATACAAAGAAAAAAAAGAAAAACTGTATTAAAAAGCTAATACGTTCTAAATGGATTTTGGATTCTAGATGTCATGGCTGTTTAGAATGAGGTGATGGTTTCGAGTGCCACATAATTGATTTGCACGGGTGTACTCACACACACATATAACATTCGTGTGGTTCTCAATAACAACATCTCAGAAGAGAGAGAGAGGAGCAGCGTCACACTGCAAGTAACATCTGAGATATTATTATCTCAACCAACTATTATGTTACGCCCCATCCAAAAAAAAATTAACATTGAGACTGTGCATCGGGATGATGGTGATTTGTAGTGTGAGTTCTTTTAATTTAAGGTACGATTGTGACTAGGAATACGTGGATCTGCTGTACATGAAGAGAGCGACGTGTTCAAGCAGAGAGATGATAATATGATAGCAGTTTATGCGTAGTAATTAATAGGCAGAATTGTTTGGTCATAGTGACGACAGTTCTGAAGCAACAAGCAAGATCTTTTGGCTCCACGAGGGAAGCAAGCAACGCAGTCGTGTGGCGGTTTTGCAGAATTAGTAATAATTAATCGGATAACTAAGGGTCTGTTTGGCAACGGTTACGGTTTATAATTTTTGGTTGAAATTTTTGAATTTTGGCTATTTACGGTACTGATTAGGAGAGATACTCACTTGCAATTTTGGATGGTACAGATATTAAGTTTTTAACGTGTACATCGTTTAACTTGTAGATTCTATCTTAAGAAAATACTTCGTTTAAAAATTAGATATTGTAACAAAAGCTAAAAATCACCAATTTGGAAGAAAAGAACTGGTCCTAACTCGATCGATAAGCATGTTGCTCAGTTAACTAGGAAAAGTGAGAGTAAAGGAGACGTGCAGGCAATTGGTCAGTCGTAGCAATCAATCAAAGCGCCAAGAGTACCATATTTTTTTTTCCTAGTCGTGGTTCATGAGTAGTTAGTTTTTGACTTTTTTTTTGGAGAGGAAGACGAGATTCGTTTTTGACATTCATCGCAAAGACCAAACAATGTTTAGGACTGGTCAGGCATTATGTCAAATTTTCTTTTCCTTTGATTTATTTATGACACTAGTAAACCAAATGGTTTTTATCTAACGTTTGAAAATATATGTGTAATATTTTAATTTTAAATTTTACTAGGAGATAGATACCGCAAAAGACAAATGATGCAGTACTTGAAACTAACGTCTGTCAACACATTGTACTTTAAAATATAAGTAAGAACAAAGTTATAATAGGACGTCAATTGGTTACACGAAAGACTTATGATGAGTTTGATGAAGAAAAACAGAAGCATTGTAACATTGTGGAAGTAGTCAAAGTTAAGGAACAAGTGAACGGTCAGACAGATTGTGCTGTCCGAAAACCTTCCTGTCGCCTCAGTAGGGATAAATCTCAACACTAGATGAGACATAACCAGCTGTTCTTCTAATTATCCACAAAGAGGTAGGCCTACGTATTGCGAATAAATAGGAATGAAGATAGCAAAAGTACTGTTCGAAGACACTGTTATTGAATATTTGGATGCCGTTCGAACGGCAATTTTTTTACTTTTGGTGCAAAGGCTGCTGCGCGCTCCTCCCTCGCGTGCTCCATTTTGTCTTTTTGGTTGGGAAAACGAAAACGATGCAAAGATACAAGTCGCTCCGTTTGTCACCTCGCTCGTGCCTTTGCTGGCTTTCCGGAGTAAAAAAAAAAAGGTGCAGGCTAATCGAGTGAAAACGTACGCAGAGGAAGCACGAGCTAGCGCCTCGCGAGAGATCGAAAGGAGGCGCCGTAAAAAAGCTTAAAAAAAAGTGATAGGGAAATAGGTGACAAAAAGTGGCGCTGTAAAAAAGCTTCAAAAAGGAGCCCGCTTTGTTTTGTTAAGTACCTAGGCTAGAAATATTGAAATTAGTTCTTTTGCTTGTCAGAGAGTTTACAAGGGACCATCAAGCTAGCTGATCTTTCCATAACTATTTCACGATCTCTTGCACAATATTGCACGTGAGATCAACAACAATACGTACCAGTATTTACCAACGATATCTGACTTTACTCTTCTTTTTAACGACAGGCATTTTGCAGGATTCCAATAGGCCGGAATTGAACTGATTGTAGTAAAAAATTTTGCGAAATTCTTGTGTTCCAATTGGCCGATACTACCAGCCTACATTGACCTGTGTTTTAAAGGATCACTCTCGAGCATACGTCTGTAAGGTAAAAGCGTGACTCATACTAGCACCATATGACTACATATATGCTAGCTACTAGTTAAACAAAATAATCTGGGCACGCTTTATCTTGTAGCATTGCAACCATGTATAGTCATTACGGTTTGCGCTTTGGCGGGGTAAAAAGGCTTTGGCATTCCCAACGCGGAACGCTCATCATGCACGCTCCTATGATCGGTTTCTAAAGTGCGCGCTGCTCCCTCGAGCATTAAACATAGAGCATCATCATTAGCGCTCCCCTCCTGCAGTCCCATATTGTTGTTACGACATGAAAAGCTACCGCAGCTGCTAGAGCATGATGTCAAAACATTGAAACTAGTGAGGCGAGTGAGAGGGTGAGGGAGAGAGGAAGGAGAGTTAGGTGAATTGGAGGGGTCATATCTATAGCTATTTTCTAGTGATGTAGAGAGGCATGATGTTAGTGATATGTCCTAGAGTCAATTATAGAGATGATTGTATCACTTCTATATGTATGATTGTTTTGAATAATATGTTATTTTGACCCTTTAATAAATGTCTTTTATATTGATCAACAAGTATGTGACTTATTCATGGAACTCATTAAGCATGTTTTGATGTTATTCTAAATTATTCCTGGTTTTATATCATTATATGTGATGATTATGATTTATATATCACATATATTGATTGATGATCATGTTTCACAGATCATGGATATGAGATATCAAATCAATAATGTGGATATATGTTAAAGAACATGATGTTGGATTGACCCACCATAAGACATTGCAGGAATTATTATATTCTTAAGTGTCATCAGTTAGTCTCATATATATTGTATGTATGATCTTTACACCTGAGATTGTCATTGTTTCCTATATGTGTAATAGTTTACTTATGGGTTGCCAAACAGTACTCTATGACTGGGTGGTTATAAAAATAGCTTTTAGGTTTACTATAAAACACGACGAGGAATATGAGCGATCAAGATAAATTTTGCCCCTCCTATATAATAGGAGAGATATCTCTGTACCCCTCGATGTGTTAGGATTAAGTAAGTGCATGGCCATACCGGAATGTGGTTGAAGAGTCAAAAACAAATGAGTAATCCACTACAGTTTCGAGTGAAGGATCGAGCTATCATTGGTTGACACGCTTCTCGCCTTGAGTTCGATCTAGTATCATGGGTAAAGGGATCGATACATAAGCACTATATATGTTTGTCCAATATGATCTTTATGTATGTTTAGGAGTTGTTATGTCCTGCTAGAAACTGCTACCGATTATGACCCGGAAAGGAGTTTTTGGCCCATGGTCAAATATACATGAACCTACAGGGTCACACACACTTAATGGACTGGAACAATAAGGGTCTGGATGATAGTATTTGAGTGAGATACGATCTCTACTCATATTGGATAAAGATTTGGCATGAGGATTTTCGAGTTGGACATGATATCTGATCGTATCAGATAAGGATTCTATTGGAGGCTATATAAAGATATGTGCGGGGGCAGAGGGAGGCATTCCAAAACACACCCATCGAAACCTTAGCAGCAACCTCTCATAACCCCTGTCGTGCGTGCTGGTGCTAGTATACCGACGCACGGTGTTCCATTCTTGAACGTGTGGACCTCGGTAGATGTGTTGCTGTACTGCGGTGCTGATCCGGACGATTGCGAGGAGGAGACAGTTGGCCATAAGACGATTGACTACTTCCATTACACTGACACCCTCTTCGTTGAATCAACTGCTTCAACTCTACTTCCGCTACATGGCGCGTCTAGTGGTAACGACCTATGATCTCTTACTCGCATGGCTTCTTAGTTTACGCAGCAGAAAATTTTAATCTACGCTAGTGTAGCCTACCTATATCCCAATAGTGGTATCAAAGCCATCCTATGTAGTATTTGATCTGGACTGCTGCATATAGTTGATATGTTGTGGTAGTTGATTGGATCTATTACTGGTTTGATATGGCAGCTTAGATTGGTTCATGTTATTGGATCTATTTAGGCACTGGTTGATAAGATCAATCGGTTTCGACGGTAGTAGATGGGTTCGGAGGAGGTATGAATTGATAACACTGAGTTGTTCCTTCTGAAAACCTCCTGCGTCGATCAATGTGATTGATCAATGAAAAATCAAGCCAATCAGATTGGCTCGGAATTGAGTTAATGTGATTAATTCGATGAAATTTTCAAAAGTGATTTCGTGAATAGGGCTCATGTCCCGAAAAACATTTCCAAGGGTGATGCCTCTTTGATCCCAACTCACTAACTAGCTAGCGGGACCGCCATGCTAGGTAATCGTACCGCACATTATACGTGTTATGTATTCATATCACGCAACAGAATTGGATTCTACACATAACTCATTTTTGTAGGGTTGTGTGAATAATATAGCCCATTGTTTATATGATGCATATACGAATTTTTCATGGCCTGCGCTCAACTGATTTATAGCCATGTGCTACATATTATTGTATAATGGCTTACGTGTCGACTTGTGATGCTTGATATTTTTATATGTAATTCAGTTTTAGCTATTCGGAGTAATAGCTAAGTAGATAAATGTAGTGACCTCAAGCATTGATGGTTCGGTGGACAGGAAGCATGGTGATGGAGATTGCCGTGTTAAGGACCCTACTATCTTAGTTTAATATGATTTAATTGTGAATGTTTTATGTTCCCGTTATACTATTATTAATGCTATTATTATCTTGAATGTTTTTAACATGATAGAATAGTATCCCCCTAAAAAAAGAAGTAAAATTTGATGCCTTTCCAATAGTTGCACCTATCAAGATTTTGATCATTAATTGGTAGGTCTACCAAAGTAGAGTGCAATTAATTATCTCAATAAGATAGGGTAAAGTGTTGGACACTTCATACATAATATTTGTTTAATTTGACTAGGTTATCAAAATATTTTTGGGTCTAGGGGCATAGTGTTGAGGCTGGGACATAAAGATGTCACTCAACAAATAAGAGTTACATGTGATGTAATTAGTAAGGGGTTGCTTACCTACATCGCTAGATTTCTAGCAGTGATGTTAAAGCTCATTAGGACTTAGTGAAATATCGATCTTGACTCACTATATGTTATTAGACGGTACATGATTTTTAAATATATAGTAGGAGTATCTTTTGTTAAATTGTTTAATAGAAAATTTACATAAACATAGTACTTAATTTTTGCATATACTTTTTATGTTGTAGACAATGCAACCATCTACTTCCTCTAAACCCAGTTTTAACCTACGATCTATTCTTGAGAAAGAAAAAACTAAATGGAACAAACTTCATTGACTTCTATCGCAACTTAAGAATTGTTCAAGTAAGAAAAGAAGAAATATGTTTTAGAGGTTTTATATCCAGATGAACCAGCTGAAAATACTACTCGTGCTCAAAAGAATGAGTATGGGAAATATTGCAATGATTCACTTGTTGTTAGTTGTCTCATGCTTGCCAGCATGAACTCTGAACTTCAGAAACAATATAAGAACATGGATACCTATAATATGATTGTGAGTCTTAAAGGCATGTTTGAGAACCAGGCAAGGGCTGAAAGATACAACACCTCTAAGTCATTATTTGCATGCAAATTAGCTGAAGGAAGTCTAGTCAGCCCTCAGGTGATTAAGATGATTGGATATATTGTGAGTTTACACAAGCTTGGTTTTCCCCTTAGCCAAGAGTTGGCTACTGATGTGATTCTCCGTCGCTCTTTTTAAGCTTTGAGCTAGTCATTTGAACTTTCATATGAATGGCATGGAGAAGTTAATGACTAAGTTGTGTGGGATGCTCAAGTTAGCAGAGGACAGCATTAAAAAAGCTCTAATCATGTGATGATGGTTCAGAAGACTACCAACTTCAAAAAGAAGTCTAAGGATATGAGTAAAAGAAAGGGCACGGGCAAAACTCAAGATAAGATCTCGAGTATTAAATCTAAGCTATAGAAGTTAAAGATTGGTGCTGCACCTGATGCTATTTGATATCATTGCTAAGGGCTAGACCTTCGAAGAGAAAATGTAATAAGTACTTGGCAAACTTTAAAAGAAGGGAAGTAAGACTTCTACTTAGGTATAAATATTATAGAAATAAATCTTGCTATTTCTTATATTAGTTCTTGGGTATTTGATAGTGGATCGGTTGCTCATATTTGCAATTCGATCCAGGGGCTGATAAAGAGTAGGAGTTTAGCAAAGGCGAGGTTGATCTTCGCGTGGGCAATGGAACAAGAGTTGCTAAGTTGGTTGTTGGAACTTTACCATTATCTTTACCCTCAAGATTAGTTTTGAGATTGAATAATTGTTATTATGTTCCTGGCTTAAGCAAAAACATTATTTCTACTTCATGTTTAGGAGCAGAAGATAATGAGTTTAGAATAAATAATAAATGTTGTTCAATTTATTTGAATGATATGCTTTATGGTTATGCTCCATCGATAAATAGATTATATGTTTTAAATCTTGAGGATGTGCCTGTCTATAACCTTAATGCTAATAAGCTTCAGCCTAATAATTTAAATCTCACTTATATTTTACATTATTGTTTGGGTCACATAAATGAGAAGCGCATGGTGAAGCTCCATAAAGATGGTCTTCTAAACTCATTTTATTTTGAATCATTTGAAATATGCGAGTCTTGTTTACTTGGTATAGGTGAGACGGCAAATAACTTGTTGGCCTTAGTACATTTGGATGTATATAGACTAATGAGCTCAATGTCCAGAGGTGGTTTTCAGTACTTCATAACTTTTACCATGACTTTAGTAAATATGCTAATGAGGTATAAGTCTGAATCATTTGAAAAGTTTGAAGAAATTTCAAAATAAGGTAAAAAATCAACTTGGCAAGACAATTAAAGACCTACGATTATATCGTGTAAGTGAATATTTGAGCTATAAATTTGGTGATCATCTAAAGCAATGTGAAATTGTTCCACATCTAACTCCATTGGGAACACCTTAATGGAATGGGGTATCTAAACGACGGAATCAGACCTTGTTAGACATGGTTTGGTCTATGATGAGCCAATCTTATCTGTCATTGTCTTTTTCTGAGTATGCTCTAGAAAACAGCCACGTTCATATTATATAGGGTTCCACCGAAAGCCATAGAGAAGACACCATGTGAGATGTGGACTGAAAAGTGTCCTAGATTGTCGTTTCTCAAAATATGGGAACATAAAGTATATGGAAAACGTTTGATGTCTAACAAGTCACACCTAAATCTAATAAATGTTTCTTCGTGGGGTATCATAAGGAAACTAAAGTACATTACTTTTATAAAAGGGATGAGAACAAAGTGCTTATTGCCCGAAATGGTGTCTTTTTGGAGAAAGAGTTTCTCTCAAAAGGAGTTAGTAGGAGCACGCTAAGACTCGAAGAAATTTAAGAGACATCTAAAAATGTTTCAACTCCTACTAAACTTCTGCAAGGTGTACAAGATATTGTAGAATCTGTGGAAGAGGCACCAGCCCCACACCGGTCTAAAATGCCACGTCAATTGCCGATAAGGTATCGACATGATGTTTTGTTATTTTTTTTGAAGGGAATGACATTTTATTATTAGACAATGATGCACCTAAGACTTATAAGGAAGCGATGATGGGCCTAGACTCTGAGAAATGGCTTGGAGGCATAAGATCCAAAATTCAATCAATGTATGATAATCAAGTTTAGAACTTAGTTGATCTACCTGATGTTGTAAAAACCATTGGGTGCAAGTGGGTTTTAAGAAAATATAGACATGGATGGAAATATTCATATCCATAAGGCAAGATTGGTGGTGAAGTGTTTCAAACAAATTCAAGGTGTTGACTATGATGAAACCTTCTCGCCCATCGCTATGCTTAAGTCTGTCCAGATCATTCTAGCTATTGCTGCATATTTCAACTATGAGATATGGTAGGTAGATGTCAAAATGGTTTTCTTAAATAGAAACCTAAGTGAGGATATGTACATGACATAACCTGAGGATTTTGTTAATCTCTAAAATGCTAGAAAGATATACAGCCTTCAGAGATCTATGTATGGACTAAAGCAAACTTCTCGGAGTTGGAATATTCATTTTTATGTGGTAGTCAAAGAGTTTGACTTCATCAATAATGAAGAAGAGCCTTGTGTTTACAAAAAATATTACTGTGAGCACACTTGTTTTTCTAGTTCTATATGTTGATGACATATTATTGATCGGAAATGATATTCATATACTTAAATTTGTCAAGTCTTCATTAAGAAATAGTTTCTCCATGAAAGACTTAGGAGAGGCAACATATATTTTGGGCATAAAGATCTATAGAGATAGAACTAAAAGACTAATTAGATTAAGCCAAGACATGTACATTGACAAAGTGTTAAAGCGGTTCAACATGTAGGATTCCAAGAACGCTTTCTTACCTATGTCACATGGTATTAGTCTTTGCAAGACTCAGTGTCCTTCGACACCAGAGCGAGACTGGATGAGTAAGATTCTATATGTTTCTGTCATTAGGGTTATCATGTATGCCATGCTTTGTACATGCTTAGATGTGTTATATGCTCTAAGTGTTACAAGCAGATATTAGTCAGATCCAAGTGAAGGTTACTTGATAGCTATAAAGAATATCTTAAAATACTTGAGAAGGACTAGAGATGTGTTCCTTATTTGTGAAGGTGAGGAAGAGCTAGTCGTAAATGGTTACACTGATGCAAGCTTCTACACCGATAAAGATGATTTTTATTATAGTTTGGGTTTGTGTTTTGTCTTAATGAAGGAATAGTGCGTTAGAAAAGTTCCAAGCAGGAGATGGTTGCCAATTCTACAGTGGAGGCTGAGTATATTGTGGCTTCCGAAGCTGCAAATGACGCTGTTTGAATAAAGAAGGTCATCTCTGAGATGGATGTGGTCTCTAGTGCTTCTAGTCCAATGAATCTCTATTGTGATAATAGTGGAGCCATTGCACAAGCCAAGGAACCTAGATCACATCGAAAATCTAAGCACATACTTAATGGATTGCGCGAAGGCTACGATAGCAGAAAACAAAACTTTTCTACCGCGCACACAAGAACATCATGCTTAAGGAGGGATCATGGATCGTTACCACTAGACGCCAGCAGCAGCGAAGAAGAGTTGGAGAAGCCGATCCAACCACGCGTCGAGGTAGTAGTGGAAGTAGTCGATCGTCCCGATCCGATCGTCTCCTCCACGCGATCAACCACACCACGAGCAGATCCAATCAGAGGTTGTTGATGCCGATCAACGCCGCAACGAGCGGCGCGCCCACCGGTATCCACACGTCCGGGATGGAACGCCGATCGCGAGTGTACCAAAGACTCATGAGCAGCTAGGGTTTGGCTCAGAGGTGGCGGCGTGGTTTAGCTCGGGATTATCGATGATTTCCCTCGGCCCTCGCCTCCATATATAGACCTCCTCACTTGGGCCTCGTGGACCGAGGCCCAATAGGAGTCTATCCGGATCTCTATCCGAATTGAGCCCATATCCGAATCACATTCGAATTAGTGTTCCAACCCGTTAAGTGTGCGACCCGGTAGGTTCACGTATAATTGGTCGCGACCCAGAAACACCTTTCCGGTCACCGTGTTAATAGCGGCCTCTAGTAAGACATATTAACCCCAAAGTATACGTAAAGATCATATCGGCTGAACCTGTAATGTTCTCATGTACTAATCCCTTTGCCTCACGATATAGATTAAGCTCAAGGCGAGACCGTGTCATCCTCTTAATAGCTCAATCACTCTCTCGATTCCGTGATGGATTATAAACTCGTGATTGACTCCTCAATCACCTTGGCATGGCCATGCACTTTCATAATCCATTACATCGAGGGGCCCGAGATATCTCTCCCATAAGGAGGGGCAAATTCTATCTTGATCATTCACATCCCACTACATGTTTCATGGCAAACCCAAAGACTAGTTTTATGACTACCCGATTCACGGAGTAGTGTTTAGTAGTCCCAAAGTAGCTACTACGCATCTTGGGAACCATGATGATCTCAAGTCTAAGGATTCCACATAAACACTACTTGAGACCAACCGATGACACATGGAATCTCTGCGGTGTCTCATGGCGGGTCTATCCAACATATGTTCACTAACACATGTCCATATTATTGATTTGGTATCTCCATACCATGATCCATGAGACATGATCATCAATCAATACATATCTCGATCTTTGAATCATATTTGTTCCTCATATGAAATATAATCGGGATCATTTAGAAATAGCAACATTTTGGCATTAAGAGTCTCATGAATAAGTCACATACTCATTGATCAATAATGATAATGTCTATTTCAAGGAACAAAGCAATGTATCATAAACATAGTATGTGATATATTCAACATCTCCATGTTGCCTCTAGGGCATATCACCAACATCTCCCACTTGCACTAGAGTCAACCATGTAGGTATCTAATACCCATTGCCCTAGTGTGAGCCTCATGCTTTGGTGGGAAGCGGCTTTGTCAACGGATCCGCAATGTTCAAATCCGTGTGTACTTTGCATATCTTAACATCGCCTCTCCACAATCTCGCGGATGAGATGAAATCGCCGTAGAATGTGCTTGGACTTACAGTGCGATCTAGGCTCCTTGGCTTGCGAATGGCTCCACTTGTTGTCACAGAGAGGTCCATTGGGTGGAGGCACTAGCCATCACACCAAGCTCGAAACAAATTTCTTGATCCAAAACCTCTTTAGCGACTTGAAGCCGCTATGTACTCGGCTCGTTGTAGAATCAAGAACCGTCTCTTGCTTGGAACTCTTCCACCACCGCACCGCCATTCAGCGAGAACACAAATCCAGATTGCGATCTAAAATCATCTTTGTCGGTTTGGAAGCTAGCATCGGTGTAACCATTTACAACGAGCTCTTCCTCACCCCATAGACGAGGAACACATCTTTAGTTCTTCTCAAGTACTTCAAGATGTTCTTTACGGTAATCCGTTGACTTTCACCGGATCTCGTGGTATCTACTCGTAGCACTTAAAGCATACGAGACATCCGGACGTGTACAAAGCATGGCATACATAATGGATCCAATAGCTGAAGCATATGGAATCGCATTCATTTTATCCCGCTCATCAGGTGTACTAGGACACTGATTCTTGCTAAGATTTATACCATGTGACATAGGTAGGAAGCCTTTCTTGGAATCCTGCATGTTGAACCTTTTCAACACCTTGTCAATGTACGTATCTTGGCTTAATCCAATCACCTTTTGATCTATCTCTATAGATCTTGATGCCAGAATATATGCCGCCTCCTAAGTCTTTCATAGAGAAACTATTTTCAATGAAGACTTAATGATTCGAGCATAGGAATGTCATTTCCGATTAATAATATGTCATCCACATATAAGACCAGAAACACGAGTGCGCTCCCACTAGCCTTTTTGTAAACACAAGGCTCTTCTTCATTCTTGATGAAACCAAACCCTTTGATTACTTCATCAAAACGAATGTTCCAACTCCGAGATGCCTACTTTAATCCATAAATGGATCTTTGCAGCTTGCATATCTTTCTAGTTGATTGCGGATCGACAAAACCCGTGGGTGTGTCATGTACACATCCTCACTCGATTTCCATTAAGGAAAGCTGTTTTGACATCCATTTGCCATATTTCATAGTCGAAATAAGCAAGAATCGCTAGAATGATCCGAATAGACTTTAGCATTGCGACGGCGAAAAGTTTCATCATAATCAACACCTTGAATTTGTTTGAAACCTTTGGCCACCAATCGCGCTTTATAGATGTGAACATTTCCATCTATGTCTATCTTTTCTTGAAAACCCATTTGCACTCAATGGTTTTAACACCATCAGGTGGATCAACCAAGTTCCAAACTTGATTACTGTGCATGGATTCAATTTCGGATCTCATGGCTTCAAGCCATTTCTAGTCCGGTCCCACCATCGCTTCTTCATAGGTCTTAGGTTCATCGTTGTCTAACAACAATATATCCCGTTGTTGAGTAGTCAAGAACATGTACCTCTCAGGTACACGACGTGACCTCTCTGACCTACGTGGTGCCGGTGTGTCCACAACAGTTCTTCAACAGCTTGTTCATCCTGTTGTGGTTTCAGAGGAGCTGAAACGTTTTCGGTGTTTCTCGAATTTCTTCAAGTTGCACCATGCTCCCACTATCCCTTCTTGAGAGAAACTCTTTCTCTAAGAAGACACCATGCCAAGCGACAAACACTTTGCCTTCTTCTTGATTATAGAAGTAATATCCTTTTGTTTCCTTAGGATACCCGATAAAGAAGCATTTATCGATTTAGGACTGAGCTTATCGATTGTAAACGTTTTACATAAGTCTCACATCCCCAAATCTTAAGAAAAGACAAGCTAGGACGTTGTCCTGTCCACATCTCATATGGTGTCTTTTCTACTGATTTTGATGGAACTCTGTTTAGTGTGAAAGCGGTCATTTCAAGAGCGCACCCCAAAAGACAACGGAAGATCACGTGGCTCATCATGGAGCGCACCATATCTAATAAGGTGCGATTTCTCGCTCAGATACCCCATTCCATTGAGGTGTTCCAGTGAGTCAATTGTGGAACAATTCCACAATCCTTCGATGATTACCAAACTCATGGCTCAAATACTCGCCTCCACGATCGGATCGTAGAAACTTGATTGTCTTGCCTAAATGATTTTGCACTTCATTTTGGAATTCTTTGAACTTTTCAAAGGATTCGACTTATCTTCATCGATAGATATATCCATATCTACTAAAATCATCGATAAAAGTTATGAAGCATCGAAAACCACCTCCGGTCGTTGAGCTCATTGGTCCACATACATCGAATGTACGAGTGTCAATAAGTCACTTGCCCGCTCACCTTGACCGGTGAAAGGTGCTTTTGTCATCTTGCCAAGTAAACAAGATTCGCATGTCTCAAATGATTCAAAATCAAATGAGTGCAGAATACCATCTCTATGGAGCTTCTCCATGCGTTTCTCATTTATGTGACCTAGCGGCGGTGCCAAATAAACGTGGGATTCAAATCATTCGATCGTTGCCTCTTTGTATTAATGTTATAGACCGATGACTCTTCAAGAGTAAGAACATATAACCCATTCACCAATGGAGTATGACAATAGAACATATCTTTGAAATAAAGAGAACAACCATTGTTCACGGATCTAAAGTCGAACCTTCGCTTGTAAACATGAAGCGAAATAATGTTCTTGGAAAGAGATGGAACACAATAACAATTATTCAATTCCAAAACTAATCTCGAAGGTAAAGACAATGGCATGGTGCCAACAGCCACCGCAGCAACTTTTGCTCCATTGCCAACGCAAAGATCCACTTCGCTCCTCCTCAAACTTCTACTTCTTCTTAGCCCCGCAACGATTTGCAAATGTGAGCAACCGATCCGGTATCAAATACCCAAGAATCAGTAGATGAAGTAGCAAGATTGATTTCTATAACATTTATACCGGAGCGAAGTCGTACTTCCTTCTTTTCTCAAGATCCTCCAAGTACTTTGGGCGTTCCTTTTCCAATGTCCCGATTGCTTACGTAGTAGCAATCGCATCGAGCAGGCCCTTCTTGACTTGCTTGGCCTTAGAACCGCCGCGATCTCATCGGAGCTAACTTTCTTTGACCGCGCCTTTCTTTACATAGGGCTTGCCTTGCCTTTCGCATCATCATCACATGATGGCTGCTTTTCTTAATGCTTTCCTCGGTGATTTTAGCATCCCATGCAACTCACCAAGGTCTTGTCCATGTTGTTCATGTGATAGTTCGTAATGAATGGCTCAAAGCTCGGGGAGCGATGAAGAATCACATCGGTAGCCAACTCTTGGCTAAGGGGAAACCAAGCTTTTCCGGACTCTCAATGTAGCCAATCATCTTAATCACATGAGGGTCGACGGATTCCCTTCGCAAGCTCGCACGCAAACAAGGACTTTGAAGTGTTGAACCTCTCACCTTGCTTGGTTCTCAAACATACCACGCAACCCCACAATGATATTGTAGGCATCGTGTTCTCATATTGCTTCAAGCTCGAGAGGACATTGTGGCAAGCATGAGACACTCACATCAAGGTAATCATTCGTTTGCTTCTCATAAGCTTTCCGTGCAGCCACAGTAGCATTATCAGGCAAGTCATCAGGATAAGGAGACTCAAGGACATGCTCCTTGCGCTCTTGCTTGAGAACAATTCTCAAGTTGCGATACCAATCCAAAAAGTTCGTGCCATTGAGTTTTTCTTTCTCAAGAATAGATCGCAAATTAAAAGAACTGGATGCGGCATTAGCTGACATGATCTACAACAAAGAATATGCAAAGTTTAGCACTATGTTTATGTTCATCTTTTATTAAACTATTAAATCGCTATGAAAATCTCATCGGGCCGATCAAATCAACCCAAATCCGAGCCATTCAAAATGTCTCAACTCATACATATTCCAACCCCTTATGACCGATTGATCTAGTCCGTAATAGATCCAATCTATTACAACCGCATATCAACATATGCGCTGATCCAGATCGCAAACTAAGCAAGATGGCTCTGATACCACTAATGGATTGCGCGAAGGCTACGATAGCAGAAAACAAAACTTTTCTACCGCGCACATAAGAACATCATGCTTAAGGAGGGATCATGGATCGTTACCACTAGACGCAGCAGCGCAATGAAGAAGAGTTGGAGAAGCCGATCCAACCACGCGCGTCGAGGTAGTAGTGGAAGTAGTCGATCGTCCCGATCCGATCATCTCCTCCACGCGATCAACCACACCACGAGCGATCCAATCAGAGGTTGTTGATGCCGATCAACGCCGCAACGAGCAGCGCCTCCACCGGTATCCACACGTCCGGGGCTGGAACGCCGATCGCGAGTGTACCAGCACTCGCGAGCGGCTAGGGTTTGGCTCTGGAGGTGGCGGCCAGGGTTTAGCTCGGGATTATCGATGATTTCCTCACCCTCGCCTCCATATATATAGACCTCCTCACTTGGGCCTCGTGGACCGAGGCCCAATAGGAGTCTATCCGGATCTCTATCCGAATTGAGCCCATATCCGAATCACATTCGAATTAGTGTTCCAACCCGTTAAGTGTGCGACCACAGAGGTTCACGTATACTTGGTCGCGACCGAAACACCTTTCCGGTCACCGTGTTAATAGCGGCCTCTAGTAAGACATATTAACCCCAAAGTATACGTAAAGATCATATCTATTTGAACTCGTAATGTTCTCATGTACTAATCCTTTGCCTCACGATATAGATTAAGCTCAAGGCGAGACCTGTGTCATCCTCTTAATAGCTCAATCACTCTCTCGATTCCGTGATGGATTATAAACTCGTGATTGACTCCTCAATCACCTTGGCATGGCCATGCACTTTCATAATCCATTACATCGAGGGGCCCGAGATATCTCTCCCATAAGGAGGGGCAAATTCTATCTTGATCATTCACATCCCACTACATGTTTCATGGCAAACCCAAAGACTACTTTTATGACTACCCGCCACGGAGTAGTGTTTAGTAGTCCCAAAGTAAGCTACTACGCATGCTGGGAACCATGATGATCTCAAGTCTAAGGATTCCACATAAACACTACTTGAGACCAACTGATGACACATGGAATCTCTGCAGTGTCTCATGGCGGGTCTATCCAACATATGTTCACTAACACATGTCCATATTATTGATTTGGTATCTCCATACCATGATCCATGAGACATGATCATCAATCAATACATATGCTGATCTTTGAATCATATTTGTTCCTCATATGAAATATAATCAGAGATCATTTAGAAATAGCAACATTTTGGCATTAAGAGTCTCATGAATAAGTCACATACTCATTGATCAATAATGATAATGTCTATTTCAAGGAACAAAGCAATGTATCATAAACATAGTATGTGATATATTCAACATCTCCATGTTGCCTCTAGGGCATATCACCAACAATACTTCAGCGTTTTCACCTCATTCACAAGATTATTGATAGATGTGATGTTAAATTATGCAAAGTGCACACAGATTAAAATATGATGATCCGTTGATAAAATCTCTTCCATAGCCAAAGCATGAGGCACACACAAGAGCTATGGGTATTAGATACTTTCATGATTGACTCTAGTGCAAGTGGAAGATTGTTAGTCATATACCTTAGAGACAATCATGGAGATGATTGTATCAATTCTATTTTTATGATCTTTTGAATAATATATTATTTTGTACCTTGTATAAATGTATTTTATATTGATCAACAAGTATGTGACTTGTTCATGGAACTCTTTATTCATATTTTGATATTATTCTAAATTATCCCTGATCTTATATCATTATGTGGGATAACTATGATTTACAGATCAACACAAGTGTTGATTGATGATCATGTTTCACAGATCATAGCTGTGGTATATCAAATCAATAATGTGGACACATGTTGGAGAACATGATGTTAGATTGACCCACTATGAGACACTGCGGGAATTGTTATATTCTTAAGTGTCATTAGTTGATCTCATACATCTATAGTTTTGCCAAAAATCGAAAATCTAGCTATAGTCAAGAAAAGAGATAACAATACTAATTTTCATATACTTACGTTGTTCTTACTTTTCTTTGTTGTGATGTAAAATAGGTAATAGTGTAATTTTCTATTTTCATTTTGTAGTTTTCCACATTCTTCATGGAAAAGTTTGACAATTTTCCTGTAAGTAAATATGGAATTAATCCAGAAGATTTTTCATCCTTTGTGAATGAAACATCTCCGTCTCCGCCTCAAATGGCAGAGCAAACCCTGGTTGTATCATCGTCAAACTCTAAGAGTGTCGCTGCGTCAACAAGCATTAGAGTAAAGAGGTCCAGACCCAGCACGTCGGAGCTGTGGCAAGATTTCAACAAGATAATGAAGCGAGACAAGGCTAAAGCTTAGGTAAGATATGTTGTTTGCAAAATATGTCGTCGTAAATTGTCTGCAAAGTCTTCTGGTGGAACCGGACACTTGTACAGATATGCTCAAAGATGTAAAGAAAAACAAGGCATATCATAAGGTAGATGCAGTTTTAGTACAGCCCTGATGGTATAATACGTAACTGGGATTATAATCCTGACTAGCTTGAGAATCTTTAGTCCGTTTAATTGTTGCATAGGATCTTCTTTAAACTTTGCTTAGTCAGAAGTGTGTTCATAATCCTATATTTTCTCATATTTCTAGACAGACAATGATTAGAAATTCAGTTAAATACTAAAATAATGGTCATTCTAAAATAAAAGAACTCTTTGAAACCTATACATTTTCAGTGGTCTTGACCTCATACATGTGGAGTGGTCTGTCTAGGGAGGATTATCTTAGTGTAGCTGCTCATTATGTGCATGATGACTAGGTATTGAAAAAGAGAATCATAGGCTTTAAACTAATTGACGTAGAACGAACGGATAAAATATAGCAAAATGTATTATAAAAGTCGTGAAAGATTTTGGTCTTACAAACAAACTCCACAGTAATGGATATTCTCACTTTGTTATTTAGTGCATACGTCG
The DNA here is from genome assembly GCA_036346245.1 of Bonia amplexicaulis. Lineage (NCBI taxonomy): Eukaryota > Viridiplantae > Streptophyta > Magnoliopsida > Poales > Poaceae > Bonia > Bonia amplexicaulis. The sequence goes on along the minus strand of CM070752.1, from coordinate 7,144,063 downwards.
AATCCTTCTTACTATATCAGCGATGCACTTGCCATATTATTAATCTTATAATTAAATGTGGTTTAAAGATGTTGGATCCATATCTTCAAACGTTTCGTGATGCAATTTCTTTTGTAAATAATTCTAACTAATGAATTGTAGCATATAAAAACTACTACATTGCGATGGGTGTATGTCCACGAAAGTATGGTGTGGACATGCTAGTAAGGTGGAACCCAACGTATCTCATGCTACAAAACATTTTACTCTATAAGCCCACATTTTCTATTTTTATCCATACCCACTATCATAGCCATGCCACACTATTGACTGAGTAGCACTGGTATATTGCTGAGAAGTTACTAGCATTTTTAGAATACTTTTATGAAACCACTGTTGTTTTATTCGGAGTATGGCCCACACTGCATGGGTCTTCTTCTTCCTTGGTTCTTCAAGCACCGAAATAGAGGGGGCAGCAAGGTGAGACGCGTGCTCCGATGAGGGCTTCGGTGGTGACGGGGCCTAGAGATGGGCTCGGGAGAGCAAGGTGATTCCATTTTGGGGCTTTGCGATGGCTAGGATTTATTGTGGACAACCGGCGGTAAGGTGAGCCTCATGGCGGTCGACCATAGCATAAGGGTGATTCAGAGGCTAATTGGTGAGGGCAAGCTCAAATTAAGTATCTTCACGGCAAGGGGATCGCTACGGTGAGGACGGCTCAAACTCTAAGGTTATGTGGAGGGCTGTCCATGGCGAAGGGCTTGGCCAGGCGGGGGGAATCATCGCCCGTGAGCTAAGGGGTCAGAGAGGCTAAAGCAAGGCCTGGGCAATGTTCGTGGGGTCATAGTGGAGCTACAGACGGGGTTATTGGAGAATGGTACAAGCCGCTATAAGGTTGTTTGAGTAGTGGGGAGGTCAACTCGGTAATGGCGTGTGGCTGATAGAAGAGGGCACGAGAGATCTTGGCGGTGGTTGGCAACCGCAGGGGTGAGGTTGATAAGTGGTGTGACACCTTGGTTTCGGAGTTTCCTCAAACGGCGGCTTGCGGTAGTCAAATTTTGTAGGCGTGTGCATTGGGCCGAGACAAGCAGTGTGGTGATAGCGGTGAACGCAGCTCAGATGGTCGTGGCACGTAGCCGAGGAGAGATAACAGCCAATTAATGGTGTGGTCAGGAGCTGGCAGTGGCTGTACGAGGTTTGACGGAGTTGCAGTGACATGCAGAGGCGAATTGCGGCAACGAACGGGAGCATGCCCTGTGCCGATAACAGGGGTGAAGGCAGTGTTTCGGAGGGGCGCCAATAACTGAAGAAAGCAGAAATTTGGAAGAGGAAAGTGCATTTTGGTTGGAGGCCACCGAATTGGGAAAGTTTCAAATCCAAAGGAATTTTTTTTAAAAGTTTAAAAACTTTTGAAATTCTGATCTGTTCCATATTCTGTTGCATACTCATGCAAATCAAGAGTTCTCCTTTTTCCTATTTTAGAAATATTCCCTTCCTTTTTTCAATTCTATAGATTAAAATTGTAAAGCAACATATAGCTTGTTCCATGTTACCTTTTAACTATTCATTAAACTTTTTCGTCTTTCAATTGACCGCCAATGTTCAACTAACATTTGTTCAAGATGGGGTAGCTTCGCAAGAATTTTCAGGTAATGATCTTATCTTGGTTCGCACACAATTTAGTGGAGTTTTTTTTTGCACTTTGCACAGCATGGCTTCAGATTTTTTGTGTTCTTTTTATTATTATTTCAGTGCAAAACCAACTAGAAATGAGGTTATCGAAACGTTTCTGTTATGGAGGGAAATGTGAGAGACCTTGTAGATTCTTCATATAATGCTTAATTTCTTTTCAGCTTCTTTTTTAATTTGTTTAATTAAGCCAGTAAATGACTACAGAACCCAAAAGTGATAGAGAATTTAGAAGGCACGAGGACAACACCATCAGTTTGTCGCCTTTTATTAGAAGGGAGAACAGCTTGTTGGAACTCCAGCCAAGTGTCAAACAGTGACCAACCCACAAAACACTTTTCTTTGGTACAAAGCGTCTGATAGGGCGGCGCTTTAACGAGCCACAGACACAGAAAGAGGGCATGTTTTTTTTCCTCTGAAGTTGGTGGCTTTTAGTTTTTACTATAATACTTAACTTTTAAACGGGGTATTTTTTTAAGACGGGATCTACAAGTTAAACAATGTACACGTTAAAAGCCCAACATCTTTACCATCTAAAATCGCAAGTGAGTATCTATCTCTCTGTAATCTGTACCGTAAACAGCCAAAATTCAAAAATTTCAGCTAAAAGCCATAAGCCGCAGCCGTTGCCAAACAGGCCCAGAGATGAAAATGGTATCATATTTTGGGCCTGTATTTCAAGGCTGTGATTACAGTTCCAGCTTATTTCAATGATGCACAATGTCAGGCAACCAAGGAGTGGTTTTGGACGATGGCAAGCATAAATATTAGTGTGTGATACCGGAGAAATTTCAATGATGCACAATGTCAGGCAACCAAGGAGTGGTTTTGGACGATGGCAAGCATAAATATTAGTGTGCGATACCGAAAAAGCTATAAATTTTAGTTTTCGTTGTAACACACGGATACCTTACTAGTAGAGATAAATTAAGAGTAGCGCTGCGAGGATCGAGCTGTATATTATACAATCAACAAGATCGTCTCAAAATTTTCATTCCGATAAGATACATTTGCTTAGCTTTTGCATATCAACGTGGCAACCTGCATATATCAGAATTAATATATATTAGTTATCAGTTCAGCAGGTCGTCCCACTTGCAGTACTGCCCGCCGGCGAGCGCCCGGTAGTAACGATCCCTGCAGTAGACCGGCCGACCGTCGGCGGCCTCCGCCGCAGCCGCGGCGAGGTCGTCGTCTTGCATCACCTCCACGGGCAGCCGCAGCAGCTCCTCCTTCCTGCGCACGAAAACGCACAGTTCCATTTGCAAGAATGGCTTATTATTTTGTGACATGCATGAGGAAACGAAACGCATGCAGCGAAGTTTACATTGTTCAGGTTTGGCAAGAACTGCACGCATGTAGCATCTATATACACGAGAGCAGCAACTACTCACCTCAAGCTCGGCTTGGACGAGGCAGCAGAGGGGGGTTCGTTCAAGGAGTGGAGGAAGTCCTCGACGGGGGCGGCGAACGCGAAGAGCGACACCGCGCCGACGAGCAGCGCGCCGGTGCCCACCAGCGTCTGCTTCAGCAGGTTGATCACCGGCTTTACCTGAAGAATCCGTCAGCAAGATAATGCAATGGGACTTTCGTTGTTAGTGAAACATCCAAGGTTATGCTAGTAATGAGGGGAGAAAAATTACTAGTATCCACTGGATACCATCTAGTGGGAGCACATTCATTACCTTGTAAGATCCCAAGAGCCTGTCACGAGCCAGCACCTGCAACAGAAACGGAATTGCAGACATGAAGCTAGCCTGAAGTGCACTTTGCGTTCAAGGTGTACACTATGAGAAAATCGTGGCTAGACTGGGTTTGTTCGACTACAAGGACATTTCTGAATGATAAAGAGGCCTGTATTTTTCAGTTTCTAAAAGTTGTTTTTCGATTTTTCTATAGTAACTAACTTTTAAACGGAATATCTTTTTAAGATAGGGTCTACTAGTTAATTGTAGTACATAATGTACTGACTTCATTTATATCAGCAAAAACCGCACGTGAGTTTCTGTTACGCTGTAATCTCTTACACGAACAGCCTAAAAGCCACAAGCCACAGCTAAAAGCCATAAGCTTCAGCCAAAAAGAACAGACCCGAAATCTACTCTGTTGGAATCTGGGAACGAATTCATATTTGGAGTTTCGAATTTTTCTAATGGCTGCATTTTTATGAAGGATCATGATATCTCTACCCATCCAAACAATGTTGGGTTCGATTAGAATGATCTTTTCTTACATTACTTTCTTGATTGACAAAGTTTGTCCAAGAAGCGTGCGTACCTCTGGTGGCTTCACCCACATTTGCCCGTCGTACCATCCGGTTTCTTCATACGGCACAACTGCCGACAACAGCCTATCTCCAACGTAACTCCATCCCTGCAGTACTAGCAGCTGCTATATTAGCACAGTTCAGAAACTGATCCGTTTGGATCGAAAGAGAATTAAATTTCTTGATCATTTCCATTTTGTTTTTTTCTTTCTTGGAAACTGATGCAAAATCGCCTGTGACATATATCCTTATCAATTGATCTATTACAGCACTTGACGACGTACCAGATAGATCCTGAGAACCACCAAGGACACCAGGAGCAGAGTTCCTATCCCAGCGGCTAGCACAAACTTGAGTGGATCCTGCATGTAGAAACACAGATGGACAAATAGCCAGGTTAATTTGAAGGGCGCATCGTTTGAATTTGTCGGGAAGTTCGGCCGATCAACACGTCTGAAGTCACACTCGAACAAACATGAAGTTGGGAGAGCAGAGCAAGAACACAAGAGTTTTTGTGCTGCTGGAAATCTAACAGTGTTTTCTATTGTATTAGACTACTATTTAAAGGAAATCCTAGTCTAACTCTGATGGTTAAGCCACAATTATTATGCGTCACTACCTGCACGATCCCACGGACCCAGATCATGACGCGCATGAGCTAACAAAGCAGAGAACAGGCTCTTGCGTGGACTGAGCACGCTCGAGTACTTTTGACTATTATAACAACTCTTCGACTACAGCCACTACGACTATGACTATAGCCACTACGACTATGACTTATGACCAGTAGCTCTATGACTATACAGTAACTCCACGACTGCTACAGTACTCTACGATCGCTACAGTAAATCTACGACTGTAACGGTACTCTACGACTTCGACCATGAGCTACGACTTACGACTTTTGACCACAGTGAACGTGCTGGATTATTCAACATTTTCCCCCTAATCCTTGCCATGTTCTTCTGTGATCTCGACGACGCCAATCCTTGCGCGCTAGTCCTGAAACTTGATGCGCCCGAGCAGCTTCGTGAGAATGTCTGCAAGCTGCTCCTCTGTGCGAGCATGCTCGAGGATGATCTTCCCTCCATCAACACACTCCCGGATGAAGCGAAAGCGAGTGTCGATGTACTTGCTCTGTTCGTGGAAGGCAAGATTCTTGGTTAAAGCAATGACGGATTTGTTGTCCACCTTGAGCACTGGTGCTCTAGGCTCTGAGCAAAGAAGTTCGCCCATCAGCCGAGCTAGTCGGATGCCTTGACACGCCGCAATCGTCGTGACGATGTACTCCGCCACGCAGGACAACAATGCCACCACACTCTGCTTTGTGACTACCAGGCGATGGGGTTGCTTCCGCGGAAGAAGAGCACTCTAGTAGTGCTTCTCCGATTGTCGACGTCGCCGGCCATGTTGCCGCTAGTGAATCCCAATAGCAGTGGCCGACCGTATCTCTTCCTCATATAGTAGATGCCGTGGTTGCATGTTTTGGCAATGTAGCGCAGTATGTGCTTGACCGCGACCAGGTGGTCCTCGTGCGGTTCCTCCATGAACTGGCTTGCGTAGCCCACCGCATAGGCTATGCCCGGCTACGTGTTCACAAAATACTGGAGGCTACCGATAATACTCTGGTACTGGGTGGCGTCTATCAGCGGGTAGGAGCTCAATTTGCTCAGCTTCAAGCAAGCTTCCATCGGTGCTTAACAGCTATTGCAGCTCTCCATGCCGCTCTTCTTGAGCACCTTGAGGACATAGGCCAATTGGCACAAGGAGATGCCACTTGGCCCTTGGCTCACTTCGATGCCGAGGTAGTAGGAGAGCAACCCAAGGTTGCTAATCCGAAACATTTTCTTCATGGCGGACTTGAACGTGCAAATGTCGATGACTTCAGTGCTAGTGATGATCAGGTCATCAACGTACACTCCGACGATCAGCCGATGCGTTATATCCTCGCGTGTGTGCATAGCATGCTTGGAGACGCTCTTGTGAAAACCTAGCGTTGACAGGCTAGCATCGAGCTTGGCGTTCCACGCTCTAGGTGCTTGGCGAAGGCCGTAGAGTGCCTTTCAGAGCTGGAGTACCTTGTGCTCGTTGTTGTCGACCACGAACCCAGGCGGCTGGGCCACATACACCTCCTCCGTCAGGTCGCCATTGAGGAACACAGACTTGATATCCATGTGATGGACTTGCCACCCCTTGTGCGCCGCCACATCGAGCAGCAATCGGACTGATTCCATACGCGCCACGGGAGTGAACACTTCCTCGAAGTTGATACTGGCTCACTGTATGTAGCCCTTCGTGACCAGCCGTGCCTTGTACTTGGCGATGGCGCCGTGTTCATCGCACTTCACCTTGTAAACCCACTTGAGCCCAATGGGTCAGTGGCCAGCGGGAAGATCGACGAGCTCCCGAGTGTTGTTGACCTCAATCAATTTCATCTCCTAGAGCTTCGCCTTGTTCCAACACTCGAGCTACTCTATTTCGCCAAAGGATGCTAGCTCATCAGTAATGGTGAATAGTAGCCCAACAGAGTTGAGGTCGCGTGGTGCGAAACAGGGTGAGGCTGGCCCGATGACGTTGTCGATGGTACGGTACCGAAGCGGTGTGTCGTCATGGTCGACATCGAGTGCCCCTCCTAGGTTCGTTGGCGGTGAGGCGAACTATACTATGTCTGGCATCATGGTGTTGCCCATGCCTGTACCAGCAGGTGTTCGTAGCGATCCTTGATCTCCATCCGTGCCAATGGCCCCTGCCGTCCCTAGTTCATACTTGACAGTATACTCCACGGTGAAAGGCTCCAGTCCACTCACCATACCTTCCTCACCATGAGTGCTCCAGTCCCACTGTGTTGTTTCTTCGAAGACGATGTCACGGGTTACGTGCACGTGCTGGGTGATAGGATTACACACGCGGTATGCTTTGGACCCAGCTTGTACCCGATGAAGATCATCAGCGAGCTCCGATCATCCAGCTTCATCAGGTGCGGCTTCGTGTTCCTGACATGCGCTACATAGTCAAAAGTGTGAAGGAAGTGTACTGCCGGCCACTTGCCATGCCAAGCCTCATACGACGTCTTCCCGTTGACGTTTTGTGTCGGTGCACAGTTGAGAATGAAGACGGCGGTGGAGGCGGTGGAGATGGCTTCACCCCAGAATCTTCCAGGGAGCCCCTTCACATTCATCATGCTGCGCGCCACGGTGACCATCATCTAATTGCAGCGCTCAACGGCCCCGTTCTGCTGCAGGGAATAAAGGGTCGTGACCTGCCGCTGCACACCGTGCTCGGTGCAGTACTCACCGAATTCCACCGACATGAATTCCCTGCCGTGGTCAGTTCGGAGCACCTTGAGCTTACGCCCTGACTTCACCTCCACTATGGCCTGAAAGCGCTCGATCGACACTGGAGCTTGGTCCTTGCTCGCAAGGAGACTAAGCCACATGTAGTAGCTTAGGTCGTCCACAAGTAGCAAGAAGTAGCTATTGCCACTCGGTGTCGTTAGCGTAATTGGTCCGCAAAGATCACCATGGACAAGGTCAAGATCATCCCACGCGCGGTCCTTTCCCTGCTCCAGGAAAGGATCCCGCCGCTATTTATCGGTGAGGCAGCTATCGCAGACTTGATCCACCTGATCAATCCACGGTAGCCCTCGTACTATGTCACGCTGTGCGAGCTTGCACAAAGACTGAAAATTCAGATGATCATACCTTGCGTGCCATTGCCACGCCTCCTTCGAGTTCCTTAACAATAGGCACACTGGCTGCATGATCTTGAGTCAGAGTGGGTACAGTCGGCTGGGTGAGCGCTTGACTTTTGCCAGTAGATGATGCTGCTCATCGTGTATCCTTAGGATCTTGCCATCATCAGCACTCGGTTGCCCGTCTCATCAAGTTGTCCGACGCTGATGAGGTTGGTGGTGAGCCGGAGAATATAGTACACCCCATAAAGGTGCAATGTTCTCCAGATTTGCAAGCAAAGAGGATCGTCCCGCGCGCCTCGATGTTGATGACAGAGCCATCGCCAAACTCACTGTGTTGACCACCTCGGAGAATACCTCGCGAGAGCCCATCATGTGGTTGGTCACTCTAGTATCGAGGTACCAAAGCCCATCATCGCGCGCCTCCTCCCGATCTAGCTGTGCGAAGACCTCCGCCTCGACCAGTCGAAGGAGCCTGCTTCGCGGTGATGGGGATGGTCGAAGGAGCAGTCGAAGCCACTGTGAGCAGTCGTAGGGATGGTGGCTTACCGCATCGAGGACTCGGCCCTGGCCATCAAGAGTGTGGCCTCATTGTCATCGCCTTGCGTCAGATGAGCCTCGGCTTGCTTCTGCTGGCTGCTACAATCCTTGGCTCAATGACCCATTTTGCCGCATTTGCGACACTTATCCTATGGGAAGTCGCGTCCACCACCAGATCCTAGCCTTTCCCTGCTTTCATCTGCGGCGCCGCTATCAGGCCATCATCATGGCGACTTGCGTCAGCAGTTGCCGAACTTAGAGCCGCCAGGGGATCCTTCCCCCTACTGTTGCTCCCTCATCTGCGCAGACCACTCCTCCTCTGTGAGGAGCAACTTCCCGCTAGCTCCGGCGACAGGCACCGGGTCTAGACGATCTTTCGACGCCTTCAATCTCCTGGTCACCTCCTCCACCGAAAGTGTCGAGACGTCAAGTAGATTTCAATTGAGAGAGCAATTTGGGAGAACCTGGGGGCACAACATGTAGGTACTTCTTAATGACCTTGTACAGTGGCTCCGGGTCGCTGAGAGTGCTAAGCTGGTTTACCAGCCTAGTGAACTGCAACATGCAGTCATCGACAGACTCCCCGTCGCGGAATGCAATACTCTCGAACTCCTTGCGGAGCTTCTGAGCATTGGCCTTGCACACTCGATCAATGCTGACACACATGGTCTTCAGGGTATCCCACGCCTCCTTGGCGATTGCCTTGACGACAAGCGTGGAGATCATCTCCGGCAGAACGATGCACAGGATGGCTTCTAGTGCCATCATGTCATCTTGGAATTCAGCCCCGCCGGTGTCGACAGCGTCCCAGAGCCCGCGCGCCTAGAGCATGACCTTCATCATCAAGGCACAATCACCATAGTTTGTCTTTGTGAGTGTCGGATACGCCGCCGATGCCCCGACCTCCTTCACCACCTTTTGTACCACCAGAGCACCACCCCTGCCGTCGGCGCGGTCTCTGAGACGTGGCGATGAAGACTAGGAGCTCCAGAGTGACGCGGAATCACCTAGCTTCATCATGGATCAACATTCTCTGGCTTTGATACCAAATGTCAGGAACTTCGGCCGATCAACACGTCTGAGCTCACATTCGAACATACACGAAGTTGGGAGAATAGAACAAGAACACAATATGTTTTGTGCTGCTAGAAATCTGGCAGCGTTTTCTGTTGTATTAGACTGTTATTTAAAGAAAATCCTAGTCTAAATCTAGTGGTTAAGCCACCCTTATTATGCGCCACTACCTGTACGATCTCGCGGATCCAGACCATGACGTGCACGACGGTAACAAAGCGGAGAACGTGCTCTCGCTTGGACTGAGCACGCATCGAGCACTTTCGATTGTTACAACTCTTCGACCACAGCCGCTATGGCTACGACTATGACAACGGCCATTACGACTACGACTTATGACCAGTAGCTCTACGACTATACAGTAACTCCACGACTGCTACAGCACTCCACGACCGCTACAGTACTCTACGACCACAACGGTACTCTACGACTTCGATCATGAGCTACGACTTACGACTTTTGACCACGATGAACGTGCTGAATTATTCAACAGAATAGGTTCTGAATTACTCTTTATTTGTTTTGTGCATACACCGAAACACAAGTCTCGTATGTGAAATGAAACGTGAGACAAGATGGAAGAATACCTTTCCAGGATTGAAACTTGCGGCGGCTATTGGAGCCGCCAGTACTGTAAACGTCACCAGCCACAGGCCACCAAGCCGCAGAAAGAACGACCCCCGGCTCAGCTCTGCCCAGGAGTACAGAATGCTATCCTTGAGAGCGGAGTACTCATTAACCTGCAGCCGTCATCAAATTAACCAGAAAATTCATCATTAATCCATTGGTAAGCATACTTGAGGTATACATATATATGTCTAACTGCCCAAGTCCAAGTGCCTAAGTCACCGCAAAATTTTGCTTAGTCGCTAAACCATATATACCGGTCTTTGATCGAAGGGGACTTGTATCTCCAGCCCGGGGTCCCAGTTCGGGCCGCCGCCGGCGAAGCCGCTGCGGCTGCTCTCCGGCTCATCTTTGAGCGCCATCGTCACCGTGACGCTCCTCGGCCTCCGCCTCGTCGATGCTCCGGCGAGCCGCCGTGGTGCTGCCGCGCCATGATCGTGCCCAAGGAGTGCCACTGGACAGACGGTGACAATCTTCAGCCGGAGCAGCATGGATAAGCACTCCTGGTACTATCTGTCACGTATCTCTTCTTATCTACTGTTGCGTTCTCGCTCTAGCTAGAGCTTACAAGGAAGGGAGGGCGCCATGTGAAAGCTTATAGCCGTGCATCTCTTACGTGGTGCAGGCTTCGGTGGCGGCTTGTGTGGCTGAGGTAGAGGGGGGCTGTCGCGGCTGGCCTCGTCTGGAGAGGCTGCCTACACGTGGCCGGTGGTCCGTGGCACATTGCCTGCTCGTTTAGGCTCGCGCCGGCTCATGGCGTGCGTATGGCAGGCGGTCTACTGTGCAAGGCCCGCTCTTTTTGCTTATGATTTTTCGTCTTTTTCCAGTTTTATTTGTGTTTTCTTTTTTTTTATTTCTTTGTATTATCAATATTTTTTATTTTACTATTTAGTTATACGTAGTAAAATAAACCTTAAGCTTCGGCTTATAAGCTACTTACAACAAGCCACTAGTGGGGACATGCACCGGCTTTCTAATGTTCACTTGGAAAGTTTTGGAGCAATGGCAAATGTAGGATTTCAGCAATATTTCGCGCACGGCGCAGCAGGATATATCGGCGATAAACATGATAAATCGCAAAAGTCGTCAATTACCATATTTGTGTGTCAATTACGGCTTCGGCTAGATACTTGTTACTCTTGATCAATTCACCACCAATTCATCGATCGTCTTCACTGCAACTTGGCAATCATATTCAACAATAATCATCGAGAGTCCCCCACACGTAGCCAAAAATAGGACATCTTGCAAAAACTTCCACAACTTCTAGTTCAACAATATCCCCGTACCTATCATTACCTTACTAGATGATCCCGGACAAGAGCTCCAGTGCCCGCCCTCCCATTTATATTGTCTAGAGCACCAACAGTATTAATCTTTACCCATTGTTTTGGTGGTATTGTTCAGCGTGAGAAAAAAGATCAAAATTTGGGAATTATAGAACCCTAAGAGGGGTATTAGTAGATTTCTGTAAGATTGGTATGACAACAGAGGGGATAAATAGTGCATTTGAAATTTTCTCTCTAGTATTTATCGATCCTTCACTTCAATAACTATAAAACTATGAAGATCGGGATTGAAAACCAAAACCAAAGCAATCAACTCAATAAACCAAGAGCCAAAAAACCAAAGCACTGGCAGTCAAACCAGCTACCAGGTGGCAGTCTAACTAGCGATTGGTGGTCTGGCCGCTAGCCACAAGCCGGTCTCATCAGCCTTCTAGCAGTCTGATCGATGGGGTGACGGTTCGACCGCTCCCCTAATCCAGAACAGAGAAAACAACTTGAGTTGATACAACCTTTCATGCAACTCCAAAAATTCAAGTCTAAATGAAATGAGATTTTGCACACACCTTACTTGAAGTCTTAGCAACTTATTCCAACCAAGAATTGCATAAATCCAAAATTCAGACCTTTCCGAAAACAAGCAAGCTTACACCAAAACGGGTAAAAATCGAAAACTCGGAATACGACTTGCTAATAGTTGAAGAATGGTCAAGATAATTCTAGATGTATTCTCCCATGTTATAGTAACCAAGAATTCTCAATGATTCGAGGCAAAACATTTGGATCAAGAAAGCTCACAGTGAGGACAAATCCAAGTAAAACCAGGCAACTTCAAGAACTAAGACCTGATGGCTAAATGGATGGGGTTCGATCTCTATGAGTTATCTCCATCACTTACATGTTCTTAGTATACAGCAAGATCAAAAGAGGGAAGAGAGAAGATCAAAACCAACAAGATCAAGAGCAAATCAATCGAAACAAGATGACTCCATGAGAGATGAATAAAGTCGATGTATTGCTACTTGAGGATGAAGATTTTACAGTCACTTTACCTGGAGCACAAGAGAGCACACCACAACACTTAAAACCTAACCCTAGAACCATTGGCGAGAATGAGGAATGATTAGATAATTGACTAGCAATTCTCTATCTCAACTCGTTAAATAGATAAGTTAACTAGCTCACATCTTATCTTAATAGATACTATCCAATACCACAAATGGTAGAAATCCGTTAACCCTACACAATACAAGTTTTACTCACATACTTAACTTATGCACCCTTGTCAAAACGCATAATCCCGAATCCGCTAAGTATTCATAATTTGATTCACTTGAGCATTTCATCAGCTTCTCTTTAATCTAAACCATTTTGTCAAATATTATGATTTTAATCTAAAATAGTTTCCAAGATGTTGCTCTAAGTATTTGGTACATATCCGATCTGGATACTAACACACGAAAATCAGCATGTCTTAGCCACTAGCCGACCACAGTACACGGATTGATGATTCCGATACCAATAAGTACTTGTGTCCACATAGGTCCAAAAGAGGTTTCAGATGACAGTATTTATTGATGAGGAACTGTCACTAATGATCAGTTCGATCGATTTCTCTGTTATATAAAAACAGATCAATCACAAAAGACATAAATAGTAGATTAAAACATAGAAATAGATAGAATTTCTGTTCTTTCTTTATTACTTTCTTTTCTCATGCGTGTACAAAATAGCCAATTACACTCCCTATTTATAGCCTAGTGGTGAGGTGCCCACTATGGGCCAAGGTTTCAAGTCCAGACCTAGATTTCCTAACACTCCCCTTTGACACTCATCCAACACGTTCATGCCTCATCAAAACTCCATAAAAACCCAATGAGAAAAATTTAGAGAAAGAGTGCTGATACATGTTATGTTGTGTTGCACGAATTACCTTATTAAAAACCTTGGCCGAGAAACTTCAAGAAAACTCGTTAAGGGAAAAAAAGTACAAAAGCAACATTATCTTCATAGATAATTGTGGGGGCTTGCATGATATTCATCCCACATGATTGCTGGATGTGGTGAATCATTCGTCGGAGCCAAGCACATTCTGGTGCGGCTTCGTACAGCACTATGATTTCTGAGTGGTTTGTCGAAGTCGCTACAAGACTTTGCTTAGACGATTTCCATGAAATTACAGTTCCACCACACAGGAATACATAGCATGTTTGTGACCTTGCGGTATGCGGGTCCGACAGATACCCAGCATCTATATAGCCAGTTATATTCAAGTCTTAGTTTTTTCTGTAGAACAATCCAAGGTCCTTGCTTCCTTGGAGGTATCGGAAGATATCCTTTATTCCCTGCCAATGCCTCTTGGTAGGTTCTGCACTATGCCTTGCTAATAAGTTTACGGCAAATGCAATGTCCGGTCTAGTGTAGTTTGCTAAATACATAAGTGCTCCTACTGCACTTAAGTATGGAAATTCCGGTCCCATAGGTCGGTACGGATCCTTTTCTTGCTGTAACGATCTCTCGATTATCGGTACTTTCGATGGGTATGCCTTCTCAAAGTTGAACCTTTCTGTAACACCCAAGGACCCATATTACCTTGGGATGCTACTAAACTACTCTACAACTAGCCAATTTAAAAGATAAATTAAACTGGCAACATTTAGTTAACAGGATAATATAAGCGGAAGCATAAACAACTAGGAAATAATAGAATAATGATAACAATCCATCATTTTAATCAACTCCAATATATTAACTAATTAGCAGGTCTCAAAATTAACATTAATAAGATAAAACTTTCATCGACAAGATAGCTAAGCAAAGACTAGAATTCTTTTACTCTATTTCAGCATTATAATAATATCCATGTGCATCAATGTGGTGCTGCGCTACCCTTCCCAATGCATGCTCAAAGTCCACCTGTAGGGAGGGGGAAACAAGGGTGAGATAAAAATCTCAGCAAACAAACAGTTTAACAAGCTATTCAAACTACAAACAATTAAATATCATCATTTATAATTCCATACAACCATAACTACAATTCATGTTCACAATTATTAAATCACCATAAACATCTATGAATTATACCTCTTCAACTTCAGATTTAATTAGCATACGAATGCAGTCAATTTATCCTCTATTAAATGCAAAAGAAACATTTAATCTTCCATAACCACAATAGATTAATCATCAATATTTAATATTTCACTATTAACAATGTTTATATCCTCAACCTCAAAACACCATCAATGACGGTGAAGTATTAGCAAATAAATCTTGTTTAACTACTTTAAAACCTCATCCACTACCACTACCCAAGGCAATAAAACATATGAATGTGTTACTTCAATACATTATTATTTCTCACATACACATTTGCTATCAACAATTAATATATATATGAGAAAAGAATTTTATGCCACAATCACAACCCTTACCATACACAAGGGACGAATCCTATTCCACGACCACAACCACAATCCTCATACCACAAATAGCTCACATGAGCCAAATCCACAACACAACAATGAAATTGTAAATTCCACATTACAACTATGGAGTTGAATAATCCACAAAATAACTTCACCACAACATATTGCATATGGATGCAAATAAATCTTTCCACAACATATCTTCACCACAACATATTGCATATGAATGCAAAATGGCATATGGATACAGTCATTTAAACAACAAATGAATGCATATAAATGCTTATCTTCCTTCACTCTTTCCAGGGCAGGGAATTGCTTCCCGCGGGAGAAGAGGTTGTACCGGTACGGTCGCGGCTAGGTGCGGTGACATACATACATGCAAATGACATGATATGACATTAATGATATGATAATTCATGAGTCACATTAATTCATCCACCAGGAGCATTATCATGCTCTCAACATAACCACATCCACCACGAATAAATTTCATGTCCCACAATATAACATTAAGCAGGAAATCCACATGTCTACTAGCAAAGTTAATAACATAACACTTGATCAATACTTGCAACCATCTCCACAATTAAAATATCATGTAATCATGGCATCATGTATCAAATTACAATAATAATGTAAATTGCAAGTAGAAGGAATAACAAGTTAAACGGTAGCAACAACCGCTACATTCACTTGCCTCAAACCGACAAAGCGAAGCAAAAATCAAGAACGCTCAGGGACAAGGCCACCTGTAAAAAAGGCATCTCTCAGCACTAAGCCACAGCATACAAACACGACAAAAATAATTATAAGCGTCGCTAAACCCCGAACTCGCACAAACTCTCCTCCGCTCAGCAAAACAGCAAAAACCCTTCTGCAGCAGCGCTGCTTCACAATTTCGTATCTTTAAAAATAATGAACCAAATACAACAAACGATACCTCTCTGGAATCATGACTTAAAAGCCTACAATTTTTATGTAGAACACCTATTTTTATTTGATCACAACTAGATGTAATTTAATGCCCTAAACAGAGAAAACTCTCTGATCTGGCAGACTGGACAGCGAAACTAAATCGCGTCCCAACGACAGTACAGGGGTCTAACAATTCTGAAAATTATACAAAAACTATATCTCTGAATTTTCTACAACTTTCTCAATTACGGCAATGACCATAAAAATCATCTACTTTTTTAAAACCCGTATTACAGTCGGACTCTTCCTGAACCTCTTATACAAGCATCGTTACCGGCGATTGTTGTAAGCCTGCCAGCATTCTTACGAATCAATTGAAAGTATTTTGTCTCTCTTAAGATGGTATTCGTTGTGCCGCTGCCAGCTAAACACACTTCCTTTATAGGGCATCACACATGTTCTAATATAAAGTATTTTATTAATATGTAGTAGAAGACAATCAATACATAAAGAAAATACTTTAATATCAGAACATATCATGCCATTATAAACTAGATAAATGAATGAATTATTCAATATCATCCAACCATCACGAGAAAATAAAATTATTTGACTACCATCCATGCAAATTCTAACTTATTCCTTCCACACATAAAGTAAATGACAATTATAGTCTAAATGCATTTTATATATTAGACTGAATTTGATAAGAAGTCAGAGACTTCATCTGCTATTTTCTCAGGGGTGATATGCTCTTCCGGAGAAATCATGTCGACGGTAGCTGTAATGTCAAAAGGGGATGCTGCTGCCGGAATGGTTTCAACCTCCATCGGCGCAGTCAGCTGCTCAGAACTCTCCCCCTCAACAGATGCAAAGTGGGTTTCATACTGCCCTTTGCCATCCTTCTTCTTCTGAGCTTGGAAGGCATCGATGACATGCTGCGGCTCTTTACCGATCCGCAACCAGTGTCCCCACTTACCACACTTGTAGCAGTATTGGTCTTACTGGCCATAGGGTTTGCGGTCCCGTTTTGGCTTGCTTGCCTTATTATCATGTGGAGCATCTGACTTGCCTTTCTAAACTGCGGCCTTACCCTTCCTACCCCTATTCTTCATTATGGGTTTTCGCACCTTGTAGCTCCCGGTGTTGGCTTCACGGCTAGCGGAGTTCCCAGGTGGCTGTAAGACACAGTTCTTACGAAAACTTCATCATGAGCCTTAGCAATCTGCATCATATCAATCAATTCAACATAGTCCTAGTAGCTGTCTTGATGATAATTACGTGTAGACTGCACTGCATTGGGGTGGAAGGTGGACAGAGTCTTCTTAATCTTCTGCTCATCTGTGATCTGCTTACCACAAAGTTGAAGATTGATATAAATTCTGTGCAGAGCAAAATTGTACTCCCTGATTGTTTTCAAGTTAGCAAACCTCAGTCGAATCCATTCTTGCTCTGCCTGAGGAAGAATGGTGTATTTTATCCTCTCAAACCGCTTCTTGAGTGCAGTCCATGATGCTAGTGCGCACTTCTCTGCCATGTACTCATTCTTGAGAGTGAGATAGAGATGGTGCCTGAGGAAGTGAAGTGCCTGATAACTTTCCTCAAGGGTGGGTTTGGTATCCTGCTATGTACCAATTCCAATGGCAGCGCAGAGCTTCTTGGATTCAAGTACTATCTCGACACGGCGGCCCTGAGCGGCAGCTTTGGGGCGGCGTGAGTGAGGGCAATGGCGGCTTCACGCCGCGATCGCATCGGGCTGGCCGTGCAGGATTTTTCTTTTTTTTTCTTTTTTTTCAATATACAATGAAATCAACATTTACTTTTTCACGTAATCTATCGATCGATATTGTGCCGGCGACTTCAAGTCTATTAGCGGTAGGTTAGAGTAGATTTGCACCATAGAAAATAATCTAGAAAGCAAAATCTGCAAAATTTAGAGCGATCTAGATATAGACAATTCAATCTACTAATGATTCGATAATTACTTTTCAATTCACCGGAGCGATTCGTGCTAATAACGTGTTGAGGAACCATCGCTAGTACCAGTCCGATCGATTCCTCTACCATGCAAAAATAGATCAATCACAGAAGACACAAATAGTAGATTGAAACACGAAGATAGAGAGAACTCCTAGTCTTTCTTTATCACTTTGTTTTTTCATGCGTGTATAAAATAGTTATTAGCACTTCTTATTTATAGCCTAGTAGTGAGGTGTCCACCATAGATCAAGGTTTCAAGCTCAGATTTAGGTTTCCTAACATTTATATGTACCAGATCAACCCTCAACACACGACATGACACCTTGGACAGAAACAGGTAGCACCTAGCAAGAACACACACATGATTTAGTTCTCGCTGAAGACGCCAATTAGCCTTCTCGCTGGATTATTTTATTCTTCCTTTAAGTCGCCGAAAACTTTTGGTACGCTTCGTTACAAGGCCTGTTCTTTTTGGCTACGACTTATGGCTTTTGGCTGAAATTTTTGAATTTTGGTTGTTTACGGTACAGATTACGGAGAGACAGATACTCACTTACGATTTTGGCAGGTACAGATATTGGGCTTTTAACGTGTAGATCGTTTAACCTGTAGACCCCGTCTTGAAAAAATACTCCGTTTGAATGTTAGGTACTGTAGCAAAAGCCAAAAGCCGTCGGCTTCGGAGGAAAAGAACATGCCCACAACCTCTTGGTCATGTCATCTACTACTCACTCACATGCCTAATAGATATCAGGTGCTGACATCTTCATTGCCTTATGCGTTCCTGTCTCCATGTCCACACCTTCATGTCTAAAATTACTAGTTACATATCCGTGTGTTACAACAGAACTCATTAAATATATAGAGAATCACACTATAGAAAAGAGTTTATCTGATCGGTTGGTAAGTGAAGAATGGTGAAAAGTTAAGAAAACAGAGCGGTTAAAGGAGAATGGACGTACAACCACCAACTCAATCTTTCATAATAATAAAGATATTGCTACTCAAATATCTATTACAAATCATGAACAGACATTTTCATTGCATCTTCTTTTTAGAGTATTAAAAACTCACTATTAGAAATCATGTCCTAAAATCTTCATTACCGAAAAGTAATTACCAATTGTCCTAAATCAAATCCTTAAACTTTGTATATAATAATATAGATTTTATTTGTGAACTCACCATTGGATTTATTATTCCTTCGATAAAACATACATAATTTGTGTATGGTTGCAATTAACATTTATTTCCAACTTTGTTTTAAGGCAGTAGCGCTATGGCATACAAGTTAAGTGAGTTGACGACAAAAGGACAAACATGGAGCATCCAAAGTAATGAGAACGTGGGATTCAATCAATTTTGCAACTGTTGAACTTATGAACCTTGATATGATCTTAGTTGATGAAGAGGTTTGTCTTCGCATGTTCAGTTGTTTTGTTTACTTGTTTAAACAATTTCTAAGTGAAGTTTTGTATTGACAGGGTGAATCAATTCATGCTAATATCTGGAATAATCTGATAGACAATTATAGACCAAAGATTAATGAAAACTCTGCCTATGTATTTAGCAATTTCAAGGTTCAAGAATCCACCAAATACCGTCCGGTGGACAAACGAGCTCAAAATTACTTTCATGAATAATACAAAGGTGAAGGAAATCAAAGGATCATCAAATAATTTTCAGGGTTACTATTTTGAGTTTGCTATCAGAGACACACCACTAGAACGGCTAAATAAAGAACAACAATTATCAGGTAAGCCAATAGCTACATTTTCTTTTCATTTTTTTTAAAGTTGTTATTGTCAAATAATCAATGTTTAAATTTTGCAGATGTCCTTGAAATACTCACCAAGATTAAACCTGTTGAATCAAGGATGACAAGGAAGAACACCGCCAACCCACGACCTTCAGATATTCGTGAGATTGAACTTTTACTATCAGAGTAAGAGCATGCCTGTGCGTAAATTTATTTGAACACTAAACACTATCTTTGTACATTCATATTAATATTTAGCTTTTCTGTATTGGAATTTTTCAATGGTGATAAAATCATAATAACATTTACGGGGACAGTTAGCTCATTATTTAAGTGAAGATATAATTGGCAATCAAATATTTATAATTGTCACATCAACAATAGTGCAAGAAGTCAATGGTAAAGTCCAGTAGTTTTTGGAGTTATTATGGTCTCTGCAAATATACAAAACCAGCAAATAATTTGTGGATTAAACAGGTTTGTCTCTAAACTCAACCAACGCCACAAGATTATATATACAGATTTAGATGTACCTGAAATCTGGAAACTTATTGACAGGTATGCAACATGGTCTCTACTTATTTCTTGAAAAACAAACTATAAATCCTTTATTAATATTAAATAATTCATAGGTACTCAGGCGAAGAAAATGTACCAAAAAAGATGGAGATAGACAAAAGTGCACAAGGCACATTAGAGGAACAAATGTTTTACAACAAGAGAACATTAAGAGACATCACTGAAATGAGGCATGGCAACCCAGCAAACCAGGTAACGCAACTCCTTTATAGACTTGGCATTTGATCTTTCTTATTATTTAGCAAAGAAAAAATATCCAAGACCTACAAACTAATTTGACATATTTATGTGATTCAATGTATATTATTTGAAGTGCTAAGATCCTTTTTGGAAATATGCAGGATTTTGTGTTTACATCAAAAGCTAGGATCAATGGTGTACAAGAAAAAGTTAAATGGTGGTACATGTCATGCAAAGTATGCAAGAAAATAGTTATGAAGAAAGCAAACAAGTATCATTGCAATAACTGTAATAAATACCCAGAAAGTACAACACCTCTGTAAACACACCCTACCAATTTGAACAATGTTGTTTCTTTCTAGTTTAGTCTGAACTAACATCAGTGCTATATTAGGTACCGAATTGACTCCAAATAAGTGATCATACAGCTACTACAAGTTGAACTTTATTTGATGATGAAGCAAAAGGAATGTTCAATACTTCAGCCTCAAACTTGCTTGATTCATTGGATGAGAAATCTAAAGAAGTTCCTAAGATTATACAGAAACTATTTGGAAGAACACTTATTTTTCGATTCAAGCTCAACAATCAAAATTTGACTGAAGGCAAGCCAAACTATGCAGTAAGAAAAACATTTGTACCTGATAATAATCTAGAGATGCAATATTTGAATGATAAAGCTGAGGAGGTAAATGTGCATTTCATATATAATAAAATCAAATAGTGATGATTGCCTATGGAAATTCTCAAAATTCCATTCTATTACTAAATTATTTATGCATTATATTTGATAGAATTTGATGAATAATGGAGCAAACTGAAATAGACGGTTAAAAATGTGCTTGAACATATAACCATATATCCTTCCTTCCTTTTCAAATATGTTAAATTTTAACATGCTAATTTAACTTTGCAGGAAAAAAATCAGCAACGGTTCACCTACTAAATAGGAATCCAACTCACTGGTGCAAGTGAAAGAAGAACCGAAAGATATCAACGGAAGTATCATGAATCAAGAAGCAAACGAAGACAAAATATCTTTGTCAAACAAACTTTACAGTGACAATCAAAGGAGAGAGATATTTATTCTATTAGAAGATGACTCAGAAGTGGAGAGCGTTGAAACAAGTATACTAGAAAAGTTAGATGCAAACGTTTACAAAAAGAGGAAAAGTAAAATGAACCGAAAGTATGCAAATTAGTTGTTTATCCAGTGAAAAAAAAAACTCAAATAGTAGTTGACATCATCGAGATAAGGGGAATCTTTAGAGGATAATAAAGGTTGAAGTATGCTATATTAAGTATATAATTTATTATATGTACACCACTATCTAGAAATACATCAGTTGATTATGGTGTATTTGTTAACACACTAGCTTACATTATGTTCTGAGCAAGTGCACTACTAAAAGCACATAAAAATATTATTCAGGTGAAATTACCTTCCATACAAATTTGATGAAACATTTGTTTTGTGTCCTCAGATTTTGATTTCTCAACAGTAATTCATACGCCTCAATCTGACGACCCAAAAACTCCCAAAAAGCATACAACTTCAATAATCTTGAATATTATTGATATCGCCTATAAAATTCAATTTCTCCACGTATATCTTAATAGCCCTATTCGTTTTGGCTTTTCAGATGGCTTTGGCTTCTTTCAGTGACATCACTATTCATTAGATTAATAAGCTATAGCCAAAATTTATAAGTCGCAGCCCAAAAAGAACGCCCCAACAACCTACAAATAGTATTAAATTTATCAAACTAAGTTTCCTTATGGATTCCAACAAATAAAAACAATAGATTAAGGAGTCTAAAAAAATGCAACAAGCACGCCTGTCAACAATCCGTCACTTAGAAGAAAGTAGAAGAGGTCATCTGCATTAGATAGGAGGAAGAAGAGAGGCAGCACAGTCATATAAGAAAGAGCTATGTTGCTGGAATTGACGAAGCCAAAGCCGATGTTCAGAGATAGATCACCGCAATTGGAGCAGATCGCCAGAGATAGATCGCAACCAGTGGTGGAGGAAATTTCAAATTCAAAGTTCAAACTCAAATTTCAATTGAATTTCAAAATTTTCAAAACTCCCGAAAACCAAACCCAAGCCCAATCCTCCCCTGGGCTGAGCCCAGCCCGCCTTGCCCCTCCTCTGTCCCAACTGCCTTTGACCTGAACTAGGATGGCCCACGCAACCTCCTCTCTCACCGTGCGTGCCTCGGCCTACTTCCGCTGCACTCGCGCCAAGACGCGCCGCCACTATGCCTCGCCAAGGCACGTACCGCCGCCATCAGGCGCCAACAGCGATGTCAACTTTGCATCACCCTCACCTGGCCTAGCTTCCCTCTCTCCCCCCTCCTCCCTGTTCCCATGTCGCCGTGACCGTCGATCTCGTGCCATGCCCAAGACACATCAGCTCCACATGCCTACAACCTCCGCCCAACCGATGTCTCCGCCCTTCCGCCTTTACTCCTTTCGCGCCACATGTCGATTCCGCCAGCTCCTCCCTGTGCCTATGCCATGCGCCAAGTGCCATCGCCCCTTGAACCCCGTGTGGCATTGAAGGCCCAGCGGCCATCTCTTTCTCCCGTAGTTATAAAACCTGTTCGTGGCCCTCCTTATACCCCCAATTGCTCCCTCGTGCCCCCAATCACCCCTGAGCACCTCTCACACCTCCTCCCTCAGCTCCAGCCAAATCACCGACAGCAACACTAATCGAGCTCCGTCACACCGCCTTCCAATTCCTTGCGTCTGGAGCACCGCACGGAGACCCTGAACATGACCCGAGCCTCACCAAGCACCTTCATCCTCTCCGCAAGCCATCCAGGTCGTCCACCTCACTGCCGATCAAGTCAACGCCGCCAACCCATTCCCCTCATCTCTGAGCTTCACCCTTGCTTCTGGTACGTTTTCCTCCACCTCTAGTTGCTCCCCTAGCATTTAATTAGGCTCTAGTGCCATGAGTCACCATGGTGCCATGCTCCAGTCATTGTCGCTGCATAGGCTCGCCACCAACTGCCTCGTGCTCCAAATCGAACCCCGCTGCCTCTCCTAGAGGTCTAGTCCGAGGTGAGGAGTCCATTTTTGGCCTCCTCTCCGACCGCCATCCTTCTTCGCGCTGGCGACGAGCTCGCCTCCTCTTGATGGGAGAAGAACTGTACCACGGGGATTAGGTTTAAAAGCATAATTAGTTAAGTCTAATGGCCATGTTTAGAGATCATTAATCCCCTCTGACCCGTGGGCCCTCCCTTTTTAATTAAGCTCTTGTCTCTATGACATGTGGGCCCCTAGCCATTTAAAAACCTTTTAAAACCGGTTAAGTTGTTGTAAGCCACAGACAAGTGGGACCGTTCTACTGTGGCTACAGTATATGGGCCCCACCTATTAGACCCTCTGGCTTTTTCTTTAGAAAATTTATTACAAAGCCACATGACCCACCTGTCAGCCTCTGTAGCCTTTTTTAGTAGAAAAATAATTTGAATATTTAATTAAATCCCATGGACCCCACCTGTTAGCGAGAAAGTACTCTCTCCTCTATTAATTTTTTATTTAATCCGAACTTAAAGTTTAGAAAGCCCGTTCTCACTCATTTTAACTCCAATTTAATGAAATTTATTTCTAAATTCAAGATTTATATAATGGCAATGGAATTGTTGAATTTAGAGTTCACTTGAATTTATTTGTTTTGCTTGCGTGTTTATTTGCTTTCCGATGCGATCGTCCAAGTAGAGTATGAGGGCACGGTGGAGCTACAGTACAAAACAACTCAAGAATTTCAAGACCAATTAGCCTGTGAGCTAGACAAGTTAATGCTTTGATCATATTGAGCCTACGTTTTATGCAAATTTATGTTTGTTTAAACTATCAAATTTGCATGCTATTATTCATTATGCAAATGTATGTTAAATTTAAGGTTATAGATACATGTCCACTCAATGTTGTTTTATTACACTATTCTTTGGACACTTGAATCACATAATCCTTGTCACCCTAGTAACTATAGTGATAACTTTACTAGCTATAGGTTATACATAAGCGTCATATAAGTCTTGCTTAAGTATCAAGCCGTTAATTTGTCCTACCATCATCTTTTAATCATGAAACTTATTTTGGGTAGTCATTAGAGGGAAATGACTGGTATATTTGAGATAACTTAGTTTTGTGCTTCTTAAAACCATAAAACTTGTTGTTACCGTATCAAGGCAGATGGTATGATGGTTGGTGTAGATATAGCATGAGAAATTATGGTTTGTAGTAAGAACCATCCAGATAACTTATTGACTGAATCCTGTGATGATCTTTCTATGTAAAACAGTACAACCACAAGTCTATAATGAGTATGACCTAGCTAACTAATTTGCATCCACCGGTATAGGTTGCACCATGGAAGTGACCCACGAGTCATGTCGCTGGTTTTAAGCTGTCGTGGACATGGGTTGTATCGTTGGTGTAAGCCGCTGTGTCGTGCAAGAAGCGGTCTGGGTGTGGTGGATGTAACCTCACTTAGATGAAATCTTAGCGGATGTAACTTACAGTGAGTAATGCAGTGTAAAGACCTTGTGGTGATCATCTTGATTCACATGTCCAACAAAATGTGTGAAACCTAATAAGTTGATTATCTCTTGTGGGTAAAGTGTACAATCTCTGTATAGCACAAACTATTCGAATAACCGTGCCCACGGTCAAGGGCGGGTATAGGAACTTACTCAAGTTAGTATCTATTTCAACAACCTTTGTGGGTGCATGAAAACTTGTCGGGTAGATGAAACCCTAATTTGGTTTACCTTGGGTGGATGTAACCCAGTAATAAATATGGATGGATGTAACTCTAGTATTCAAAACTAGCATATGGTGGATGGAACCACGTAATAGGTGGATAGAACCTGTTCTATTATAGATATTGCATACTTTTATTCTCTTTAATAAAACATGGTTTGGTTAAAAATGCTTAGTCTTAGGAATTTCTAATAATTATAGTTTTCCAATATTGCCTTTAATAAATAAAATAACCTGAGACTACCTTTGTTGAACCTTGCATATATACTATTGTATTATGTGTATTGGTGTAGGAACAAAATGGCGACAGAGGGGGGTGAATGTCGTTCTCTTGAAAAATCGCCCCCGAGAATTCGTACACTGATTACTCAAAAAGATGCAGAACGAAGCAACTCACCGAAAATTAATTCTGCTGAAAACTGGAACACATGTAATACTATTAAATTCAGCATAAATCAGAGAGTAATCAGTAAACATTTCAGCTGAAAATAATACCGTTTGATCTGCATGCAAAATGGTCAAAGATCAGGAATAAAACTGAAGCTACAGACCAAAGCATGCACTGAGACGAGATGGAAATTGATTTTGCCGAAACCAACAAGGACTGAACACAGCTAACTGAACACAAGAAAAAGTAGTCACAAGAAACCACAAACCTGCTCACAGGCTAGAGCAGCAAAAGAAAAAGACCAGGGAGAAAGGAAATGTGCTGCTGAAAATTAAAGCTACAGACAACTCTAAACCGAGATACTGAAGATTGAAACAGTGTGTTGTCGGCAGTGAAAACTGAAAAAGTGAAACTGCCGAAAAATCAAACTGAAAAGAATACAGAGCAGGAAACTGACTTTAGCCGAACAGTAACTACAGAAAAACAGATTAGACTTAGAAAAGCATCAATCCAACCAGAAAAGCCCAGCAGTTTCAGGAGGCCAAGACACAGCAAGAAAGATTAGAAATAGCATCCGACTAACATCTCTGAAAGATGAACCTAAAAACTGACGAAGCTCATTTATTGCAGACTTCCGAATGTTATGGAAATTAAGTGAAATCGCTACTTTCCTCTCAACAAAATAGCATGAACTTGATAACAATAACCGGAAGGACCTTAAGGCACAAAGGAAATGCATAACTGAAAGGCACATAGAGCTTGAAGTCTGTGAGAACACACATCAAGAAGGAAATAGCACAACACATGGAGAGATCATACACAAAAACAAGATACAAAGGAGTCTCGATATGTATGAACATTAGAGCAAAAAGATTACAAGATTTTCAATCCATCCTCTCCCTCTCAATCCTCAAAACACCAAGAGCCTCACATGCTTCTTGGGAGGAACACACACCAAGTGATGAATGAGCACTAAAACACTTGTGAACCTCAAAGGGGTATGCAGCCCCAACACCTATTTATAGCCCTTGGCTAACGGGTCCCCAACCCGTTACGCCGGCTAAACCCTAACGGAGCCGTCTCCCGCTTGTGCAGCCTTGCGAAATTACTGATTCGCCCCTCCTGCGCCTTCCGGGAAGCTTCCGCGCTCCTTATCTCACACGCCTCGCAACCACTTCGAGTTCACGCCGTCTTCGACACATCCCGACCGTTCTGACCTCAGCGCCACCTGCGCCTAGTCTGGTCCACCGTGTTTCGCCACGACTCCGCCTCGACGTCCTGCAGCCACACAGACAAGAAACACGTCAAATAGCACCGCTCGATACATGAAAGCGTAATAGAGACCAAACCTGTCGAGACATCAGAATATGCATCCTAAACCCATACGACCAAGTTTGATCAAGTCCGACCGAGCCCGTTACGCCACGCAACGTCAAGGTTCGAACCAACCGACTCAAACTCGACTTTTCCTAAAACGATGTCAATTACTCATCATTCTCAACGGGATAACCACCACATGGTCTCTCAATCTCCCCCTTGATGAGTATATTGACAAACACCGAAAAAGCATAAAGTTGAGTTTGAAGAGTCCAACATGGTCCAAAGAAAGAATTGAAACTCATGACCATGTCGATAGAAGGAATCACTAGAGCAACTCAAGAAAGAGTAAATTGCTCTCCAAGCTCTAGATTCCCAAAAGACTTTTTCTCCAATCTATTCTCCCCCTTTTGGCAATAAACACATCAAGAATGCAAAAGAGAGAATAAGTCATGATGATGGATGAAATGGCTGAAGTTTGTTTATTCTAAGCATTTAGAGCCATGAGAACTATCCAAAATGACCATAAGGATTACATCAAGCCATAACACATAAATATGCTATCTAGATCATGATAAGATATGTATATGCTAGCTAAACCAAAGATATGACAATCTGAATTATAGTGCAATTTGTGAACAAATTAAGTCATCAATGAGAAAAGTCTAGTTAGAGACATCCAAGGATGATGCAGGCCATGTCAACTAAGCTAAGCGGAACCAAGAAGTTAATATTGAGTCCAAATAGAGTGCTATATGCTCAAGAGTGAAACATTAGTTCAAGTACTTGGTTCTTTTGGTAGCTTAAGCAAATTGAGCACAAATGACATATTTTCTTTTGAAACTTATGGTCGTTTCCAACCAATATTTTTATCATGTGCTAGATCTCAAACCTTATGCGACTACTCCAAGCAAGAAGCTTAAGAAGATAGTCTAGGTCATCCAAAACTCCCCCTGAGTTCATGCCTAGTGCAATGGCAAGCCGTCTCATGAGAAAGAATTGGTGAAATCAGTTTTTTTCGCACAAAAGAGATCTTTTTGCTTTTTAACAGATTGTACTAGCTTATGCATCATCAAGAGACTTAAAACATCTCAAACTAAGGCTCAAATAGAGATTCAACGCTCAACTCAGCCTACTAGACATGGCATGGATCATAAAAGGATAGCTCAAGAAAGACTAATCTCGAGTGCTAACATGACAAGTTTTAGTTCAAATTGAGCAAGTTTAATTAACTTATCATGGCACAAGCTAGTTTACACATATGAAGTCATGATAAATATAGCAAATAAGCATAAGTCATGGCAAGGTGTAAAGCATTTTAAACATGTCATCAATGGATAATAATCAAGGCTCCATATAATTATATTACAATGCAGAATGACATGCAATAAAATCCAACTTCCCATCAACATGTGATGCAGCTTTTAGTTCAAGTTGAGTTATGTCAATATGAAGATCTAGAAGTTCCCAAATGAACTCCCCCTGAACCAAAGCAATAAAATGAGAAGCTGGCAAATAAAACAAGAAGAGCAGTCCTTAAAGCATAGATAAGATAGAGAATACTAATGGCTCAGACTGACTCTTATCTACCCCATATGACTCCAGGACGAACAGCTGTCGAGAAAAACACACACTAGAGAGCAAACACGCACTGCCCACCTGCAGGGTGGCCCAACCCTCGCTAGAACCTGCAAGAAGTGAGTGAGCTCAACCTAGTGAGATAAGAAACACTATCCCGAAAGCACAAGATAAGAGTAAGAAGTCTAAGCAACTCAAAGAAGAGACACACTCTAACCTATCTTTGGAAGGACTAAACCCAATGCACCTGCAGATGCAATGCAACAGTAAGGGGACAGAAGCATAATCAATATGATACAGTAGTAAAGCCCAAAGCTCCCCCTCACAACAGTTCATAAGGACAAACCACCCCAACTCTCCCCGTAGAGCTGAAAACCTCGTGCTATCCAAAGGCTTGGTGAAGATATCACCAACCGGTGGTCACTCTCACTGGCGAAGCACGATGTCACCCTTCTACATGATCTCAAGAAAATGATATCGATATCGATGTGCTTGGTCCGAGAGTGCTGCCTGGGTTCTTAGCAATGCTAATCGCAGACGTGTTATCGCAAAAGAGCGGAACACGGTCGATAATAACCCAAAGTCCCCAGAGTCGAGACCATCCAAAGGACACAGCTCGACAAGAATCGGTGCAGACAACATACTCGGCCTCTGCGGTGTACTGTGCAACACCGGACTGCTTCCTCAAAGACCAGAAAACGAGAGAAGTGCCAATGAACTGGCAAGTGCCCGAAGTGCTCTTCCTATCTATCCTACAGCCGGCAAAGTCTGCATCCGAAAAGGCTCTAAGGGATAGACAGGAGGAGGAAGTGTACCAGATACCGTAGTCAATGGTAGCTCGAAGGTACCGAAAGATGCGTTTCACCGCCTGGCGGTGAGATACGTGAGGAGAAGCCTGAAACCGAGCACAAAGACACACGGAGAAGTGTATGTCCGGTCTCGAGGCAGTAAGGTACAAGAGAGAGCCAATCATACTTCGAACTCTTTTGATCAAGCGGCTCGCCATCCTCATCGGGTCAAGTGTGGCCGTAAAGCCATCGGAGTTGACACCGCTTTCCATCACTCATGTCGAAACGTCTCGGGAGGTCACGAGTGTACTTGCCTTGATGCAAGAAGGTACCTCCCGAGTGCGCTTGATTTGGAAGCCGAGGAAGAAAGTCAACTCACCCATCATGCTCATCTCAAACTCGTGCTCATGACATCCGAGGCTGTGAAACTAGAGCATGAGAAGAGCCGCCAAAGATAATATCATCGACATAAATTTGGGCGGCGGAAGGTCATTGCCAAGCCGCGAATGAGCAGGTCTTGTCAACTTTACCCATCTCAAAATCATGTCTCAATAGATATGACTTAAGCCTCTCATACCAAGCTCTAGGGGCCTGCTTAAGTCCATACAACGCTTTGGAAAGCTTGTAGACATGATTAGGGTATTTGGGGTTCTCGAAACACGGAGGTCGTCTCACATAGACTTCTTCCTCAATAAAGCCATTGAGAAAGGCACTCTTGACATCCATCTGGTAGAGCTTGAAACCCTTAGAAGGCGCCAAGGTAAGCGAAATTCTAATAGCCTCAAGTCTAGCTACGAGGGTAAAGGTCTCCTCAAATCTAGACCCTCAACACGGGAGTACCCCTGAGCAACCAGTCTAGCCTTGTTTCGAATGACTACCCCATCCTCACTTTGCTTATTTTTGAATACCCATTTGGTCCCAATGATATTGTGACCTCGAGGGGGCTCAACAAGCATCCAGACATTGTTTCTTTCGAAACTCTCTAGCTCCTCATGCATGGCATTGACCCAAGACTCATCAGAGAGAGCATGACAAATGTCTTTGGGCTCGAAGGAGGCAACAAAGGCAGAATGGAGACAAAAGAGTGACATGCCAGATTTTGAGCGAGTAACTCGCTCAAAAGGTCTCAATGATCCGCTCGAAGGATGAGATTTTGGATATGTCGGGAGTTCGGGATGAGATGAAGAAGTGGCCTCTACCTCGTGAGCTGACGGGGTAGGAACAGAGCCACTAGCTCCAGAAGAATCAGAAGGCAAGGGCTGATCACCTTGAGGTGCGGTGGAAGACGACATCTCAAGGGGTGGATGAGGGACTGGATCGGGTAGACAACCCTCATCTCCATCATCCTCATCATCCACAAAGATGGTCTCGGACTGCTCTGAAGAACCTGAGATATCGGGCCTAGTCCCCGGACTGGCCTCATCGAAAATCACCTCACAGGACTCTACCATTTTACTAGACTCAGCCTGCACCTATAGGCCCTTGAAGAAGTCGAGTAGCCTAGAAAGAGTCCATCACAAGAATGTGACTCGAACTTATCTAGGTTCCCGGACTTCAGAATAAAACACTTGCAACCAAACACACGAAAATGAGAAACACTGGGCTTTCGCCCATATCACAACTCGTAAGAGGTGCGGTGCAAGTGTGCCCTGAGAAAAACTCTGTTCGAAACATGGCACGCGGTGGCTATAGCCTCAGCCCAAAACTTCCGCGGTGTAGAGTTTTCATCGAGCATCTTCCTGGCCATCTCGACCAAGGTACGATTCTTCCTCTCCACGACGTCATTCTGTTGTGGGACGTGCGGAGAAGAGAACTGGTGCTCTACACCTGTCTCACAACAGAACCTCTCGAAGTAGGAATTCTTGAACTCCGTGCCATTGTCACTGCGGATCGCTCGTGAGGCACCTGTAAGCTCAACAGAAAGCCTACTGAAAAGACCTCGAAAATGTGTAAACGTCTCATCCTTCGAGGCCAAGAAAAACACCCAAGAATACCTCGAGAAGTCATCGACCACGACAAGAACATACCACTTCCCTCCCGCTAAGCGCACTCATTTGGTCCAACCGTATCCATATGGAGCGGTGTCCGGTGCATCGATCATAGTAACTGTGTGTGGGAGGATGAGAAGCGGCAACCATCTTGCCGTCTTGCGGCATGGAGCACAAACCAAATCCTTGACCATCTTGAGTTTGGCGGACCACGAATGAGATCGTGGCGCTAACTCGGGTCAAATGGTCAAATCAATATGACCAAGTCTCCTATGCCGTAAAGAAAGGTCACGGGACTCGAGAGGCAACCAAACAGGAGAAGATCACCGGAAGACTCGGAAAAATCAGCACGAAAGATCCTCCCAAAGCGAGAAATCCCATAAACCGGACTACAGAAGAATCAAGAATTTTGCAATTGTTTTCTTAAAACTCACCTCAAAGTCGTCATCGGTGGTGAGAAGCGGAAAGCAAATTATCTGCAGACTTACTAACCAAGGCAACATCTCTCAAAATAAATGAATCATTAATGTGCCTTGTACCTTTGGCGATGGCGCCCGGATGAAGCGTCTCGAAGGTGATCGTCTCATCACCGGAGCTCGGGCAAGGGAAGAAAACCACCGGGAATCTCCGGTCATGTGTCGTGAAACCCGAGTCTACGAGCCAAACCTTTCCCTTCCCTACCCGACGAACCCGAGTCAAGCAGAGTAAAGTCTCGATCTTGGGGTAAATCAACGATGATTTTGGCACCCAATCTTGAGTAACACGTCGGCAGATGAAGTAGTCAAGCACGGTCGACCTCTATCTACCCTCGCTCTCGTCACCCAAAGAAGCGAAGGTGCGTGTGCAGACTGAAGTCGTGTCGGGTCCGACCGCTACAGGCGAGCAAGTCGAACACCGGCAACTGTTGATCACGTCATGGTCGCTATCTCGATGGAAGCGAGATCTACCCTCGGGACGGCGGAAGTCACAACCAGGAGCAGCATGAGGACGAAAACCAGAAAACTCAGGAAAACCAAGTCCTCGATGCTGCCCAAAACCGTCAGAAGAAACAACCCTAGACCTCATCTTTGGTCTTAGGTGCACTCGAGTCCGGGCTGACCACGGATACGCCTAAGTGCCTCGGCATGGTCCCTACGCGCAATCTTGGCGTTTGAAACACCAATCGATCAAGTGTCCATCCTTCGACGGAAGGTGCATTGATACCGCTCGAGAGGCGGTAGCATGATGGGGCTTCGCCCGGCGGCAAGTCGTGGGTGAAATCACCTTCTTGTCAGAAATCCCTTGGACAAAGCCCGCTGATTTGAATTTGACCTTCTCGGTCCTGGGCTTAGTCTCGATCACACCTGGTGCTATGGGTCTGAGCACGGCAGGTGGATACTTCCTTCTGTCTTCTAGAAAATCACATCCTAGACCTTGATTGAATTTGTAAATCTTCGATTGGTCTAGAATAAGATTAAACTTCTTCTTGCCTCCGACAAATCTCTCGAGAGTGTTCATAAGGTACCGACACTCCCGAAGCAGAGGCACAAGAAGAGCGAGGAGGAGAAGAGAGTGCAGAAGGTAAGGGGCGGAAGAAGAACCAACAAGAGGAAAGAATGGCTTGTGCACGCACAGCCGACTCTGATGGGACAGTCCTACTACTAGCAGTTTGGTTCACGCTCCTAAGCGTCTCAACCTTACCCTTGGGCTTCTCCCCTACACCAGCAATCACATCACAAGCAGTTGATGGCTTCACTAGTTGATCCTTAGTTAGCTTAACACATTTTTCATTTAAAGCAACGAGTTCAAGTTTTAGTTTATCACAACTAATGCATGGTGAGCTAACAGGGTCCTTTGTCGCAAACTGAGCCATTTTCTTATTAGTGTCAATCATTTCTTGAAACTGTTTTGAAACAGACTCAAGTTCAGCAGTTAACTTAGGACAGTTCACACATGAAGCAATAGGCTCAAGAAGAAAAGCTTGTAATTTTGCAATTTTATGATCTGCCCATTTTAGGTTCATCTTCAAATTGTTACAACTTTCACAAGTCTCGGGCAGATCGAGAAGCAATGAATAAAGACATCTAAAAGCATTATCCTTATCCTCACATGAGGTGCAAGAAATAGTCTTAACAGTAGAAGATAAAACAGGAACTACCCTACTCATCTCAAGCTCAGCAAGAAGTCTAATGTTCTCCACCTTAATCAAATCAAGCTCAGAAGACAGACTAGCATAAGAGGTCCTTAATTTCTCCATATCACCCAACAGAGCACAGCATGTATCACAATCATCACTAGAAGGAGCAGATGTAAGAGCAATAATCTCTAGTGACAATCTATCTACTTCCTTCTTGTAGGACCGGAATTGGCAACAGAGGGGGGTGAATGGTGCCTATTTAAAAAATTGCCCCCGAGTATTGAAATTGCCCCCAAGTATCGACACACATTTCTTTCTTCTCCGATAACTATAACAGCTATGAAAAAGAAACAATATGTTCACTGCATGCCGAAAAAGGTTTTGCCGATGACCAAAGAAGCTCGCAAGAGAGACAAACAAGATCAACAAAAGCAGAGAAAAAGCTGCAGCCTGCTAACTGAAAAATAGCAGAAACATTGCACTGAAAATAGCAGCGACAGCAACTAATCTGACTTGGGCTGAAAACTGAAGCTTACTGCAGAATACTACAGACCGGAATATCACCAAGAAAACAAGCTAGCTGATCACGGCAGACTGAACTAGAGTATGCTGATTTTTTATTAGAAGGATAACCGAAAATGTTCACCAAAAATACAGATTGAAAAACTGAAAAGGAAATCTTTACTGCAGGCCAAAAGCTATCCTTGCTGCCCCAAAACAAACAGCAGTAAAAGAGCAGATCGAGAGGAACAAAAGCTAAAGAATCGGCACACTAAAATGACGAACAGTAATCACTTGTATTGCCTGACAGAGGTGTATATAGCCAACTGTAGCTGCTGATAACACAAGGAGGTTGAGCCAGAAACTGCGCCATAGACTGAAATTTCAGGCCGGTTCAACAACTCAAATGATAGCAGAAAGCAGTATTTGATCGGCAAGCAAAAAGGCAAAAGAAAGCAGCAAACAAAAGTCTGAAGCTGCAGGTCACAAATGACAAAATAGAGAAGATAAAAATCTGACCGAAAAAAAAGAATACCAGTCTGTTGGCTGGTGGATTTCAGAACAGAGAAAGAGATAACAACCTTCAGACTTGTTGTGTCTTCTTTTGGACAGAAAATAGCACTGCAAGCACAACATATAGAGACTCGGCTGAGAAGTATCTGACAGCAGAAAACCGAATGAAAACTGAAGAAGTGCTACCGAAATCTGAAAACTGAATTTTAGAGCAGCCAACGAGAGGAACTGTAGCAAACCGAAAAACAAGAAGATGGATGTGACTTTGCTGCTCTTCTTAAGAAAAGAAAGCAAGATTACATACTCAAGAGAATTAAGACTTTAGGATTCAAAAGGAACACACAGAGAGATCAAGAATTCAGTTTTGACCATAAAACCTGAAAAGTACAGAGAGCAGCACTAAACTTTAAATTACGCCCAAATCCTTGATCCTTTGACAATGAAATTTTGAGGATAGCTATTTAATAGGCTCTAGACTCAACATGCCGAATTTCATGCCATCTCATGAAGGAAAACATGAAGTTCATCAAAACCCTAGAAAAGCAGAAGGATGAACAGAGGAGGCCCAAAAAGAAATTCTGGGATTAGATGGAGTTGGCTCTTGGAAAAATCAATCAAATGATCTTGAGGCATCATTCCAACATAGAGCAACCCATTTTGGCCCTTCTTCACAAGAAACAACATGAAAACGAAAATCTCAAGAAATCAGGTAAACTGGTATCGAAGGAAAAGCAGAGAGAACAGGAGAAAAACTTAGAGATTTCATTCCCAATCAAAAACAAGGATTACAATGATGAATAAGTCCCTGTACTGTGGTCTTTGTGGGGTGGGCACATGGTTCTTGTACAGCAGCTTTAGACTAGCATCTTAGACTAGCTTTAGGACAGCTTTTGACTAGCATCTTAGCATATGCTTGGCTGGTTCTCAACCTATAAATTTGTATCCCCAACCCCTCAGGTTGGCATGGCATTGTGCGAGAAATAAACCAAGAAAAATTGCTCCATATCCAAGTGTCATCCTCTCCATGAGAGTAAGGACCTTGTTATCACCAAGAGCAAGAGTCCAGCGACTAACAACTGGTATCAGAGCCATACTATCCTGTAGCCTGAGCATCTCCTGCTCATCTCCTTCTCCGGCCTCGCAGCAGCCCAGCCGTAGCGGAAGCGGCCCGGTCCCCGCTCACTCCTCCCGAGGCAGGCGGCGGCTCATCGAGCGACCCTCTCTCCACGCAATGCCCCCGATGGCGCGCCATGTCCGCGAGGCGGTCTCGGCCTTCGATCGCCTCGAGCACGCGGCGTCGAGACAGCCGAGCTCGCCGCAGCAGAGCAGCCATGAGCGAAGCGGTGGCATAGACAGCTGCGGCGGCGAAAGGGCGTCAAGGCTGGCGGCGGCGGGCTGGCGGCGGCAGGCGGAGGTGAAGCGGCGGCGGTGGCGAATGCGGCAAGGCGTGCGGCGGCGGCGGAGGTCAAGGTTCT
Source organism: Bonia amplexicaulis (assembly GCA_036346245.1). Taxonomy (NCBI): domain Eukaryota; kingdom Viridiplantae; phylum Streptophyta; class Magnoliopsida; order Poales; family Poaceae; genus Bonia; species Bonia amplexicaulis. The sequence goes on along the minus strand of CM070752.1, from coordinate 7,108,627 downwards.
GCGGCGGCAATAGCAGCTCCATCTCTGCGATAGCGGCGTCGGCGGATCTTGAGCGGCGGAGAGGAGGCAACATGAGGCGGCGGCGGCGATGGCGGCCGCGCACACCCACGGCGCGGCGGCGGCCAGACAGCGCGGACGCGCGGTGGCGCTCTGGATGAGGCACGCCGCGGCGGCGGCGTACGGGTCGACGGAGAGCGCGGCCTTCACAGGCGACGCGGCTCACTCTCCCCGGTTCGGTACCGTGGTCACCACGAGTACCAGGCTGTCGTCAGGGACGTCGGCCCCGGCGGTGGGTGGCCTACCCTCACCAAGACCAACTACGTCGAGTGGGCTGCGGTGATGAGGTGAAGCTCAGTGCGGCATATATGGGATGCGGTCCGTGCGGCGGCGTCGACTACGACCGAGGATCGGCGGCGCTGGATGCTCTCATCGCCTGCGATCTGCCCGAGATGCGCTTCGCTTACCAACAAGCGGATCGCCAAAGAGGCTTGGGGCGCCATCGCTGCAAAGACGCATCGGCGGCGACCGCGCCCACAAGTCTACATTGCGTGCACTACGCGCGGGTGGGAGCACGGCCTTCAAGCCGGTGAGGGCGTTGATGACTTTGCTCTGTCTCAACACTCATTGCGAGAAGATGGTGCGGTTCGGCGACGACACCTACGGCGAGGAGAGAGCGTGGAAAAGCTCTTCATTGCGTCCCCGAGAAGTACAAGCAGATGGCTCGCTCGATCGAGTCTCTGCTGGACCTCTCCACGATGACGATCGAGGAGGCGTTGGGTCGCCTCAAGGTCGTTGACAGCGATGAGCCACAGCGCCTCTCGGGACCCGTCACCATTGGCGGGAAGCTCCTCCTCACTCGGGAACAGTGGGCCGCCGGCCAAGGTGACAGGAAGAAGGGGGAGCCTTCTTCCACGACAGGCCGCTACAAGCGTGGCAAGCGCGGCAACCCGCGCAAAGACGCCCAGGCAGGGGCGCGAGGACGTGCCGAGGGTGATGACCGTGGAGGCGCCCAGGGCAGCGCCGCTGGCAAGCAAAAGCCGGCACAAGATGACTCTTGCCACAACTGCGGCAAGCTTGGTCATTGGGCCAAGGATTGTCGACAGCCACGACGCGGCCAGGCCCACGTCGCGCAAGCGGAGGAGGAGGAGCAGCCAGCTCTGTTCATTGCTCATACGAGCATCGAACTACCTCCAGCGGCACCGGCCGCAGTGGCTCTCCTCCACCTTGACGAGCCAAAAGCACCGCCCTCCTCGGCCACGGCTCCGCAGCGACAAGGCGACGGGTGGTGCCTCGACACCGCGCCACCCATCACATGACCGGTCGACGGGAGTTCTTCGCGAGTTTGACTCTAGCGTCCGAGGCTCCATCAAGTTTGGGGCGCCTCCGTGGAAATCAAGGCGTCGGCTCCGTCATCCTCACCACCGTGTCACGTGAGCACAGTCGCTCACCGCGTCTACTACATCCCGATCTGCGGAACTCCATCATCGGCTTGGGACGGTGGATGAGAGCGGCTCATGGTCGAGATCGAGCACGGTGTCGCAGATTTGGGATCTTCGCCCGCCTTCTTGCCAAGATAACCGAGGCTAAAATCGACTCTACATTCTTCACGTGCGGTGGCACAACCCTCTGTCTCGCTGCTTGTCGGGACGACGAGGCGTGGCGTGGCACGAGCGCTGGGCACCTTCACTCGAGGCCACAGGCGGCTCGGTGCCACGGAAATGGTGCGAGGCCTGCCGTGCCTTGTCCATGTGGGAGGTTCTGCGGCGTCTGCGTGTTGACGGGCAGGCGACTCCCCTTTCCCGGCGGGTGAGTTTCGAGCCAAGGAGAGGCTCGAGCTCGTGCACGGGACTTGTGTGGCCGGTGACACCGCCACACCGGAGGACGACGCTACTTCTTCGCTCGTCGACGACCTCTCCCACTACATGTGGGTGATGGTCCTCGGCAGCAAGGGAGAGGCTGCGGACGCCATCAGGCGCACGCAGGCTGCTGCGAAGGCGGAGTGCGGCCGCAAGTTGCGCGTGCTGCGCACAGACAACGGCGGCGAATTCACGGTGGCTGGTCGCGTCGTCTTTGCTGTGAGGGCATTGACGCCACTACTCCGCGCCGTCGGCCAGCGGCGAGCGGCGTCGTCGAGCGGCGCAACCAGACGGTTGTGGGGATGGCTCGGGCCCTCCTCAAGCAGAGGGGATGCCGGCTGTCTTCTGGGGAGAGGCGGTGGTGACGACCGTCTACATCCTCAACCGCTCGCCTACCAAGGCGCTCGACAGCAGGACGCCGTACGAGGCTTGGCATGGGCGCAAGCCGGCGGTCTCCCACTTGCGGGTCTTCGGCTCCCTCGCGTTCGCCAAGGAGCTTGGCCACATCGGTAAGATCGACGACAGGAGCACTCCGGGAGTGTTCATTGGCTACGCGGAGGCTCAAGGCCACCGCATCCTCGACCTCGTCACACAACGCGTCCGCATCTCGCGTGGCGTTGTGTTCGACGAAGCGGCGGAGGCGTGGGACAAGGCGGTGGGCGGCGGTTCGACTTCGACTCTCAGGGACTTTGTTGTCGACTACGTCCACTTCGAGAGAGCCGGGGGAGCTAGCAGCTCGTCTTCACCGAGCTCGTCCACCTCGACACCTTGCTCGCCACCAGCTCCGGCGAGTGCTCCACCACCTTCGGCACCGGCTACGCCCCACTCTTCACCACCGGCCACTCCACGCTCTCCCGCACCGGCTCACCACTCTCCACCTGGCGGCCACACCACCGGGATCGGCCCCAACAGCTTCGGTCCACGACGAGCAGCGCATGGTGGAGTTCGCTACTCCATTGTCTCACGACAAGGACCGCGTCGACGCTACCACGACGACGAGCCTCGCGCTATCGTACCATGGACAACATCCTCGGCAAGTCGCCGTCCCTCGACTGGGCGAAGACGACTTCGAGGCGGAGCTGCACTTGGCGTGCGACGACGGCGAGCCCCGCTCCTTCGCTGAGGCGGAGGGAGACGCGGCGTGGCGTGTCACAATGAAGCAGGAGATGGACGCCGTCGAGCGGAACCGGACGTGGGAGCTGGCGGATCTTCCTGCCGGTCACCGCGCGATCACCCTTAAGTGGGTGTTCAAGCTGAAGCGGGATGAAGCCGGCACCATCGTCAAGCACAAGGCTCGCTTGGTGGCATGAGGCTTCATGCAGCAGGAGGGGTCGACTTCGATGACGCCTTTGCACCCGTCGCGCGCATGGAGTCCGTTCGTCTTCTCCTCGCACTTGCAGCCCAGGAGGATTGGCGCGTCCATCACATGGACGTCAAGTCCGCCTTCCTCAACGGCGACTTGAAGGAGGAGGCCTACGTCCGTCAGCCGCCGGGATTCGTCATCCCCGGCAAGGAGGGCAAGGTTCTCCGCTGCGCAAGGCCCTCTGACTGCGGCGGGCACCACGAGCACTGGAACGCTAAGTGGACTCCACCCTCAAGCAAATGGGGTTCCGGCAGAGCGCACACGAGGTGCGGTCACGGCGGGGCAAAGGCGGCAACGCCTGGCGGTGGGCGCTCGTCGCCGACGACTGGTGATCACCGGCTCCAAGGAGGCCGAGGTCGAGGCGTTCAAGGCGGAGATGAAGACCGCCTTCGGATGAGCGACTTGGGCTCCTCTCCTTCTACCTGGGGATCGAGGTCCACCAAGACAACTCCGGTATCTCCCTTCGTCAGACCGCCTACGTCAAGCGCACCGTTGAGCTGGGCGGCCTCACCGACTGCAACCCAGCCCACACTCCTATGGAGGGAGGTCAAGGCGAGCCGACGGCAAGACGGCGGAGGAGGTGGGCGCGACGCGATCTGCGGCGCATCGTGGGCGCCTTCGCTATCTCGTCCACACGTGTCCAGTTGGCGTTCGCCGTCGGCTCGTCGATCGGTTCATGCAGCGACCGACGACGGAGCATCAGCAGGCCGTGAAGAGGATCCTCCGCTACGTTGCGGGCACCTCCGACTACGGCTTGCACTACCCGAGGTGTCCCGGGGCGGCGCACTTCATCTGCATGCAATGACGGCGACCACGCAGCGACATCGACACCAAGAAGAGCACAAGCGGGATTCTCTTCTTCCTCGGCGAGTGCCTCGTTAGGTGGCGATCGATCAAGCGGCGGTGGTGGCCTGTCGGTGTGTGAGGCCGAGTACATAGCGGCTTCCACCGCTTCGACTCAGGCGCTACGGCTCGCTCGACCGCTTGGTGATCTCCTCGGCGAGAGACCGGCGGTGGCGCTCAGGGTGGACAGCAAGTTCGCTCTGGCTCTGGCAAAGAACCCCGTTTTTCACGAACGGAGCAAGCACATCCGGGTGAAGTACCACTTCATCCGAGGCTGTTTGGATGAAGGCAACATCAAGGCGAGCTACATCAACACCACAGATCAGCTTGCGGACCTGCTCACCAAGCCTCTTGGGAGGGTCAAATTTCTCGAGCTCTGCTCTAGGATCGGGATGGTTCAACTTTCCCACAAGGCGACGCACAAGACTTAGGGGGAGAATGATGAATAAGTCCCTGTACTGTGGTCTTTGTGGGGTGGGCATCTTAGACTAGCTTTAGGACAGCTTTAGACTAGCATCTTAGACTAGCTTTAGGACAGCTTTTGACTAGCATCTTAGCATATGCTTGGCTGGTTCTCAGCCTATAAATTTGTATCCCCAACCCCTCAGGTTGGCATGGCATTGTGCGAGAAATAAACCAAGAAAAATTGCTCCATATCCAGGTGTCATCCTCTCCATGAGAGTAAGGATCTTGCTATCACCAAGAGCAAGAGTCCAGCGACTAACAGGACATTCAGAGGAATGATTACATGGGTTCTCCAACCTTCCTCTCCCTCTCCAACTCAAGAACACCAAGAACACATGTCTCTGTTGTGTTCAGAACACCCAGAAGGAGGAGGCTACTAAGGAGGCATCTCCTACTCTCTTCTACCAACTCCCAACAACTAAAGCCTCAAAGCAAAAACAACCTCCCAAAGCCTCTTTTGACTCTAGCTAACCCTAATCCTTTCTCAAGTGTCACACCTACCAAGGAGACAACCCCTCCTTATATAGGCGTCGGCTAACGGGCCGCAAACCCGTTACGCAAGTTAAAATCCGAACGGAGCCCGCTCCCGCTTGTACAGCCTTGCGAAAATACACTTTCGCCCCTCGTGCACCTTCCGGGAAGCTTCCGCGCTCCTTGTCTTGTACGCCTCGCAACCACATCGAATCTCCGCCGTCTTCGACACATCCGACCGTTCTGACCTCGACACCGCCTGTGTCTAGTCCGGTCACCTCGTGTCTCGCCACGACTCCGCCTCGACGTCCTGCAGCCAACACAGACAAGAAACACATCAAATAGCACCGCTCGATACATGTAAGCATAATAGAGTCCAAACCTGTCGAATCATCAGAATATGCATCCTAAACACATACGACCAAGTTTGACCAAGTCCGACCGAGCCCGTTACGCAACGCAACGTCAAGGTCCGAACCAACCGACTCAAACTCGACTTTCCTAAAACGCTGTCAATTACTCATCATACACAACGGGATGACATCCACATGGTCTCTCACTTCTCTAACTCAGTACACCTAGCCTTAGCTCTAGCATGAAATCCACCTAGCTTAAGAAAAGCATGATTGAGCTGGTCGTAGGTGGGGCATACCTCGTCCGAGTCGGAGTACAACTTGCTGTCGCTCAGTTCACCCTCGAGGGCCATGAAGCACATGCCGGAGAAGTCCTCGCCATCCTTGGGATCTTGCTCGTCCTTCCCATCATCGTCGCTCCACCCCTCCATCTCGCTGAGATCGAGGTCGTCGAAGGCGGTGAGGACGCGATGGAACAATTTCTTGGCCTTCCCGAAGTCGCGGAACTTCTTCTTGCCTTGTGGGTGTACTGGAGTCTTCTTGTTGCGGTTCTTGTCGGTGTAGTCGTTCTTGCTCGAACCGCCAAGTCGACTTTCCCCTTCTCCAGTTTGGGGCGGTTGCCCGAATGTGGTTAGGGCCACCACACTCAAAGCAGATGGTGGTCCGCCTCTCTTTCGTCCCTCCTCCTCTTGTAAGCATGGGAGAACTTTCGAGCTAGGAGGGCCATTGTTCATCCTCTAGCTGCTCTAAGCGATCATCGATTCGTCACGAGAGCAGCTAGGAGAACCCACCAAGTGAATCGGAGAAAAACCGGAAGCCGGCGGGATCGGTGACTAGAGCCATCGACTGTGACTTCGACTTATGAGAGACAATGTCGATCTCGTGCGTCTTGAGGCACGAGTACAGCGCGTCAAGCGTCAAAGTCGAGAGGTCGGTGGTGTCCTTGATGGTAGTCACCTTCATCTCCCGGACACGAAGGTCGAAAAGCAAGCATTTGACGGCGTTGTCCGAGTCGGAGTATGTGAGACCGGCGGCTCGGAGATTGCTCAAAATCTTGTGAAAGCGAGAAAAGCACTCGTCAAGGGACTCGCCGACAAGCATCTCGAATTTCTTTGTATTCGCTGAACCGGTCTGTCGCACCGTCTTTATTTGGGTGGTGCCCTCATGGTAAGCATCGGTCGTTCAAATATCGGCGCACGACGGTGAGAGATGCGATCAAACTCGCTTCTGCTCAATCCCTGAATGATGATGTTCCTTGCCCTTGCGTTTGTTTCAACATCAGCCATATTCCCGGTATTGATGTTCTCACCGGCAGGAACAACAAACTGAACCTTCACCTTCCGCCAGATGGCATACCCCTGAGCCTGGATGTATGTTTCCATTCGGCTCTTCCAGAAGGGGTAATCCAGGCCATCAAAGACCGGAGGCTTGGTGGAATACTTGTCCGTCGCCATGGCTCGAGACCGGTTAAAGATCTATCAAGAAGAGCTAACCGGCTCTGATACCAATTGCAGGAACGAAATGGCGACAGAGGGGGGGTGAATGTCGTTCTCTTGAAAAATCGCCCCCGAGAATTCGTACACTGATTACTCAAAAAGATGCAGAACGAAGCAACTCACCGAAAATTAATTCTGCTGAAAACTGGAACGCATGTAATACTATTAAATTCAGCATAAATCAGAGAGTAATCAGTAAAAATTTCAGCTGAAAATAATGTCGTTTGATCTACATGCAAAATGGTCAAAGATCAGGAATAAAACTGAAGCTACAGACCAAAGCATGCACTGAGACGAGATGGAAATTGATTTTGCCGAAACCAACAAGGACTGAACACAGCTAACTGAATTTCCCAGAAAAACTGAAAAGATCAGACAAATCAAAAAGCACTTGACCGAACTGAGAATAGATTGAAGAAATTACAAATTCAGAGAACTGCAAGTGAAAAAGAACAGCAAAAGAAAAGAAGCTGAACACAAGAAAAAGTAGTCACAAGAAACCACAAACCTGCTCACAGGCTAGAGCAGCAAAAGAAAAAGACCAGGGAGAAAGGAAATGTGCTGCTGAAAATTAAAGCTACAGACAACTCTGAACCGAGATACTGAAGATTGAAACAGTGTGTTGTCGGCAGTGAAAACTGAAAAAGTGAAACTGCCGAAAAATCAAACTGAAAAGAAGACAGAGCAGGAAACTGACTTTAGCCGAACAGTAACTATAGAAAAACAGATTAAAAACCGAGTGGTGGCCGAGAGATTTCTGCTCCTTTTAGACTTAGAAAAGCATCAATCCAACCAGAAAAGCCCAGCAGTTTCAGGAGGCCAAGACACAGCAAGAAAGATTAGAAATAGCATCCGACTAACATCTCTGAAAGATGAACCTAAAACTGACGAAGCTCATTTACTGCAGACTTCCGAATGTTATGGAAATTAAGTGAAATCGCTACTTTCCTCTGAACAAAATAGCATGAACTTGATAACAATAACCGGAAGGACCTTAAGGCACAAAGGAAATGCAGAACTGAAAGGCACATAGAGCTTGAAGTCTGTGAGAACACACATCAAGAAGGAAAGAGCACAACACATGGAGAGATCATACACAAAAACAAGATACAAAGGAGTCCCGATACGCATGAACATTAGAGCAAAAAGATTACAAGATTTTCAATCCATCCTCTCCCTCTCAATCCTCAAAACACCAAGAGCCTCACATGCTTCTTGGGAGGAACACACACCAAGTGATGAATGAGCACTAAAACACTTATGAACCTCAAAGGGGTATGCAGCCCCCAACACCTATTTATAGCCCATGGCTAACGGGTCCCCAACCCCGTTACGCCGGCTAAACCCTAACGGAGCCGTCTCCTGCTTGTGCAGCCTTGCGAAATTACTGATTCGCCCCTCCTGCTCCTTCCGGGAAGCTTCCGCGCTCCTTATCTCGCACGCCTCGCAACCACTTCGAGTTCACGCCGTCTTTGACATATCCCGACCGTTCTGACCTCAGCGCCACCTGCGCCTAGTCCGGTCCACCGTGTCTCGCCACGACTCCGCCTCGACGTCCTGCAGCCACACAGACAAGAAACACGTCAAATAGCACCGCTCGATACATGAAAGCGTAATAGAGACCAAACCTGTCGAGTCATCAGAATATGCATCCTAAACTCATACGACCAAGTTTGACCAAGTCCGACCGAGCCCGTTACGCCACGCAACGTCAAGGTCCGAACCAACCGACTCAAACTCGACTTTTCCTAAAACGATGTCAATTACTCATCATTCTCAACGGGATGACCACCACATGGTCTCTCAATTGGATCATATAGCATTGTTATTTGCGCTCACCCTAGCTCACAAAATCCCTTAGAGACTATGGACCAAGGATATTACACGTACTACAACGCCCAAGGAGCTAATGGTGAAGAAAATGGAGAAGAGTACGATAGTCTCTAGTGCTCTAGATCTCACCCTAGTCATGCTGACTAAGCTGGTATTCGCGTGCATCAATATTATCCAGGGTCTTGGTTAATATCGGTCGCACACGTTCTACCCAGTCGCTTGCCTGTGGCGAGATGTGCCCTCCCCTTTTGCTTTCGTTTACACTTCAGCATTATGTAACGTATCTATTTGGCCTGATCGACTCTTATTGTAAACTATACCTGATGCGGTCTATTTAAACTCTGATTTGTATTATTAATGAATGATATGGTTTACGTCATATATGAAATGATTCAATGATGTATATGTGAGTACTATCTACTGATAAAGAGAATAGTGTAATGGTTTCATAGAAGATTCTAGATTGGCAAAATTCAGGTCGGACCATGGTTGTTACGACGTCCCCTAGGCATCGCCCAGGCGTCACAGCAGAGCTTCGCAGCGACTTGGCCTTCTAGGCGAGCACCTAGGAGGTATGGGCATCCAGGACGTCCACGATGTCTGAAATGGCGACGCCTTGGCAGCTGAGGAGTAAGGACTAAGGAATCCCAGAGCGCACCAAGTAGACCGAAGCGGAGTCCCAGAGCGCACCAAGTAGAACAAAGCGTTTTTTAGCACACTCTAGTTGACCGAAGTGAAGCAAAGTGAATTGCCACTCAGTGGAACCCTAGCCATTGCCGCTGCCACTCCCTCCACCGGTGCCACGGACCCACCGTCGTCGAAGATCCCTCCGTCTCCAGCGAATAATCCCCCTCGTTCACTCCCTCTGGCACCATCGAAGGATTCGATCCGGCAATCCGCACACTCCCTCCACCTCTGGCGAGCAATCCCCCCTCATCCACTCCCTCCGGCACCATCGAAGGATTCAATTCAGCCGTCCACACACTTCGCAGCTAAAGCCAAGGACTCTAGGTAGCTCACTAGCTCTCCTCTGTGATTTGTTTTCTTCTTCTTCCTCTACCTCATTTCTCTGTTCATCATCTTCCTCTGTGTCATTTGCAATAGCCGAGGACCTGAGGTTGCATTGTTGTTCTCCCTGTGCTCCGATTCCGAGATGACCTCTTGGCTCTTGTTGTCCTAGTTATTGAGGTGGCAGTGTAACACCCCAGCACCCATATTACCATGGGATGCTACTAAAATCACTCCACAACTAGCAATTTTACAAGATAAATTAAACTGGCAACAATTACTAAACAAGATAGTATAAGCAGAAACATAAACAACTAAGGAATAACAAGATAGTGATAGCAATTCACTATTTAAAACATCCTCCAATATTTTAATCTAAAACGTATTTCACAAGTTTAACATTATTAAGATAATGTAAACAAAGCTATGCAAAGGTTTAGAACCCTTTCAACTTTATTACAGCATAAGAATATGATTCACGTGCATCAGTGTGGTGCCGCTCTACCCCTCCTATGCATGCTCAAAATCCACCTGTAGGGAGGGGAAATAAGGGTGAGATAAAATCTCAGCAAGCAAACTGTTTAACAGGCTATTCAAACTACAAACAATCTTGCATCATCATTTATAATTCCATACAACCATAACTACAATTCATGTCCACAATTATTAATCACCACGAACTTCCATGAATCATACCTCTTCAATTTCAGATTTAATTGGCATATAAATGCAGTCATTTTATCCACAATTAAATGCAAATGAAACATTTAATCTTTCATAAACTACAATAGATTAATCATCAACATTTAATCTTTCACAAATAACAATGTTATATCCTCAACTTCAACTCACCATCAAAGACAATAAAACATATGTATGATCACCTCACTACCTTATTAATTCTCACATCCACAATTGCTATCAACAATTAATACAAGAGAAAAGAATCTCATGTCACAACCACAACTCTTACCATACACAAGGGACGAACCCCATTACACAATCACATCCACAATCCTCATACCACAAATAGCTCACATGATCCAATTCCACATTAAGCTATGAAGTTGAATATTCCACAAAATAACTTCTCCACAATATATTGCATATGTATGCAAATGATCTTTCCACAATGTAATGCATATGAATACTTTCATGCTATGCTCCACATCACTCTTTCCAGGGCAGGAATTGAGGTGCATCGTATTACGGCAATATATGATGCTTCCCGCGGGATAAGAGGTGCATCGTATTACGGCAATATACGATATTGTACCGGTACGGTAGCGGCTAGGTGCGGCGACATCCACATATGCAAATGACATGATATGATATGAATGATATGATAAATCATATATCACATTAATCCATCCTCCAAGGAGCAATAACATGCTCACAACATATCCACATCCACAAGTTCACCACATGTTTATTTTCATATTCCACATTTGCACATTAAGTAAAAATTCCACATGACTATTAGCAGTTTATCAACGTATCAATTGATCAATACTTGTTATCATCACCACATTTAAAATATCATGCAATCATGGCATAATGTATCAAATTACGATAATAATGTAAATTACAAGTAGAAGGAATAACAAGTTAAACGGTAGCAACCACCGCTACGTTTACTTGCCTCAATCGACGAAGCGAAGCAAATCAAGAGCGCTCAGGGACAAGACCACCTGTCCAAAAGGCATCTCTCAGCACAAAGCCACAGCATACAAACACGACTAAAAATAATTAAAGACGTCGCAAGAACCCCGAACCCCCACAAACTCCTCTCCGCTCCACAATTCAACAAACTACCCACTACAGCAACGCTGCTTAACATTTTCGTATCTTTAAAAATATTGATCCAATTACAGCAAACGATACCTCTCTGGATTCATCACTTAAAATCCTACATTTTTCATATCGAACACATATTTTATTTTGATCACAGCTAGGTGTAATTTAATGCCCAAAATAGAGGAAGATCTCTGTTCTGGCAGACTGGACAACAGCATTCAAATACGTCCCAGCAACAGTACAGGGGTCTAAAAATTCTGCATATTCAACAGCAGCTATATTACCAGATTCTCTACAACTTTCTCAATTATGGCCATGAGCATAAAAATCATTTACTACCTCAAATTCACAGTTTAATGTCGGTCTGTACCAATCTACTCGTCTGACGAACAACAGTATTCCCGACCCTGTAACTCCTAGATCCCACAGCCAAAAATTCCGAAAATAATACAGAAGATGTGTCTGGAAGTCCTCTACATCTGTCCTTTTGGGAGGGTCCGCAGGAAAAATCTTTTACTAGGTCAAAACCGCACAAACAGACGCACTGTGCGAATCAATCTACAGGCAGACAGCAGATAATCTCTAATCGGACAATTAATCTATTAATCCCCTTGAAATTCAATGCCAAGAACCCTAATTACTCCATAAAACATAGGGTTTGGGATGGAGAAAAATTACCTAGATGATCCCTTGAGATCACCCCTCTTCTTTCCTCTCTTTTTCTTTCTTCTCTTCCTTTTCTTCTCCTTCCTTCACCTTTCTCCTTAGCACCAATGGACAACAGCTTGTGGGGTGATGGAGGGGAGAAAGGGTGCGGCCAGGGGTGGGAAAAGGGGTGGGGGGCCAAGGGAGGGGGTTTATAAAGGTGGTGCTAGGGTTTGGGAGGGAGTACGGGCCCCCATTTGGGCTGGCTGGCCCAAACCAAAATATCCAAATTAGTTGTTTTAATTTATTTTTTAAGTTTGAACAATTATGCAATTTAATTTTCACCTACGATTATTTTAGGAACCTACGCCGAATTGACGATCAGGATATTATAGGCAGACCTGCTCTGCTTAGTGCTCAACTGCTTATGCTCTCATTCTGGTGGTCTCCCTCGGTCCCTCCTCCCATGGTCCTTTGCGTTTGCCGCCTTCACTGCCTTTTGGTCGCCATAGCACGCTTGGAGGACACCATGGCGTCCTAGCACTCGGCACTCGCCTTGGTCACCAAGTCCGCCGTGACAACCATGGGTCTGACAAAGTTGATATCAGAGCATATGCCTGTAGGTCAGAAAACCTTAGACTAGTCAAACCTAAGGACTTGAGTTTTCTTTTCAAAATTAAGAAAAACTTTGAAAAAATATAGCATATTATTACTCTTACTCATCACTCTTAGTTCTTGACTTACCTTTACTTTTCTTATGCTTTTATCCTATTACTAACTCTCCCTTGTTCAAAATTATAGATGCCAGATCATCTAACCAGGGCCCGTGGGACTTTTTCTCCCATGGCGATGACGATGGTGAGTTTGCGACATCCTCCAAAAGCTTATGCAGTACCTGGGATATTGTCACAGACCCATCTTTTTGGGCCAGAAGACTCAGATCCTAGACCGCGAGTCTTGGATGATGGAGGTGTTCTTCTACGAGAGGAAGGGCGAGTTTGAGCATCACACCTTTAGGACCCAACACCCTAGGAGCACCTCTACCGATGCTCTCCAGGACGCAGCCCACCTGGCCTCGGCTCGCTTATGTGAGATTCACGAGGTGACCTTCCGTTCATCTCCATTATACTTCTACCCATATGTCCGAGAGGGTGAGCACTACCACGAGACCTACATAACCACGAACAACGACACACAGTTGACGCACCAGGTTCAGCTCACCAGAGCCATGGGGGCACCTACACCGACGCCTTGGAGGAGATCAGCCAGCTCCGCATGCTCCTTACCTCTAGTTACGCCCACTCCGACACACTTTGCACCCAACTCAATAGGTGCGAGGGGACCTTAGATGTTGTGGAGAGCGAGAGGATAGCAGTAGTCGCTGAGCTTGAGTGCACAGTGGTTGCGGCAGCTATCTACGCCCCGGCACCACCTAGACCCCTGTGTCCCCAGCAATCGGGTGCTGACTTGACCTCTAGGACCTCGCCTGAGAGTCACAACGCGCAAGAGCATTCGACGTTCCAGTCTGCCACCTGTCGTCAACCTTGGAGACTTCAGCAGAGGGACGCAACCTCCCTTGTTTCCACTCCTGTTCCTGGTTGCCTACCTACAGCAACAATCGCTCCCGTTCTCGCTATTCGAGCGACTATACCGCTTGTGGCCATAACCTCATAGAAGAGCAGACCGGTTTAGGTTTAGGGTTTAGGTTCAGGTCAGCTAGCAGTGCTTGCTAGGGCAGTCTTCTGGGTTGCAAATACTTTTCCTTTCTCTAGTACGAGTTGAGTAGACGTTGTTGTTTGTATCTTTGTGTCATAGTTTAGCATGGCCTATATGCTATGTACTAGTAGATATGTAACACTTAACCCCCTTATTATTAATAATTGCTGTCACCTTAGGTCTTGTATTTTATCATTTCTCTTATTTGATTGGTTCTTTTGTTATGCTCTTAGAGGGTTAGTGAACCCACATATATCCTTTAGTTCTAAACCAGATTGTACTCTTAGATGGCCCCTAAAAGAGCCGTTGCTCGAGGATGAGGTGTCACCACCTGCCAAGCTGCAAGTGCCACTGGCTGAGGAAGAGGTCGTGACCGTGGACCAAATCTCCCTCCCCCTCCACCAGTTCACCAAACCAAGACTCAAGTTATGGCTTAGTAGACATAGATTCTTCAAGCTATGCTCGCACATCAGCAGACAGAGGCAGCTAATCACAAATCCAAGCTACCAAATTTCCTGAAAACTCAACCTTTGACCTTCTCATCTGGCAATGAACCCTTAGAGGTAGAAGACTGGCTACATGACACGAAGAAGAAACTCTGACTTGCACACGATGTGTAGAAGAGGACAAAGTGGACTTTGCACTCATTAACTTTAAGGATCCGTGGTTGTATAGTGGGAAACTACCTAGACACTTATGGAGGAGAAAGCCCGGGAATCTGACTAAGCTGGCATTTGCGTGCATCAATATTATCCAATATCGGTCACACACATTCTACCACAGTCGCTTACCTGTGGTGAGATGTGTGTTCCCTTTTATTTTCATTTCTGCTTCAGCATATTTAAATACTTTGTTGTTTATTAAAATTTTTTGATGCTCTCTATATTTGTCGATGCTCAACATTAAGATCTAAAGTAATCTACAACCATTCAGCAGAGCACTTGCAAATTCGGGGAAGAAGAACTGGATAGCAATCTGACCTTCATTGGACACATGGGCGGCGGAGGCGGCCGCCCACCAGACCGATACCAGCGAAGACCTGCGCGCCATCACGCTATCCTGGCTGCGAGCTCCACTCAATAGACCCACTACTCTGGCCATCGATGCAGATCTGGACTGAAGCATTAGGTGTATAGACATTGAAGTACTAGGTGGAACAGAGAACTAGCAATGAGCAACCAACCACATATAACTGGATATAAGGTTATAAGCACCTCAAAGCGTATTTTGGCCATTACGTTTCCAAACAAAAGCATGCATGTGATGCAGTTTATAGTTAAAACTCACACTTAAATCATGGCTTCCTCTAGGAAATATAAAAAAGAAAAATCTAACACGTAATTTAAAATAAAAAACGTGTAATCCAAAATAAAATAAAATACTTATATCTCAAGTTTGTATGTGCATCTTCTTTTCGGTTTATAAAAGCTACATTTTGACTTTTCTACAATAACTAGCTTTTAAACGAATCATCTTTTTAAGGTGGAGTCTACAAGTTAATTGTAATACATATTGTAGCGAGTTCATTTATATCGGTCAAAATCATACACGAGTTTCTCTTGCTCCATACTCTCATAAATAGTCTAAAAAAGACATAAGTCACAACAAAAAAGAATAGACCCTACATATGTTTAATTATGTGCATCTATTGATCATCTTGCTTACAAAGAATTAACCTTTGATTATATGAGCCAGCAGCGTAATTGCGTGGGCTACCACGCTAGTTTCATTAGGAAATGAGAAGAATTCCTGGGTTCTAAATGGAGCCTTGTCTTCTCAGTCTTATGTAAAATTGCATTTACGAACTAAACGCCACTACCGAATTGTCGTTTTGAATCATGTCTTTTATGTTCCCTCAAAATTCCCCTAAGCATGGATCATGAATTGAGGCTTTATTTAAAACACAGAAATTTCACATAAATTAGTTCAATCCCTATAGAAATCAGGAAAAAAAATCTTGTGTTGTAGGGTCTGTTTGGCAATGGCTGCGTCTTATGATTTTTGGCTGAAATTTTTGAATTTTGACTGTTTACGGTATATATTACGAAGAGAGATACTCACTTGTGATTTTGGATGGTACAGATGTTGGGTTTTTAACGTGTACATCGTTTAACTTGTAAACCCCGTCTTGAGAAAATACTTCGTTTGAATATTAGGTACTGAAACAAAAGTCAAAAACCGCTAGATTCGAAAGAAAAGAACAAACCCACAAGCTACCCGAAGCTTTCTCTCTCCCAAGAAACAAAACCCAGTTTCTTACGGCGGCAACTATTTCGTTTTGATGAGTTCAAAAAAAAAAAACTATTTCGTTTTGATGGTAGAGATGGACGGCCGAGATCTGCTCAAGAGTCCCTTTTCCGGCAATCAACCCCGAAAACAAGGCACCCCTTGGCTTATCCCGCGTCCCCCACAGATCCATCGGTAGAGATCTTCCATCCCCACCCACCTCCCCGAGAACCACAAACCGAGAGCAGAGCGGCGCGGGGGCGGCCGCCGGGCGCAGCAAAGCAGGGGGCACGCGGTGCGACCATCGTCGTCGGCCAATCCATCCGTCCACGATGGGCGGCGGCAACGGGCAGAAGTCCAAGACGGCCCGCGAGCGCAACATGGAGAAGAACAAGGCCGCCAAGGGTTCGCCCCTTCTCTCTCTCCCTCTCTCTGTTCCTTTGCTACTCGCCCTTCCAGTTCTTGGATTGGAGGGATTTGTCGTCTGATTGTTCTGTCTGGGTTGTGGTTTCATGGATCTGTACTTTTCATGTGCAGGGAGTCAGCTTGACACCAACAAGAAGGCCATGAACATCCAGGTACGCGCTCTAGATCTGTGCTTCTTTCTCTATGGTTCGAGGTTTTAGCGTGGAATTTCTTGATTGATTCGTGGGTTGGGTCATGGGACTAGTATTGGATTGATAGATGCAATTGCAGTTTAGGTTGGTTTATTTCCCGGTTCCCACGATTAGGATTTAACTTTTTAGTGGGGTAGTATAACTGGTAAAGATGATTCTTTTGCCACAAGAAAGGATACATTACTATGTTCGGCCTACATTCTGTGGTATTTGGGTTCTAGCTTTGAATCTGCGAGTGAAAGTATGATGATTCGTAATGTTTATGCCCAAGAGTTCTATTCTATCGATAAGTCTTGATCTATGAAATTTGTTTTGCCCAAGAAATTTGGCAAGGGTGACACTCACTGCCACTCCACAAGAGCAGCAATGCTCTGCTGATGCTTGTGGTGGGATGACATATCACCCTTGCAACTGAATTGGCCAATGGGGCTCCTTTGATGAAATAGGCCGGCCCATCCCCTTCTTGTGAATTGGTCTGCAACTAGTTGGACAAGGATAATTCTATGGTGCAGCAAGCAATCTGCTGAAGGGGTAGTTGATTTGTATGCCGCTTTAGTCAATCTCCATATAGGAAACTACTTGTTGGAGTTCATAAAGGAGATGTGAAACATTCTAGCTGTACACCAACTGTATTAATCAGAAAATTTTTGTTTACAATCAATTGCATGCTTTGATTTTTGACAAGATGGTTCTCCAAATTAGTTCTCTGATGTTGTTTGGATCAACACAAATGCAGTGCAAAGTGTGCATGCAAACCTTCATGTGTACCACATCTGAAGTGAAGTGCCGGGAGCATGCAGAAGCTAAGCATCCGAAGTCAGATGTGTACCAGTGCTTCCCCCATCTGAAGAAGTGACAGCCTGTACCAGCAACAAGTGTCATGGTCATGGAATCCAGAAAATGTGTCTGTTATTGTCTGGTTTGATCACCATCAGTATAGAGGCTCCTCTTTACTGAGGGAGCTCATTCTATGTTGCTTGCCACCGTTTATTATGCGTCCTGTCCTATGTTACTTTACATAAGAAAGTGATGTGGTGTCCAATGAAACTGTTGTCTGCTGTTAAACCAGATTGATTGTCAGGATAAAGAAGTTTCTTATGCAAACACAAGTATGACACCAAGAGATCCTGTGGCAATATATGTGTGATATTGTATCTGCCTTGTGCTTTACTCTGGAATTTCTTTTCCAAGATTCAGCATAATTTTACTCTCAAAAGATATTCTGTTACCTAAATTAACAATTGCATACTGTTTGCCGTATATTTTTCTATTCAAGGTTTTGCTGTTACCTGAATAAGCTTATGCATTCCGTTTTACTATGCTTGCCTAGCATATGTTCTGAAATGTTGGAGTTAACGGTGTCAGATTACAGTGGTAAGGGGTACATTTTGTTTATATACTAATTTTCTGTTGTGATCTGTAAATTTTCAAATTTCTGCAAGCCTTGGAAAAGCATACGAGATATGTCTTGAGCCTTTGGAAACTATGCATTTACGTTGGAAAATCAATCATTGGTGTGGATGAACAAGCTCATTATGTATCGCTTATTATTATGCTGATGGAATATCTGCTCTGAGTGAACGCTCTTTCTGTGTAACTTTGCAGTAGCTTCTCGAGGTTTTTTAAGAGTCTATGCTATCGGAATTTAACGGCTTAGTTCTGTTTAACAAAATACTCGTTCACATCTTTAGTCATAGAGCACAAAGGAATTTGATGCGGGCGTGCTTAGAATTGCTCATACATCCTCCAGATTTTCCAAGAGAGTATAAAATCTCAGCATTATCTAAGAGCACTTGGTAGAAACATGCTCTTTTGCCTTCTTTTACATCAGTGGTTGGATTGAACATTGCCTCCTCAGAAGGAGAAAATCTTCAAGCTATATAAAGATCATTCCACTACCACGGAAATAATAATGTATGCCTAATCATGTCTAAATGCTGTTGTTAGTTCTTTAGTTATCTTTTTCATGTTTGTTTTTAGTATAATCATACTGTACATTTTAAGAAACAGCTTAATTCTTAATTTATAGATGTACTACAAGTTTAATTTAAGGCTCCATTTGAATTACAACAATTTATAGATGTAGTACAATTCAATTCTTGTAGAAATCGCAAAAATCCCTGTGTTCCATGGTATAAAGAAAAGCCCAGATCAATTTGTGCCTGCTCAATTGATTTGTTCCAAACATATTCATTTTTACAGTGGGTGCTTCACTAATTCAGGAAACTAGAACTGCACACTGGCAGCTATCATGCATTGTCACTTTTAAAGCTTAGATAGTTGACTCAACACGCTGTTCTTATTCCTCCACACTGCTCTTATTCCATGTTGCAAATAGTGATCGACGCGACAACGATGTTCCCGTTCGAGTACGATGTTTTTAGTGTTATCTCCTGGGAAATATTCATGTTCAAACTTCATATCCACGCCATTGAATTTTCTTTGGACATGAATAGAGATGAACTGCTTGCAAGCGATAATAATCAATCGGTAGATTTAGGGCCCGTTTGAAATTAAGGGAAAACAAGGAATTTAGGAGGATTCGAATCCTCTAGGGTAATTTCCTATGATGTTGTTTGTAATAAAGGAATAGCTCATATGAGTTTAAAATTCTTGTGGAATGGGGCTATTTCACAGCATTTTTGGTGGAAAACAAACATGAGGTGACTACCAGTGAGGACACTCCTGATTTTCCAGGTGTCCTATATCCCTATAGAATGATACATCACAAAAGCTTTGGTAACAAAAATATTTTATATAGCAGTTGAAATATGGCACGTTGGCCAGTTTTACATAAGAGCTACCAAGACTTACATTACAGAAGAACAAATGAAAACTCCACAGTTAAGCCTGAGCGTAGACGCGACCGTAACTTGTATAGCCTCCTCGAGAAGGCACATCCTCCTTGATCATCACGTTCTCTGAATAATTAAGCAAGAGTGAGTACTTTCGTACTTAGCAAGCCACAATATTGCATAGCAGTATGCTTATAGATACCACTAGTGATGCAGATCAAATCTCAAGGTGAGATTTCAATCCGTAGATGGCCTAATCTTTCGCGGTGGAACAACAAGAATACACCAAGATAACTAGCAAGGTTTATGATATGATGAACAGTTGTGCCCCGTACCAAGATAAATGCTCCCAATCGTACGCACCACAACGCACAATCTAGGACAAGTGGATCTCACAATCCAGCGAGTAAATTCCCACACACGACAAGAATCCCCACGCTAAGTGCAATTCCCAATTGGAATTCACAACAGGTGGATTTTCACGAGATCTCACCAAACTCGATAACAGGGATGAACCCTAGTGGCACGCAGCCAGAAACACTCACATGTGGCTGTGATCGGTTCGGCTTATTTTTGGTGGCTTATGGTGAAAACTTGTGGTGATGAAAAAAAAACAACTGTGGTGAGAGAAACTTATTTAACATAATTAAATTTAAAAAAATTGAAAATATAAAAAATATGGTAGCCCATTACAGACAATATAAACGAATACGAGAAAAAAAGAACCGACAAAAAAACTCAAAAAAATCAAAAATTCAGAAAAAGACGAAATTATGAATAGTGCAAAAATAAGCTTAAGCCATAAGCTTAAGCCATATTGAGCGGGGCGTACAATGTATTCAATTCATTATCAAAACTCTGAGTATTATAATAGCTGCACCTGCCTTTCTATAGGAATGACATAATTCAGCCTAAGGCCATGCACGCACAAGCCGATCCTAATTTATTTGGACTATACCACGATGACTTGACTTGGTAACCACAAAGACTCATGTAGGATCAAGGATAACTGACTAGAGAGGGGTAAATAGAAGGTTTTTAAATTCTTTTGGTTAAATCATAATTTTAAATCAAGTAAGAACAATTAAAATTGTTTTGCACCATTCAAAACCTAAAATATCTACGTCTTGCTATGGGACCACAAACCTAAGTCTAGACAAGATATAATTCTAGCTAAGCAAGTCAAGCAATTAATTACTAGAAATATAAATGTAGAATGTAAAGAGCAAGAAAGATAAACCACACGAATGGCACAAGAATTTTTCTCATGGTCTCAAAGACTCACTGATCTTCCCTAATCCATATTGAGAGAACTTAAACGAATCAAGCCAGATCCTTGTACAACTTGAACCTTTCCTCAATCCACTAGAATAGCTCTTTCTCACTTAGAGAGGTGAGCTCCAACCTTCATAACCATGCTAGGTCTCTTCACAATCTTCTTGAAGAGATCACTATGTCAATTCCTCCAAACCATCTAGGTGTCGGCAACCACCAAGAGTAATAAGCCAATGACACTTGCTTGAATGTCTTCAAGTGCCACAAATATCAACTAGATGATGCTATGTATTTTAATGCTCTCAGTAACCTCAAGAAGTGAATTGAAAGCTCTAGAGTTGAAGAAAAGTATGTAAGGGCTCAAGAGTATTCAATAGGGGTCCAAGAATGCTTGCATGTTGCTAGTGGAGAGGTATCTATAGTCTCCACCCACCAAGATGACCGTTGGGGACGAAATCTTCAAAAATCAAGTGGAGCGGTACTACTGCCATGTATCGCCCGTTCTACCACACTCACTGTTCAATGACTACTTAGGGATCATTAAATGCATAGAAACTAGCTATTAAACCAAAATTGGTAGTACCGCATTCACAGGGTCCGGTCATACCAACACTACGGTAGTACCACAATTTAGCTGTGATAATACCAATTTTCAGAACAGAGAAAATCTACCAAAAAATATACCTCTTTGAAAATTAGCTACCGCTAACTAACATGCCATCATACTGTGATGTCAGACCCAGGGAATTAATCTCGGATCTTATGTGTTTGTTGCACTAGTCCCATGATCAGTGGCTAGCACACACATATAGCAACATTGTATCACATCCATACTCGCATGAATAATCCGAATAGTGTATAATACTAGACATGCAAACATAACCTTAAACAACTAAACTTTTAACAAAAGGGCTGACTAGCTAAATAATTTGCATAACAAGTAAATACCAGTGGAAGTAACAATAAATAGAACAAAAAATTCAGCAAACATGCCATGGTCCACCATTGGCAACTGACTGGAGTTAAACCTTAGCAAATGGTGTCGTCTTCATCGATACCTACGGTGTGGAAGTAACTGATCTGGAGATCTTCTTTTTCTTGCTCTAAGTAATGTTCAACAAGCAACAATAAGTACAAAAATCATACTCTGCAGGACTTTATAGCAAAATTCTGCTTTTATTTGAGATAACAATAATAGATTGCGAGCAGAAGTTGTAAATGCAATGGACATTTATATAAATTAACAAGTAAGTATCATAAGCATAATTCACAACTGGTTGTTCCATATCCATAAGCAATTACTTTTGCATACTCTTAACCAAGTTTAACAAGGAATTCCTCCCATTCCCAACCAAGTTTGAAAACATAAGTCTAGCCTTAGCGACATGACTAAGCTTTGCCCATGATCAGGGGCATGGCTATTCGAATATATTTTACACTCTGCATAGGTTGTACACTTTACCCACAAGATATGAACAGTATGGTTGGTACTAGATCATAACAAGACCTTTGCATTGCTCGATTCGAACCTCAACCCGCCTGATGAATTTTAGCCCTCGAGTCCATTCACGTTGAACCTCGAGGATTTCATGTTGTGTTGACGGTTTTAGCCCCCATACACTTACTGTGACAGGAACCGTCTCGAGCCTATTATTGGCGCTCACACTACTTTGATCTACCACAAGTATAAGATTAGATCCAAATAACTTATGATGCCAAGGTTTTCCCATACAGACGCTTATGGTTGTACGAAAGGCTTAGTTTAGCAGCACATAAGTTCACAGTCCTTAACCAACTTAAGCGAGAATCTCTAACCACCAATCATAACTTACAATTTTCCTTTTTCACCACAAGTCACATCCATATAAATTTTCACTATCCAATCAACACGGCGATTTCCTCTCGCACCACAAGTTATACATATATCTCACCCAAGTCAAAACCATGGTTTTTCGGTTTTGTTTTCTAGATAAAATATCAAGGGTGACAACTCTGGTCCGGCAACATAACGATCCCATGTTTTAGAAGTATACCATCCAATCGTTCAGTATACCAACATCTATGCAGGGCTAAGCAACTCTATCTTATACCCATTCTAAAATTCCACAATTAATCATACAAACTGTAGATATCATTATATCATCCGGTCCAGGGTCAATCGTCGCCGCTGCTCTCCTCTATTCCGTTGTTGTGTGCACGGTCAGCCAAGGAAGATGAACAGTAATGGTGCATTACTGTTCACTTGACCCGATACCCCTAGCCTAAACCTGCATGAACAGTAGTGGATCCGGTGCGCGATCAGACCCGCAATGAACAGTGAACCCGCAATAAATAGTACCCAGACTTGTTACTGTTCATCCAAACCCGAAAATACAAATATATACCTATTTCGACCATTTTGAGCCCGCCGATCCATTCCTCAGCTCCGTTTCACCTATTCGAACCCCTATAAACACAAAACCATTGTTATTCAGATTTTTTGGACTTTCTCTCTTTATTTAATTTCTTTATTTCTATCTCAGCCCTTCGAGCATGGAACTGAGTCATTTTCTTTTGCTTTACGTTAGCTCCCAACGTTGAAGTTCAGCAGGGCCGGGAAGGAGAAGCTCAAGCTCAAGATCAAGAAACAGAAGAATTTGAAATCATAGAATACTTAGACATGCAAGGCAAGTCGCATATCTTTGATCATATTAAACCTATATTTCTTTAATTATTTATTTATCAGTAATTTCATTATGTTATTTACAAGTTGTTATTTCTTGTACAATAAATGTTTAGAATGACATGATATTAGCTAATGTCCTACCACATGAAAAAGCCCTATTTAATTTGATGGTCATATTCACCTTGACAAGACTTAGTAATATTAAATGTATTATTAATATAATTACGGTAGTTTAGAAACTCAACAAATATTTCCACTACTAAGAGATTTGGTAATTTGCTGATAGAATTTTAAAAGTGGTTCTAGAATAAGGAGGTATCACGGGAAGCCAAGAGATGGCCGGGTCCCATGACCTTATCCTAGGATGGAGGATTGGAATAAAATGATGGCAGTGTAGTAGACACTGATATATGGGTTTGCGGGTAGAAAGTGCCTTAGTGAAAATATAAGGACTAGACCCTTAGGCTAAGTAAAGAACATAGCAATCGCCCAACATAAGCATTAATTCGTCAAATTTGGTCTAGTAACTGCTTAGTTCGATTAAATATGTACAACTGGTGGGAGGAGACCAAGGGTGAGTCCATATGGGAGGTGATTAACCATACAACAGTAGGGTCCCGACAAATCAGGCGAGGCCATGTGGGCCACTCGAGTTTGTTGAGATCAAAAATCTACTAGGTAGATGCTATACTAAGAATTGAGCAGTGAAAAACCTTGTTTTGTTAATTCTGTCATGAGAGTTAAGAGATCTTGTGGGTAAGGCTGGGCAGCTCTGCAGAGTCATAAATGAAGAGTATTCAAATACTCCGTGCTTCCGAAAAATGAAACTGTGCTTAATGGATGAATCCAAGAACAAACCATAAGTAGATTTGGAATTTGACTAAGATTAGTATTCAAGTTGTAAAACCCCGTTCTCCTTAAGAAGGTTGTGATTTTATGTTTAAAACTTGTTTACAACTGAAATTGCATCCACAGAAAATAATGAACTACTTTACCCCATTCCTTGGTAAGCTCTTGTATGTAGTTAAATAGTATTTTTCATGTGACTTGTTGAGTACGATGGTTTATACTCATACTTACTAAAAATAATAATAGAAAATGCCTAGCAAGAAAATGAAGAAATCTGCGAAGACGACACGGTGGAATTCTACGAAATAGATGTCGCTTGGAATTAGGGTTATTCTTCGCTCAAGCATGCCTGTGATGTGTTTTGGTTTTATGTGTGCTTAAGGGCCGTTCGCCCCGTTGTAATACTCGGTTGTTAAGCTTTTATCTTGTAATAAAGTTAACTTTTGTTCTTAAGCATGTGTTGGCAATGTTGTACACTCGATTGATGTAACTCGCAGCTGAACAGTCCTGGATAGTTACGAGTGATTCACGATACCCTAGAAATGGGGCGTTACTAAGTCAACTGGATTCCTAGAATAAGAAATGTTGAGCAAGCCATAGATGAGATTTATCCCAACAGTTAAAGTCTAAACATTGTTTGATGATCTTTCCATCTCGAGAGACAAGAACCTCAGTTTTAATATAACACTTCAGCAACTGTCCTATGCATATACAGTGAGGCACAAAATCTACGTATTAAGGGAATACTTACCCTTATTAAATAACGTATTTGAATTACCCTACATCTTTCACCTCACTAATAGCAGGATAGAGGATATAAAATCTAAAATAAATATACTCTATAAATATACTCTTTATTCTCTCAACGCATAAGTACCGTGAATGACGATTCCCAATAGAATGTACAAGCATTGTAGAATGCGGGAAGTACTCTCTATTCTTTTTAACTTAACGATTTTTATTTTTTAGATCTTTGATATACAATTTTAACCGCTATTTTTTTATAACTTTGCACTAAAATATACTAATAAAATTGTAATATTATGAAAGCATTTTTAACGATAAATATAATGATATAATTTTTGTATAGCGAATTTAGATAGTTTTAAATCTATTGGTGAAAGTTTGATGACATGAATTTATCGGGGACAATGAAGATGAAGAAGCTGCTATGGAGGTTATAGTTCTACAGCGTGTAATACTTACATCTGTAGGCTTGACCGCACGAGAAACACAAATACAGCTTGCACTACCAATTTTCTTCTTTAGAAGACATACTTTATTTTTTTTGTAAAAGTTTAGCAATATATTCTGTCCTTTCAAGTCATACCTTTGTACTTTAGTTTGGCAGTTGCCCAGAACGTAACTTTCGTTTTGTGCCCTCTTTTCTTCGCAGGCTCGCAGCGCGTTGCCCATGTCGGGCGATGGGCAGCACGTCATACGTAGTACACGATACCACTGAAAGGAAAAGGAGTGGCTACAGAAATGATTCGTTTATGGGGATCAAATATAAAAAATCTGATGACTTCGAATTTTCTCGGTGGCCCGTCAGACACGCAGAAGAAATGAACGCCAATTGCACGGAAGGACCCAAGTGACCCTTCCCACCCACTCTGGAAATTGCTTTGTCCACTAAGCCGATTGGTCTGTTCTTTTTATGTTTTAGCTGATAGTTTTTTATTAAGACAGATAGTTTTTTTGTTATGTCTTTGATATAATAGTAGACAGTAAATACATTGATACAGGCGATACATACGATTTTAAGCTCAGAAAGTTGTTTAGAGAAACAGTTTCAAGAAATCACCTAGAGAAACACCTAATTTGTTTTGGCTTCCGAAGAGACCAAAGCCAAAATCCATAAAAAGGAAAAAAAGAATAGGGTCAATATAAATTCATCCTTTTAATTTTGACAAAAGTAACTATAAGGCACTCATATCTTATGGTACTTACTTTAGGACACTATGTTTTCATGCCTCACCAGAACACACTACAAAAACGCACGTATTTGCTGTAAGAGCATGTACAATAATTTATCTCTTAATGTTATCTTTAAGGCTTTCACCTCACCTGAAGATAACACTAGAGATAGTCTCTCCAACAGTAAATTATTTCTCTAACTATTTTATACTATTTTTACCATAACTTCTTGCCTTATACTCTCACTATTTGCGTTGGTTTGCAGACTCAAATCATCTCTTATTCAAGAGATATCACATTATCTCTCCTCCACATATGATTTTACTCATTTAATATAGCTAAGAGATAGCTGAGATGACACTATTGGAGATGCCCTAAGACAACTAGGCTATTATAATATCATTTTCGGCTAAATTTGAGAGAGATTTTTGGAAATGACGGTGCCCTAAACCTTACAAAGTAGGCCCGCATGTCGGTGATTAAAGCATCATCTTCTTCCTCACCTCTTCCCATTCCTCATCAGAGCTCACCAGGAACTCGTCCGAACATCGTTGGACCTCACCGTAGCCTCATCAGAGCTCGCTGGACCTTATCGTCGTCTTGTCGGAGCTCAGAGAGAGAAGAGATTATTTTTAGCACATTTGGGAGATGTTATTTTTAACACATTTGAGATTATTTCGTTGGGGCATAAGCCTCTTAGCGACGCGCCATATCAGAACCTGGGTGTGGTGATAAATGAGCAAGGGCCAGAACGTCACTCCCTTAGTGACGTGCTACGTCGGCGTCCGGATATAGTGAGAAATGTGCAAGGGTCTTCGCACTTTACTCGACAAGTGCAAAGGGAAAGGAAGCTAGCTAAGGAAAGTAGGACTCGTATGAGTAGTTAGAATGTAAGGTCCTTAATAGGTAAGTTAAGAGATGTAGTTGATATGACGATTAGAAGATGTATAAATATCTTGTGCATTCAAGAGACTAAATGGGTGGGTCAGAAGACAAAGGAGGTAGAGAATATTGGTTTCAAGTTGTGGTATACTGGAATAGAATGAAACAAGAATGGAGTGGGCATCTTAATCGATAAGCATCTCAAGAGCGGAGTTGTTGATGTGAGGAGGCAGGGGATAGGATTATCCTAGCCAAGGTAATCTTTGGCGAATTAATTTTGAATGTTGTTAGTGCATATGCTCTACATGCAGGTCTGGATGAGACCACTAATCCACTAAGAGGCAATTTTGGGAAGACCTATGTGACATGGTTAGAAGTGTGCCTAGCAGTGAGAAGATTTTCTTAAGAGGCGATTTCAATGGTCATGTCGGTACAACTAGTAGGGGGTTCAAAGGGTGCATGGGGGGTTTTAGTTATGGTGATAGGAATCAAGAGGGAGAAGTTATCTTAAATTTTGTTGTAGCCTATAATCTCATGATAGAGTTATCTTAAACTTTGTTGTAGCCTATAATTATCTTAAACTTTGTTGTAGCCTATAATCTCATGATAGCTAGCACCATTTTTAGAAAGAGACATCCCCATTTAGTTACCTTTAGCAGTGGTCAGCATTCTAGCCAAATCAATTTTGTCCTTATTAGGAGGGAGGACAGACGAGCCTGTATAAACTATAAGATTATACGTAGAGAGTGTGTTGCCCAGCAACGTAAGTTGGTAGTCTCTGACTTTCGTTTTAGGTTACGAGAGGTCACCAGAGACACGAGGACGAAGTGGTCGAAACTCAAAGGGGTTACCGCACAGGCGTTTAAGAAGAGGATGATCACGGAAGGGATATGGGACGTGGAAGAAGCGAATAATATGTAGACAGAGATGTCAACTCATATTAGGAAGGTGTCTACGGAGGTGCTTGAAGTGACCCGAGGGACATGAGGCGAACCTAAAGACACGTGGTAGTGGAATGAGGAAGTGCAAAAGGCTATCGAGGAGAAGAAGATATGTTACAAGCACATGGATCATATAAGAGCGATGAAAACATACAGAAATACAAAGTAGCAAAAAAGAATGTGAAAAAAGTGGTGAGTGAGGCACAAGACAAGGCATATGAGAAAATTTACCAGAAGTTAAGTACAAAGGAGGGAGAAAAAGATGTCCACAAGATGGCTAAACTTCGAGAAAGAAAGACGAGATATTTCAACTAAGTTAAATACATCAAAGATGACACTAATAGACTTTTGGTGAAAGACAATAAGATCAAGGATAGGTAGAAAGATTACTTCGATAACCTGTTCAATCATAACAATGATGATAGTATGATTGAACTTAATGATGCTTTTGACGACACCAATAGGCGGTTTGTTCAAAGAATCCAGGAGTCAGAAGTAAGAGAGGCCTTAAAGAGGATGAGAGTGGGTAAGGCGTTGGGGCTTGATAACATCCTAATCGAGGTGTGAAAATGGCTAGAAGAAGTGGCCATTGTTTGGCTAACTAATTTGTTCAATAGCAATTTTAAGTTGAAGATGTCAAACGAGTGGCAGAGAAGCACATTAGTACCAATTTTCAAAAAATAAAGAAGACATTAAAAGTTGTACTAATTATAGAGAAATTAAGCTCATGAGCCACACAATGAAACTTTAGGAATGAGTGATTGAGCACCGTTTAAAAAAAGTGACTAGCATGACGACAAACAAATTTGGTTTTATGCCTAGTAAGTCGACCACGGAGGCGATTTTCTTACTACAACAGTTGATGGAGAGGTATAGGGAGCAAAAGAAGGACCTTCACATGGTGTTTATTGACTTGAAGAAAGCCTATGACAAAGTGCCAAGGAAGGCTATGTAGTGGGCATTCCAAAGGAAAAAAGTCCTAACAAAATACATTACCCTAATTAAGGACATGTACAAAGATATTATAACTAATGTCAGAACATATGGTAGTGTTACTAATGACTTTTCTATTAAGATAGGACTACACCAAGGATCAGCGTTGAGCCCATACATTTTACCCTAGTGATGGACGAGGTCACGCGGGACATACAAGGGAGATATTCCTTATTGTATGCTTTTCGCTGATGATGTGGTGATAGTTGATGAGAGTAGGATAGGTGTTAATAGGAATCTGGAGTTATAGGGGGAAACCTTAGAATTGAAGGGCTTTAAATTTAGTAGGACTAAAACTGAGTATATGAGGTGTGATTTCAACGGTGCCAGAGCAGATAATAGAGATATTAGGTTGGAGGACAAGTAGTGCCTAGGAAAGACATATTTCGTTGTTTGGTATCGATGCTACAGTGGGACAGTGGGATTGATGAAGACGTGAGCCACATGCTAAGAGCCAGATGGGTGAAATGGTGCCAAGTATTTAGTGTTCTGTGTGACAAAAACGTTCCTCAAAAGTTAAAGGATAAATTCTATAGGACAGCGATCAAACCCGTGATGTTATATGGAGCAGAATGTTCAGTGACTAAAAGACAACATATGTAGAAGATGAGTGTAGCGGAGATGAGGATGTTGTGGTGGATCTATGGACACACAAGGTGGGATTGCATCCGCAATGATGATATATGTGATAGGGTGGGAGTAACACCAATTGAAGAGAAGTTTGTCTAACATTGTTTGAGATGGTTTAGACATCTCCAACGGAGGCCTCCTGAGGCACCGGTCTGTAGTGGAATTTTAAGACGTATTGAAAACATAAGAAGAGGTAGAGGTCGACCAAAACTGATGCGGGAGGAAGCAGTTAAAAAAGACTTGAGGGATTAGAATGTATCTAAAGAATTAGCTTTAGATATGAGCGCATTGAGATTAGCGATCCATGTACTGAAATCATAAAAAGTTTAGGGGTAGTGTTTTAGGCTCTCGGTTCAAATAGCAGGATGTACGGATTAGAGTTTTTGCATTGTAAGTTTTCAAGGCTTTTGTCTCTTTAACCTTAAGGAGGTTTCATTCATATCATACTCCAATTTATTTGGGATAAAATACTTTGTTGTTGTTATTATTGTTGGGACATGTGAAGTACAGTGCACGTCTAGGAAACCTTTGCACATTTGAGACAATGTGGCCCAATATCAAGAACTCAACAACACACCAATATGCCTTAAAAAACACACCAATAGTACCTCATATCCTCTGGCCAATTCAAGAAAAAAATGAAAAAAGTGCACGCAGCTGTGCGACAAGGTGCGTGGGCGACAATAGTGACGCGCATTGAGGTGGATAGGGAAGACGACAGCGACTCCAGGACACGACGACGATGGTGAGGATGACTCGGATCGGCGGCGGAGCCCACCGTTCTCACCGTGGCCAGATCTGGTCGTTGGAGGAGGGCAAATGTAAGGGCGGTTGTCGACGCCTGTGGAGAAGGGGAGGGGCAGCCGTCAGAGATGGAGTTAGAGGGACACAAAGCTACGGACACCGCATGGGCGCACATAGGCGACGCAGCGACTGCTCGACGCGATCCAGAAGGGCTAGAGGGCGGCGCTGGTGGGAACCCATGCCTCCTCAGCTCGTCATGCTGGCACCCCTGCCTCCTCCACATCGGCGGCGGATAGCCACCTTTTAGTAGTGTGTTCGGGCAATGGTACAACTAATTTTGCCTTGAATTTTTGACACTTAAAACTTAGCAATTCATAACAAGTCATTAGATGTTCAAAATAGATGCTCGCTTTTGTTTGGTTAATGAATTCCGTCTTCCATCTTCCTGGCCAAAACTAGAAATATTTGATCATAAGCCTTGTTTAAAATGTAAGATTCTTATCTCAGATACGAGTGGACCGCATAAGGTAGAAGTAGGTACACAACCCTGATTTAGATATAAGATCAAGTGCAGTATATACACGCAACCGCGCAGGATTTATTTTGGATACAAAGATCAAGTGTAGCATATACACACAGCTGCGCAGGATTCACCGGTAGTTAACTATAATGATACACGCTATACACTCTGCGAAAGAAATATATGTATAGACTGGTTTGGCTCTTGCCCCACTTGCTGGCTCACAAGAACCGTACCGCTACAGATCTTGACTAGACAAGCCCTTAGCCTTAGGAGACGCAATGCTTCCTAGGGGGGTGCAAACGGGTCGGGTTAATCCCGATCGATCCGGCACCGAATCCGATTGGTACCGAATTCAATTAGTACCGAATCCGGAGAAAAAATATGGGTTAGGATATGGTAACAGCAATATCCGTCCCGAATCCGATACGTTTTCAAGTTTGATTTCAGGTTAGTGCTACTATTTGACGTTTTATTTTCTTTTGCAATGGTAAAATAAAATCTTCCACATCAGTTATTAAGTAGTAACATCAAGTTCTTGACAGTACGTCCTCCTACTCCATTTGTTATACTACATGCATTCCTTACAAACAAGTAGGGGTGCAAACGGCTTGGGTTAATCCCGACCGATCCGGCACCGAATCCGATTGGTATCGAATCCAATTGGTACCGAATCCGAAAGAAAAATATGGATTAGGATATGGTAACAGCAATATCCATTCGAATCTCTGTTTGCACCCCTAATGCTTCCTACGTTTCAACCTTCTCCCTCTTTTCGTTTGGTTGTAGGAGGTTAGGAGCCTCTTCTTGGTGAGCCTTGCAATTTGCTCCCTCTTTGTGCCTGGTCCAAGTTGAAGTTGGACTCGCACTGTCCTCCTCGCTGTATTGACCGGCGACCGCAACGCCCTCCTCCGCCTTTCCAATTCCCACCACCGCCGCGAGCGCCGCTACAAACCAGCTGTGCCCTCTTCCTCCTCCCCTCCCCTCCCCTCCTGTGCCTCCTTTCCTTTCACACCAGAGCTGAGCAGAAGAGCCCAGCGCGATCAGCCTACCCTATCGATCCTCCCTACTGTCTAGCTAGCCTCTAATGGCGCGCCGCGTGGCCTCCCTCGTCGCCGCCGCCCTCCTCCTCCTGGCCGGCGCGGCGTGGGCGTCGAACGAGGAGGGGGACGCGCTGTACGCGTTGCGGATGCGGCTGTCGGACCCCAACGGCGTGCTGCAGAGCTGGGACCCAACCCTCGTCAACCCCTGCACCTGGTTCCACGTCACCTGCGACCACGCCAGCCGCGTCGTCCGGCTGTGAGTTCTGTTCCTCCCTTACACGCCGCCGCCTCCGCCGTCTCACATTCCTCCCTCCGTTCAAGATTTTCATCTGCTCCCTCCCTGTTTGAATTTTCGGTTATCTTCAACTCTGTTTGGTTTCTAGTTCTTGGTCGGCTCGAGGGTTTCCCTGTGCTTGCTCGGATTACTCCAAAAATCAAGCTCGCTTTTTCGAGTGTTACGAAAATTGCTTCTTGAATATTGAAGCTGTTAGCTGTGCTTGCTATGATTAATGATTTCATGCTACCCTATGGTTTTCTTGCGTCCGTAAACTTGTGTTTCTGTAAATTGCCCTGGTTCAGAGATCATTTAGGCAACCATCTAGCGCTAGCTATCGACAATTCGTTAATTTCTTTGTTCATGAAATCGTCTTGACATCGAGGAACGCGTCAAAAAAATCAAATCTTGGTTCAAAGATGTGAGGCTCGAACTGTTCAACGACAGCATGGTTGTTATGTCAAATTACTTGCGTACTGGTAAAGAAATGGATGGTCTTTAGTCTTCCACTTGCTTCTTGTGCAAGAATTTGTTGGTTTGTTGCCCCAGTAAGCAACAATTAAATCATCATACTGTCCAAAGGGGGGATTTTTCTGAAACAATCTCCAAGAGTATATCAAGAACTCGACGCTTTTTATAATTCAAGAATTGCATCCTTTTCGATGGTTGTGTTGTGTGACTCTTCCTTCGTGAAAAAAAAATGTTTCAGGGATTTAGGCAACTCCAACATCTCCGGCTCCATTGGCCCCGAGCTCGGCCATCTTGTGAACCTCCAGTACCTGTATGTGCCCATATGATGAATTCTAGTTTTTCTATTATTCGAACAGAAAATAAAAAGGCATTTTATCTTGATTTGCTAAATAGAAATTGAAATTTGATTCGCAGGGAGTTGTATAGGAACAATCTTGGCGGCGAGATCCCAAACGAATTGGGCAATCTGAAGAATTTGATCAGCTTGGATTTGTATGCCAACAAGCTCACTGGAGGAATCCCCAAGTCACTTTCCAAGCTCAACTCACTGAGGTTCATGTATGTATCAGCGTCTCATTACAGTCGATTGCTAACCACAAAGTCATGGCATCTTTATTTTTAGTCCAAATGAGGAACCCAAATGGTTTGGGCAGTTGTGGCCGTAATTCTGAATCAACTGAAATGGAATTTCAAATATATGTTTCTCACTTCATTTGTTCTCGACATGGTTAAGTGGTAATTTTATGAAAAGGAAGGAGGTTTGGATCTCATAATTCATATGTGAACAATTTTTGCTAAGCTGGTACTAAAGCTCGATTTCTTATAAATAGGCGCTTGAACAACAATAAACTTGCTGGATCAATTCCAAGGGAGCTGGCCAAACTCTCCAATCTGAAAGTCATGTGTGTAAAACTATACCAAATTTAGTAGTTCCCCTGATTCTCTATGGTTGCTGATTGTTTTAAGTTCTTGTGACATGCAGCGACTTGTCCAACAATGCCCTCTGTGGAACGATCCCTGTTGATGGTCCTTTCTCAACCTTCCCTCTTCGAAGGTATACCTTAAAAGTTAACTAGCATATTCTGCAAAACTAATGTTTACGATGTATGTTTTGTAAAATGCACCAGAAGTTCTAAACAATTATGAGTATTGCTGCATTTGTACTGTGATCCCCTAAAAATGCAGTGGTACTATGTTGCATAAGATTTGAGTTAGATGCTCAACTAAGACAAGTATGCTTTTAAATTCTAATATTGCTCACTGAGATGACACTTGTGTCCGACTAGTTCGTTAGAATGACACACTTTCTGCTAAAAAAAGGATATGATGGTTAAGTGGGACACTGTATCATTGTTTTGCGAGTTCCTGTCTTCCAGTACCCACTAGAACTTGGGAAAACTTTCACATAAACTGATGCGATGGCATCTCTCTTTTTTCAGCTTTGAGAACAATAGCAGGCTCAATGGCCCAGAGCTTAAGGGATTGGTTCCTTATGACTTCGGATGTTAGGACCCCTTCATGCTGGTGTACAATAATGCATGCCGTCCCTAGTTGAAAGGAAGTCAAAATAGTAGTACAAATAGGAAACCTAGCATGGAGAATATCATGAGTTATGATATATGCAACAGCAGAACTGAAGAGGGTATGTGAGAGTAGGTCCTGAGATAATGTACTCACTACTCAGACAGCATAAAGAAAGAATGTATTCAGAGAAGTTTTACTTGGTTAATACATTGTAAGCTGCTTTACAGCAGGCGTGTTATCCTCAAGTGCACCCTTTAAATCCATTTAGTCGCCTTGCTACTCTTTGGAGTAGGGGATACAACGCCTGTTTACGCCTATGCTGACGAAAATGCACACATTTTATGTTTTTCTCTACAATGGTTGGCATTCCTGATTAATTTCACAGAAGACGGTTGGAATACCAGCATTTCAAGGTAAAAAAAAAAATAGAACACACGAGAAGACATATAAACATCTCAAATAAAAAAAAACACCTACACTCTCTCCTCTCATATCATGCTAACTCAAAAGTTATCTGACATAGGAAAGACGACAAGATTGTCGAGAGAATTAAAGAAACACGTCTGCACACTGATCCCGTGAAAAAAAATGTTGGTTCACTAGTGATCTCTAAATGCCTGCAAAATTGATTCAACCAATCAAACCCATCGCTTGGTAAATGACCCATCTCATATCAACCATTCTACTCCCAAAAAATGCCTCTAGTTGGCTAGGGAACCATGAATGGACGACGTAACAAAGTTGAACATTGCAATACGGACCGCAATAATTTTACTGCAACTATTTCGCAGCTGATTCTGTCGGTGATCTCCCATATAGCCTGAACAGCAAAGAGGATTTCGACATCTGAGGCTCTCTCTCGAGTGCTGCAATCACATCCTTCACCGTAATGCTCCGTGCCACTTCTCTGTGTGGTGACCTTCTAACACCACCTAATGAAAAAGCACAACATTCAAAGTTAAACACCAAGTGTAGGCATGGCAGATACTTTTCAGTTAGGTCTAATCCCAGATTTGTCCAGTATTTAACATGCATTTATTTCCTAATTTAACTCCCAGAAGTTGGGTTTCTTTTTATATTTTGCATGCTTTTTTATCTACATTTATTGTTGGTGGTTGACTGAACAATAACCGAATTAAAATATTATCCCTTACTGTTGCCTAGAACTAAACTATTATAGTACAGGTTTAACCAAACATAGCACTCCCTCCGGTCTGACTAACTTTTCGTTTTAACTTGATGCACATAGAACAAGGAATTAATACTTTAGTTTTCACATAGTTTGATTGTAAAGTCATCTCTCTAACAGTACTACTAACACGGAATTAATAGGGACATTTGGAAAATCAGAAATGATCTCATCTCCCAGCAGCAGCTTTATAATGTCAATGTTTGGAAATCAAGGCTAAGACTAAAGGCTTCCCTTTTGTTGTATAGGGTCAAGCCGGCCACTCGCGATTTGCTTTCTTCTTGGCTTCGGTCTCTCTAATCTCTCTATGTTTTCTTGTTCTGTGCTTATCCCCCTTTCCTTCTCTTTTTCCCTTTTGTACTATATGTTATTAATCTTAATATAACGTAGTAGGAGCCTCTCCTACTGTTTCTCGTCCAAAAAAAAGGATTGGAGGTACCATTTAGGCTTTGTGCGAGCCTAGGGATAGAGTTGGCCACCGTCACCTCCGCCGCCGCCGGTCGAATTCGCCTCTGCCGCCACTGGTCGAATTCGCCTCACCGCCTGCTAGATCTGCTTTCCCAGCTGCTGAGTTCTCTCCCGACGTCGATTAGGCCACCCCTATCGCCGAATCCTCTTCTCCCACCGTCAATTCGTCCTCTCCTCAACACAACGCTTCCTTCGTCGCCGTTGCCAGCCTCCTCTGCAGCAGGACACTAGGTAACTTGCTATCGCCATCCCTCGCCTTGCCGTTTCCGTGTTGTTGGCTGTTGCCGCTATGCCATGCCCATGGTTATGTTGTTGCTAGTTGCTTCTATGTTGTGTTCCTGTGCCGTGCTTATACTGCTGTCGTTGCTATACTGCTACTAGTTTCTAGTTAGTAGGATGTCTCATTAGTTCTACACTTCTACTTAGTAGATAGTGGGCCTGTTCTTTTCGACCGAAGCTAGCAACTTTTGCCTTTTGCTACAGTACCTAACTTTCAAACGGGGTATTTTCTTAAGACGAGATCTACAAGTTATTTGTAGTATATCTTAAAAGCCTAACATCTGTATCAACTAAAATCGTAAACGAGTATCTCTCTCTCCATAATCTCTGTCGCAAACAGCTAAAATTCAAAATTTTCAGTCAAAAGCCATAAGCCGCAGCCGCGCCAAACAGGCCCAGTACTTACTACTGCAGTACTGCTTCTGTCAATATTAAATACTTAATAGTTTCCTTTTTTGTGTGTGTTTGTCCATATAGGATGTTGTCATCCCAAGGTTTGGTGATGGCAAGTTCTAGTGTCCTTAAGAGGAATTCCGATGATATTGAATGGGAATTTTGGGTGCTATCTGATGCAAATAACTTGGACAAAGTGAAGTGCAAATTGTGTGAGAAGGATTTTTTTTGGAGGGGTGTATAAGCTCACGCAACATATTGGTCATGTTAAAGGGAATGTTTCTAAATGCCCAAAGTCCAACATGGAAGAGCAAGAGAAGTGTAGGAAATCAATTGAGAAAGCACAAGGAAGAAGACCAAGAAAGCTAAAGAAGAAGAGGTTAGAAATCAAATGATCCTTGAAGAGGGTGATGGAAATGATCTTTGGACAAACCCAACCCGGCAAACCAAAATTAAGGAGCTTTGGAAATAAAGAATGCATAAGTGCAAGCAATATGTTGTGAGATGGCTTCATGCTCATTGTATAACTTGTAACTCTCAATCTCTCATGAAGTTACTATTTGTACCATTGTATTGTTTGCCAACTTTCTATATATTTCTATCTTTACTCTTTAGGTATACTATTTAATGCCAATAACAAGGATGAATTCAAGCAAATATTGGAAACCGTTAGTCGCTATGGCCAAGGCTTTGAAGGTCCTTCCTAATATGAATGCTGGAAGAAGTGGAAAGAACCAAGGGTTTGTTGAAGATACATGAAGAAGAGAGCTATGACCAAGTGCTTCATCATGACCGATGCTTGGACGGACCAAAAAACGAGGAGCATAATGAACTTATGTTTGCATTGTAACTTGGGGGCAAGTTTCCTAGAATCAAAGGTGTTGGAAGATGCACACACAAGTGAGTTTATCTTCAAGTAGGTGGATGCTTGCATTGAACAAATATGTCCCCATTATGCCATATTTGCATTGTTTGCTATTTGGTAATGTTTGTATACTGCATTGCTTAAAGGTTTTTGAGACAATAGTCAATGTTCTTCACATGGTTGATGGAGATGATCCATCTATAACCTTTCTTTATGGAGAAATTCTAGAAGTAAAGAAGCAAATTAAGGAGATCTTAAACAATTCAGAGAGTAACTACAAGTTGATAATTGAAACAATTGATGGAAAGATGAAGAAAAGGCTTGATTCTCCATTGTACTCGACGGAATACCTATTGAATCTATATTATAGTTATCATCAACTCCATTTTACATTATTGCTACTTAGTTCAGGTAACAATTTTCTTCTTCTAAATATCAAATATATGTTACTGTCACCAACAGCCCCTACTTGAACACTGACATTGATGATATGAAGAGAGAGAAAACCTTAACCATATCAAAATTTCATGTTAAATTTCCATTTGGTTGAAATAAGAGTGATTTTTAAAGAAGATTGGGTTGAGCCACATCATACTAAAATCTATAATAGCGTTGAATGAAAATGCATAGTATGATGTGCACTACATGTGCCTGGTAACTAGGAAAATCTATACTATTAAAGGTTAGTTTGTATGGTGGCAGGGATTGACCGAGATCCTGCCTAATCCCAGGCCACCACAGGGGAAATTCCACACGGGCAAAAAAATTCCAGCGCAGGCCAACAGTTCGTTTGGATGAGGTCGTGAAGCAAATTTCTTGGCCCATTCCCGGGCAACCCACCGGGGGAAAAAATAAATGCATTGAAGGAAGGGAATATTTCCCAGCATTGGAGTTTTTCCCCTTTGGCTTCATCTCCCAAACAAAGGAAGGGAATATTTCCTAGCAGGGATTATGTTCCAATTGCATGGAGGGGAGTTCGACAGCCATGGGCCTGTTCATCAACCTTTGAACATGGTATCGAGCGCTTGGGCTGGGTTCAACTCCCTGCCTCTTCTCTCTCTCCCGGTTTCGCTTCGCATCGACTTCCCCCGACGGATTCGTCCCGGATCTGCTGGATCTCACCGCGATTGATGAAGGCCTGGACCTCTTCTCGGCCTCTCACCGTCCCGCGCCGGTCCTAGCCACCTCTGCCTCCCCCCGTGTTACCTCGGGGTGCCCATAGCTCAGCATCGGTCGTCCGGCTCGGTCCAGGCTCGCCCTCCTCGTTGACCGGCCTCTGCCAACCTTGGCTACGCTGCTCGGCCTCGCGCCTGACACATCGTCCTCGGTCTTCCTCTGTCCGATCTCTAGATGGGTTCGTGGTGGCTCCGCCTCCCCGGTTCGTTTGGAACTGAAATTCTGAGGTCATCTCTGTGAGAACCGTCCGGCCAAAGCTGTCGCTCTTCTGGTGTGGATGGAGGCGGAGCTCTATCGAGCTACAACCTCGCGAGGGAGCAGCTCACCACCTCTTGTAGCATGCGTGGCATCTCCACGGATGTGGGGTACAACTGGCACGAACACTACCGGTGAGTGATGCTGTTCTGGTTTGCGGGCTCTTTGCGCTTGATGCCAGACGTCTCAAGGTTTCGATGTGATTTGGGCTCGTTACTTGTTGAGATCATTTCGGGTTGAGCCACATCATACGTAAGGATATCCTTGCAGTCTCAGATCAGCGTGTGAATGGAAAATGCATGAGCTATGAGTGCCTACATGTGCTCTGGATGACCATCTAGAGAATCCAATCTATACTATCTAAAGGTTAGTCTTGTCTACCTGGTGGCAGGCATTGACCGAGATCCTGCCTGTTACATCCCAGTTAGTCTCTACCTACGGAAATTCCACTAGGTCAACCATATTCCAGCGTCAGGCCATATCAGTTCGTTTGGACCATCAGGTCGTGAAGCAAATTTCTTTCCTCGGCTCCAGTTCAGCGGGCATACCCGATCGGGAAAACTAGAATGCATTCGATAGGAAGGAATATTTCCAGCCATGTGGTTCTTTGGTTCCTCGGCTTGCATCTGCCGCAAGACAAGAAGTAGAATTGCCATTTCCTTCGAGCAGGGATTATGTTCCAATTGCATGGAGGGGAGTTCGACATGCCCACACAATCCCTGCTAGGGCTAACTTCCATAGGGATATCTCCCTCAAAAAACTTTTGGTCTGTCCATTTACTGACAGCACCAATAGCCATCTATATCTACTGGGAAATGTCTCACATACTAAAACCTTTGTACTAACTGAATACAAAGGGAGATCTCACATACTAATACCAATGCGCTGTGATTGACTGCAAGTGCATTTTGGTTAATATAAATGAAATGATACAAGAGCAAAAGGCTAATGAGCTTACCAGGTCCAAGCATTGAGAAATAGCCTCGCTTTTCAATTTCCTGCTGCTCTCTTGAGCCTTTTCCAGATTTTGGTGAAGGTTTGTGAGGTGACATGTTACCCGGCAAGGAGCCAGAAGAATCATCACGTCCTTCACTTATCTGCCTATTTCGTTCAGCTAGCAATTGCCACTTTGAAAGAATGTCATCCCCCCCTGCTGCAACTCGCACAGCAGCATTTGCAGCTGTTGTTCTCATTTTATCATCTTCCTCCTTGTAAATCTACAACGTATATAAAACCATCAACACCTCGAGTATGTAGTATCTATGTACAACTGCACAAGTATCACCTGATTCCTTAAAGGAGACTAACCTTAGCATGCTTTGATGTGCCACGACCCTCATTCTTATCCTTCTCTGAATCAACAACCGCGTTGTCATCTCCCTGCAATTACAAGTATGATCAGTCAAACTGCAGTCCAGAAAGGTACATCACAAGCCATGCTTATTAAGTCATCGACAAGTCGGTGGCGAAGAAACGACTGGAGCTGGTGACTCAACTTGCGCCGGCAAGTCGGGCGACTGGTCAACTAGTCGTCGACTTGTCCATGGACTAGTCGACCAGGCGGCGCCAAGTCAGGCAACTTGGGAGCAGGGACGCTGTACTTTTGGCCCTTTGCTATTTCAGACTTGAACTTGTTGTCGTGTTACTCAACTATCGTGTAGAACGCTATTGTCATTGAGA
Source organism: Bonia amplexicaulis (assembly GCA_036346245.1). Taxonomy (NCBI): domain Eukaryota; kingdom Viridiplantae; phylum Streptophyta; class Magnoliopsida; order Poales; family Poaceae; genus Bonia; species Bonia amplexicaulis. The sequence goes on along the minus strand of CM070752.1, from coordinate 7,068,110 downwards.
ACTTGATGTTTTAGATGCTTTAAAGACAGATTAAACAAGTCAAATGAAGGGAGTTTGGACTCAAAACATCTAAGTCATCGATCCTCTCTTTAATTCAAGTTATATATGTACTTTCCAATCACTGCAATACAGGGTATATAATATATACATGTGTACATACATATCACTGTCATATGAACAGTACCTGTCGACTAGTCGACAAGTCGGTCACTAGGAGGGTAGTGTCGACTTGCCGACTTAATAACCTTGTCACAAGCACTAAATTTCAGAAACCTACGCCCAATTACACCAATAAACATATCTTAAATCTCTATTAAAGCCGAATGCAAAACAAGTCACAAGAGAGTGCCCATCATCACATTCTCTCGTTGCCATCGGATTCCAATATAATGAACAAAAATACACAAAAAAAAGATAATTAATAGACCATACAATATAGAATCTACAACATATTTCTAAAGAACAACAAAACTAAAGGGCTGAGGGTGCTGAACTGTCAGATTCTCTCACTGCCGTCTGATTCCAGACCAATGAACACAACTGCACCCCAAAAATGCACTCAATAGATCACACTAAATCACAACAATGTGCAGGTTTAATCTTAGTTATAATCAATGGAATAGCTTGTCCACTAAAGCTTAGATAACTAATTGACACATAAAATCTATAAAACAGTCAAGTAAACTCTACAAGGAGCGGTAGCTCAAAGGGATTATGGAGAACAAATTGACTGCACTTTGGTACATAATATCAAGCCACGCTTAAGTTCACATTAAAAAAAACTCAGTTTTGCCTGTAAAAAGCTATATGCATCTTACAATCGGTTTAAAATGTAAGCACAGTACGTATAATAATGCAACATCTTCAAGCTTTAATTTACAGTGCAACTTATCAGAAGTGACATGGGCATAAACAGTCCATATCCTAAATTAATCAGAAATTATATATTGGATGTCTGATTCTTTCCAAGTATCAAACACTTGTTGAACAATTCAATTGAAATGTTGCAGTACCAAAAATAACAACTACAGTATTCCATATGAACTGATGCAACAAACGTTCAATAGATCAGACATCTGATCCTTTGTTGTTCCCATTTCAAAGACACCTACTGACAAGTGAGACTGACTTGGTGAACCAATCACCACATGCACTCTCAAGCCTACTCATCAAACAGTGGGCACCGTACAAATTGCATAGCAGTGATTGCAAGGATTACCCTGCCCAACTAAAGATTGCATCCACCGTTGCGAGCATGCAGATACTAGTTAATATTTGTATACTAAAATGCCAGAAGATGATGTGCGGTAGAAGTATATGAAGAATCTTTGTTTAAGAAAATAGTAGTAAAGGAGTCTCATTTAACAAAGAGGTCAAAATTCTATTTTTAGGCAAGAAGATGGCCAGATTGAAACCTACTCTCAGTCTCTCATCATGCATATATAGTTATTACTTATTTTCTCATGTAATTCGGACTGAGACTCGAAAAGAACAAATGGATGTGACTTAAAACTTATTGTCTCATGTAATTTGGACTGAGTCTGAGACTTGAAAAGAACAAATGGATGTGACTTAAAACCAGGTAGTCCAGATGTCAGTTAGTTCATTTGCTATCAAGATTATTGAACATTCAACATTAGCACTTAAGTGTTCTGCTATGCATAACACCACTTATTGTCTCATGTAATTTGGACTGAGACTCGAAAAGTATGATGCAACAAATGGATGTGACTTAAAACCAGGTAGTCCAGATATCAGTTAGATCATTTGCTATCAAGGTTATTGAGCATTCAACATTAGCACTTAAGTGTTCTACTATGCATAACATTGGACCGAGACTCGAAAAGTATGATGCAACAAATGGATGTGACTTAAAACCAGGTAGTCCAGATATCAGTTAGATCATTTGCTATCAAGGTTATTGAACATTCAACATTAGCACTTAAAGTGTTCTGCTACGCATAACACACTTGATATTGGCACTTACTATTCATAAGCGTGAAAACAATCTTTAAAGATCTAAAACATATCCTTACATCACGAAGATAACATATGAATCATACTGATACGAGCTGGAATTACTGTTCAAACGTTAGTTTGATTAGGAAGTTATCCTTAAGAGTTAGATTAGATTGGATTCTTAGAGATAGACTTTAAGTCTTAGTGGCCAAGTCAAGTCATCCCTATAAAAGCGGATAGTATGTATCCATTATCAAGCAAGCAATAAGATGAATTAATCTAGTTTTAATGTAGTTTCTCATCAAGTTTCTATCATCCCAGTCTATGTCTATCCCTTTCCTCTCGAAACCCTAATCCCCCTCAGCCGTGCCGTCCTGGCCTTCCTCCGTATGGTAGTTACCTCAATGAACTTAGTTCATCACAAATACTTTATGTGAATAAATATTTT